>JAEIGP010000841.1:1897500-2239530 GCA_018904095.1 Zaprionus ghesquierei
AAAAAAAAAAAAACCAAAATCAATAGAGATCGCATGTCGTTTGTAATTCGTATCGTATTTGAAACTTAACAAAAACAAAAAAATACAAAAAAAAACTCAAAATCAAAATGAAATATTTTTCAAAATTTTTAAATGGTTATAACACTAGCTAAAACACATTACAAACTCAACTACAAATCGTATTACAAAACCAAAACAAAAACAAATGATAAAACCTTATGTACTTGAGAAATAACAAAATGAAAAACTAAGAATGAATGAAGAATGAGAATCAGAGAGAGAGAGAGAGAGAGAGAGAGAGAGAGAGCAAACATTATTGCCACGCTACAAAATGCCTGTAAATATTTAAGCGAAATTTTGTTGTCTTTATTCTTAACTTGACCGTATCAAGCTCTTTTCCAGGTCACACAAAGCATCCTCTAAGTAACGTAACGATAGTTCTAAGTGCCGAGACAAGCAGACACCAAATGAGGCTAACGCAGACAAGTATAAACACACACACACACAGACATACAGCAACATATAGCTCTATCATATAACATGATAATCATATATAACATATTAAGTAAGACTATGAAAACAAGAGAAAGAGAGATAGGGAGAGAGAGGGAACTTGCTTTTGATTGAAAATCGGACCAACTTCGAGTTGTTTTGTTATTTTCTGACTGACTCTGCATATTAAAAACACTTACATCTAGTGCTACATACATATATATCCATGATTTTCAGTTGGACAATGCCAAAAGTGAAAGCTCAATGCGCTCAGCTATAGCAGATAGACACGCCTAGATAGGAACTAACAATACTACGAATAACATACAATAGAACAACTTTGCAAGACTAGAACAACTTAAGCTTACATTGACTAGACCTACTGCGTACTACCACGTACTACCACGTACTACCACGTACTACTCATATAGACTATATTTATACATGCATTCTAGTTAGGAAACAGAAAGAGATTTCAATGGAGAAGAGGAGAAATAAAGAAATAATACGCAGTTAAGCTTGCTTTCGATAACCCTCGGTATAGTCGGACTTACTATATATTTTTTTTGTTAAGTCCTCAAACCGAGGAAAAGAGCATCCAACGATTTGGTGCGCATACCGAGTAGCGAGTGTGTTATGCAAACAAAAACATATACGTCTATGTATAGGTACAATATAACATTTGTTTTAGTTTTTTCTATAGCATAAGCGAGGTTATTTTTTTGTCTAACTTGTAAACAAACTATTGTTTTTCTCTTCACTCACACACACACACACACACACTCTATCTATCTATAACTATTATTATTTTTCTTTTTAGACCATGGATTTTAAAAAAATACATGGTCTATTGTGTTTGTCGAAATGTGCGTAACAGGCAGAAGGAAGCATCTGCGACCCCATAAAGTATATATATTCTTGCTCAGGATCACTAGCTGAGTCGATTAAGCCATGTCTGTCCGTCTGTAAGTACGCCTATATCTCAGAAACTAAAATAGCTAGAGCCACCATTTGGTGACAACACTCATGTGAATCATACGCTGTAAAATTTTTATTAAAAATTTGGGCCACGCCTACTTCCGCCCCCGCAAATCGATAAACCGTATAGCAAGCGCAATAATAAAGCTTGAGTATTCAGTATTGGTGTGAATGATAACTATCACTACCGCTGAACGATCGCTGAAAATTTGGTTCCGATCGGATAATGAACATAAAAGTTATTCAATGTTTCATATAGATTTGCACTGCGCCCACTGCAAGCAAGCAAGCAGTGTTTTTCCAATCAGTGTTTTTTCCAACTGCTTAGACTGCTTGTCGTCTAACTAAAAATATATGTGTTGTTTATTATTTTTCTTTGAAAAACACGTTTACCAATAACAGTTTTCTAAATCTGATTTTTTTCCTTACCTTGAAAAATCTATGGTCTTATACAGTCAACACTTGACTGTATCCGTTCTTACTTGTTTTTTTTTTTTTTCTTTTTGGTCTTTTCATTTGATTATGCAAATATAATTTGATTTGTTATTGCAGCGCATTTTGGTTTTCATGGAGCATGGCATGGGAATCTGCTAAGCTGTATACTACAATATATAGCCGACATACGTATGCATATGTTTATACATATGTTGTATATGTATGTACAGAGATATGTATCTGCATCTGTATCGAAGGCAAACTAAGTCATCGATTTTTGTGCGCTGCGGTGCGGTGTGGTGCTTGGCGAGGATGTTGATAAAAACAAAATGGATAACCACTTACCATATAAATTGGAGCTGGAAAATATGCCAGCGATAAAAGAAGGGAAAATAAAAACAGCTTTCGCCAGGGGTGGCGTTAGAGGGAGTTGAAGTGGAAGAGAGAGTGGGAGAGAGTGTTTGATTGCGAGAGAGAGGCATTGTCCTTTATCCAATTGGCGCGGTTTCTCGCCTGCACCTACCTCCCTCCCTCCCGTCTGCGTGCCTGCCTGGCTTACCTAGTTAGACAGCTCGTTTCGCTCATTTTGTTACAGCAGCAACCCCCCCATGGGCCTTTGCCCGCCACATTTACATTTATGTATTTATGTGGTTTCTATCGTACCTCAGCCATAAATATCTGCACTATTCCATTTGAATTTCAATAGCAGAGACCCAAAGAAAAAAAAAAAACAGAAAAGATTTCAAATCGGACTTAAGTAATTGCTTGGTCGCAGTCCCGCAGGGGGATGCGGGGGGGTGGGTGCAGGAGGTGAGCAACAAAGGTATGTGATTTGCAAATGATTGAAAAGCGGCTTATAACCAAATAGTTCGTACGATATTTGGAGACTTGAGAAAATTGCTTAGAAATTTCATCTATAAATTGGCTCTCCCGCTCGCTCTTGCAGCCTCTTTTTTCCTTTCGCCTTTTGCTGCTTTTCAATTGCACTCAAGAAATTGCAGCATACTTTTTGGCGCATTCAAAAAGCTAACTTCGAATAGGAGGCGGCGGGTGGCTCAGCATCCTTTGCCGTAATTGATTTCCAAATGGAATTTTAAATTGCGCCCTGCATACTGCGAAGGGGAATCCAATTAGCTTGTTGCACACCACCCACCGCGCTTCCCCCAAGGACGCTCCAATTTCTTCGACTTATTTAACATTGTAACACCTTTTTTTCAAGTGGGGAGGGGAGCAAACGCAGCGAAGGTTGCTGGGTTTCGCTTTTTTTTACAGAGATTTTCCACTTGAAGATTTTTGTTTTGAATTTTAATACAATAGACGCTGCAAGTGACGGAGCTAAGGAGGTGGAGGGGACGAGGGAGGGTCCCTCTTTGGGGTCTTGACACAACAGCGAGCTGAACAAATCTCAAGTTGCATTATCTCAAGTTCCATTTGCAGTTGCCTCCAAGGGGTTGGCTCTTGCTTCACCTACAAAGCGAGCGTGGGTGGAGTGTTGAGCAAGAGCAGAGCAGGGGCAGGTTTGCTAGCCGCCGTCGCTGTTGTTGCTTACTTGGCCACTTGGCTTCCCAGCTGTTGCTCTCGCTTTCGCTTGTGCTCTCGGCACCCGGCACTCAGTTTGCTGCTCAAGTACTTTTTATAAACCAAATTAAATTTATATGGCCCCCGGCAGCGCAAGAAAGACCCCCCCCCCTCGACGCTGTCAACTGCCAATTAGCTGAGCATTTTTCAACATTTTAAATTGTCTTGCCGAGTGCGTGGCCTCTTAGTCTCAGTCCCGATCCCCGTTCCGGTCCCATTTCCATTCCCAGATCCAGAAGCAGCCCCAGCGCTGGGGCAGCACTTGAGTGAGTCGTTTCGTGCGACAGCCTCAGCCGGCGTCGCAGTCGCTGCCCCAGATTGGTTGTTTCTATTGCTGCTCACGCCTCGTTGTTGTTGCTGTTGCTGTTGTTGTTGCTGTTGCTGTTGCTGTTGCTGTTGTTGTTGTTGCTGTTGTTGTTGTTGTTGCTGTCAGCTGTGCAGCGCGTGCTTCATTTATCAAAAAGCAATTACAATGTTATGGGGAATTCGATGCCCGATGTTCTGTTCTCGTTCCCATGGGCTATATGTGTGTGTGCACGCACACACAAACACACGCACACATGCATACGGTATATGTACATATACACCGATTTGAAGCTGGTTTATGCCCGACGACATCATCATCAGCAACACCAGCCAAAAAAAGCTCACCCACCTGCCGAAACAGAAGCAGCAGCCCAATTCGAGCTGGCTTTGTTTACTTTGCTGCTCTGTTGTTTTAATACCCTGTAGTTGGCTATGCACTCAGTGATGGCGTTTACGTTCGAGCTACTCAGTGCAGCTTTGGCATGCAAAACAGAAACTGCATTTAATACCACCTTATTAGGCTGGATGGACTGTAGAATACCCTGTAAAGTTTACTGTATGTCAGCTTAAGGATTTGGCATTTTATTCATACCTCTTAGTTAGCATTTTTAAAGGGTATACACATACATAGCATCCATTGTTAAGGCAATTGTAATTTTCTTGATTTCTTATAGCGGTTTTAAGATTGTATTTAACGCAAGAGGAACTAAAGATCTAGTTTAATGTATCGGGGCTTTTAAATATCAGACAATATACGTATGTGTCAATATTCTGTGTACACATAAATCTGTTCAACTTAGGCACAACTTACACAATGCTTCCAATCGTGATTTACAATCAGTCTGCCTTTAATTACTCACGATCAAATATATTTTAAGGTTCTATAGGTTTTACCGGTTTATCTTAACAAGGCACTAGGTACTTTGAGTCCTGGGATAGAGGTATATTGTATAAGCTCATCCCTGATATATATATTTTTTTAAAATTTTTCTATTTATTAACGTCGACTTAACGAATTTAAAAAATATCAAAATTAATATTAACAAGTAAAGAAAGCTACAGTCGAGCGCGCCCGACAGTAAGATACCATTCATCCAGTTTCAAAACAAATTATCACACATTTAATTCCATCAAAAGACTCTGCACAAGTTCATCCGCCACCTATTGTTCAAATTAGATCTATCTTTGAATAGCGCCATCTACATGTGAAAACATCATAGCAATCAGCTGTACATACGCTGCGGCTGAAACGAAGCATCGTGACGATGATGTTACGACACGCAGCACAGGCGCAGGCAGTGGAAGTACGGAAAACGGAAACATGGATAACTTCTGAGTTTATTGTTCGATTGGATTGTAATTTTGGGAATAGATTTATATTGTTTTTATTATTTATGTTCATACCAAAGCAGAAAGCTGCAACTTCAATACTTCTCCTAATATCGTAAAAAAGTGATTTGCGTGGGCGGTGGGCGTGGCATAAAAAATTGAAAATAAACTCGATCTTCCTATGGTATACAGGAACCTTCATGTGAAATATGGTGTCTCTAGCTTTTGTAATAGACGATCAAACGGACAGACGGACAGGCAGACGGACAGGCAGACGGACATCGCTCAATCGACTCAGCTAGTGATCCTGAGTCAGAATATATATACTTTGTGGGGCCTGTCAGGCCTCGTTCTGCCTGTTACATACATTTGCACAAACTTAGTATACCATTTCTACAAAATTGTTGCAAAAAAATGTAACATAATTACAGCAATTAATAGTTTAAAAAATGATGATTTGATTTAAATAGTTGCGAATACCAAGCAAAGCAGCTTGAATGGATTTGAAAGCTCCTTTTCTGCAATTCTCTTCGCCTTACAGGGTATCGGCCCGCCAAGCACATGTCCCAATGTTGCCTTCAGATTAAGTTAAATTTTATTATTATTTCTATTGTTGTTTTTGCGGCTGCTGTTTTTTTTTCTTCCCCTATTATTTTACATCTTTTATTTGTACAAAAAAAAGAAAGAACAGCTGAAAAAGGCTGATGAAATGAAAAGGTAACGGTAAAGCTAAAGGAAACTCAACTCGAAAATAAATGAAAATGGAAAGAAAGAAAATATATGAAAATATAGAAGCACAATGCATATAGCGCGTACCTACAACCATATTGTATTACAATAACAAATAACAAGACAAATTATTAACTTTAAGTAGAGGAAAAACGAAGGGGCAGACAAAAGGCGGCAAGCCACACAGAAGATGAACAACAAAAACAAAAATAGACAACAAAAAAATGATGATGGAGTTGGAGATGAAGATGAAGATGAAGAGAGGAAGAGGATGCAGAAAAGAGCAAAACAAATAAAATAAATTAGACTTCAAAACTCAAAAAAAAAAAAAAAACAAAAGCCGAGAGGAAAAACAAATTTTATTCTAACAACAAAAAATAAAACACTAGAGAATAACTAAGCGGGTGGAGCGAATAGCCGGAAGAGAACTAGAAAAGGAGGAGGAGCAGGAGAGTAGACAGAGGCCGAGGCCGAGCAGAAGACAAAAAGCGAGCATGTGTTTGTGCCATAAAAGGTTTCTCATTACAATTTTTGGCCAAGGGTCGCATCGTTGCACAAAATTACTTTTTTTTTGTTTTGGTTGTGTTGTTGTTTCAGTTGCTTCGCGCTCTCAACGCCAGCGGCGCTGTCAAAGAGAGTGAGAGAGCGAGTGGAGTGGGCAAGGCAACGAAATGGGGAAGGAAAAGGGAAAGGGCAACCTGAAAGTAGGAGACGATGCCAGAGCGTTTGGGGACGGGCTGCCGCCCAAAAGGCGATTGATATACAACACACGCACACACACAGACGTATAACATAGTGCTCGAGATACGCGCACACACAGCCTCACACACACACACTCACACACACACACTCACACACACACACAGAGACAGCAGAGAGATAGAGATGCTTACGCTGTTTATAGCCAGCAGTTGCTGCGCCACAAACAAACACGCACACGCACACACCCACACCCGCACTCACTCACTCACACACAGAGAGAGAGAGAGGGAGAGAGAAGCAGGCGCAGCGCGGTCGCACGTGACAGTGTCAAACATGTTCGATGCTGCGCCGCAACGCGGTTCGATGCAAAGGTTAAAGCGCACGACGTATCCACAGCAGCATTGCGTCGGCGCCTCGCCTCGCCTCGAAATCCGCTCACTCACGACACACACAACACAAACACACAGCACAATGGGCAGGAAACAGGCAGCGACAACAACAGCAACAACAACAATAGAGTTGAAGCCTTGCTCTTGCTGCTGCTCCTCTTGGCGTGGCACAATTCGCGGGCGCTGCGCTCACATTTAACCTTACCAAAGGTTACGCGGAGAACGTGAGCGAGAGTTATCCAACAACGACGTCGACGTCGCCCGCGACGATAGCCGACGACAGCTGCTGCTACTGCGACTGCTGGCCGAAGAGCTGAAGGGCTCTGAAGGCTGCCGCAGAGCTGAAGGGCTCTGAAGGCTGCCGCAGAGCTGGAGCTCTAAAGAGCTGCCGTCGAGCTGAAAAGCTGAACAACTTTGGCCAGTCACAGCTGTCCTTGCAGATATCGAGATGATGATGGGCTGATACTTACGCGCTAGAGATGAGCACGTTACGCAAATAATAAATTTCAAAATTAAGTCCATCCAAACCACAATTTAATTCTATATAAGGAGCTCAACTGAAGATCTTGCGAGCTTAAAAAAAGTTAAATGGTAAAGAAAATAAATGCTGAATAAAAAAGGTTAAAACTTACAACTTGTGGTTTTTAATAATTTAATAGTCATACCTGTTGCATGTTTGCCCTTACTGTAAGTATTATAGCATACATATCGTATACATATTTAATTATTTTTCAACCAAATTGGATATTAGCTTATTTGCAAATTACACGGTATTTATTGATGTGGGTGAATTGTAGAAATAAAATGTTTAATATTGTAGAAAACTATAAAAAACGTCAGTCAGTTCTTTATAATATCTCAGTTCTTAGCCTAAGTGTATTATACATTCAGCTTTAATTCAAGGCTTTACCGAAAACCAATTTAATATTTTAAAAACCTACAACCTACTTATTTTCTTTTCTTCTTTCTTAAATTAAAAAAAAAAAAGTAGTTTCTACAGTTAATTCATCCTTAACGTGCCTCGTGCTCGTGTCACGCGGCCGTCTCCAATTGCCTGCTGGCGCCGCCAGTGCAATTGACAGCTGTGACGGGCGGTAACATGTTGATGCAAGCATTGTATCTTAGAGATTTCATCTAATTTGCTTCAAGTTACACTTGATTTTCGCCTTGTGTTATTAAAATACAATCAGATTGGGTATTAAGGCCATGTCACTCCCTCTCTTTCTTTTTCTCCCGCTCTCTCTATCTCTGTTCCTGTCTGACTCGCTAATCCCCAAACAGTTTGCGCCACAAGATGCGCACAATGACAGCCCCCCCTACGCGACGGCGGGGCAAGGCTCTAATGAGTGATTTCTGAATAATCACAGTAATTTGTCGGTTGTCTCTGCCTCTGCCTCCGTCTCTGAAGCTGCTTAAGCTCGTTGTAGACGCAACTAAGCGTAATGCGCAATAATAAAGCTACAGTATTCAGTTTTGATGTGTATGATAACCGCCCAAGCGATCGCTGAAAATTTGGTTCCGATCGGATAATGAACATAAAACTGAACTGCGCCCACTGCAAGCAAGCAAGCAGTGTTTTTTCCAACTGCTTGGACTGCTTGGCGTCTAACTGAAAGTTATATGTTTTGTTGATTTTTTTTCTTTGAACAACACTGAATACTGTAGCTTTATTATTGCGCTTGCTATTCGGTTTATCGATTTGCGGGGGCGGAAGTAGGCGTGGCTCATATTTTAATAAAAATTTTACAGCGTATGACGCACATGAGTGGTGTCACCAAAATATGGTGGCTCTAGCTTTTTTAGTTTCTGAGATATAGGCGTTCGTACAGACGGACAGACAGACAAGGGTTAATGGACTCAGCTAGTGATCCTGAGCAAGAATATATATACTTTATGGGGTCGCAGATGCCTCCTTCTGCCTGTTACGTACATTTCGACAAACACAATAGACCATGTATTTTTTTTAAATCTACGGTCTAAAAACAAGTAAGGAAAGCTACAGTCGAGCGCGCCCGACCGTAAGATACCATTAGCCCAGTTTTGAAAAGAATTATAACACTTTTATTTCCATCAAAAAACACTGCACCAGTTCATCTGCCACCTATTGTTTAAATCAGATCTATGTATCTTTGAAATGCGCTATCTACATATGAAAACGTCGCTACGGCTGAAACGAAGCATTGGCTGAAACGAATCATCGGGACGATGACGCCACGATATGCTGCAAAGGCGCAAGCAGTGGAACTACAGAAATTTTTAGCATTGATAAATTTACCGATCGGATTGTAATTTGAGGAATTATTATTGAGGAAGATTTATATTGCAATTATCTATGTTCACACCAAAGCAGAAATCTATAACTTCATTACTTCTCATGATAATCGTAAATTATCGATTTGCGTCGGCGGTGAGCGTGGCATTTAAAATTAAAAATATTGTATACAGGAACCTTCATGTGCTTTTATAATAGCTGAAATCTAGACGTTCAAACGGGCAGACGGACATGGCTCAATCGACTCGGCTGGTGATCCTGTGTCAGAATATATGGTGATCTATGGCTGGTGATCCTGAGTCAGAATATATATACATCGTGGGGTCTGCCACGCCTCCTTTTGCCTGTTACATAATATTGCACAAACTTAGTATACCATTTTTGACAATTTTTAATGGTCGAATGGTATAATGATTGTTGCCGTTCTTTATTGTTTCGCAAACAATTTTGATGAACGATCAACTGGGTAGTAGGTATATAACAGTCATGCCCACTCGATTGTAAATTTGTAGTTGTTTTTGTTTATTTGCTTCAATTTTCAATGTATATCTCTGATAATTTTTCCAAATATTTTCAAATTTGTTTTTACACAAAATTTGTGTAAACCTCTTTATCTTTGCATAAAGTGTGTAAGCAAATATAGAATCGTATCTAAAATTGCCAGATTTCGAAAAGTGGATTGTACGAGATCAAAGAGACTACTGCTGGTACTGAAAATTCATAACTTATTCGAAAATAAATCAACTGCGTGCACATAAGGCCTTGAAATTGATATACCATACTTTTATGTTTTAAAACATTTGGCCTTTTTTTTTTAAAAAAAAATCGTTTGTCCTGTTTTCTGTTTTTTACCTATCCCTTTTTTTCCTATTTTTTATCATCTATACTTTTTTTAAAGAGATAGTTGGCAGCCCTAGCACGAATAGATGAACAGAACTATATTCTGCTTGTTGCCAACAAAGCTATCATACCCTTTTTTCTTTGGACGTCAGGTGTAAACAATAGAAAAGTTTCCTTCAGTCGTATCAAATGTACATATAAATTGTTTTTCTCCACACAATTTTTTATAAACGAGTCAAATATATTTTATAGTATATATTGCAGAAGGTTATTTTTTTCCACTCAATTTTCGCCATTTTTTCTAGCATTATTCCAATTTGATATCCTTCTTTAGTGGACGAACAAAGCAAACGCATTGTTATCTTTGTCCTTTGATTAAACAAAATGTTGGTGTTTATTTCAGCTCAAAAGGTTCGATGAATACAAAAAAAATATACATATAAGATATTGTACAATATGTTAATGCATCTCATATTTTTAAATAATTTTAGCTATTGTTATTGTTGTTGTCCTTATTGTTTTTTTCTTCTTGTGGTAGTCTCGGTTTTTGTCTGTTTTTGTTGCTATTACTCAATAGACTGCGAATGTTGTGTATATAATCGTACATATACATAATATTGGTACATAAATGTCGCTTGTTCTACTCAAATTACATTGATTACCACCTACAGCTTTTCCCCCCTATATAATCCCTCATGTCGGTCCCGCCCACTGAATATTAAACGTAATGCGCATTGGCCCGCAACTAAGTGTTACCAGTTATCAGTTATGCATATAGTATTTTTTGTGGTTTCTTTAGTCGTACAGTAAGTTTATATGTATATGTAATTATATGTACATAAATATATATATAATATTATACACACGCTATATATATATATATATATATATATATATATATATATATATATATAGATATATATATATATATATATATATATATATATATATAGATATAAGATATATATATATATATATGTATGTATATTTGTTATATATATTTTATAATTATCTAGGTTCTTTCCACAAAGTTGTCCCCCGCCAGTAGTTTTTCGTTGAATTATCTTATTTTATATCATTTTTATTTTAATTTGTTTTTAAGTACGTGCGCACAGGAAATAACAATTTATCGGATATATTTAACTTGATTGTGGAAATGTTATATGTAGTAGCCACAGGGTGTACTGAGCTTTCGAACTTTCATTTAAATGTGTATAGTGTGTGTGTGTGGGGGTGTTAAGGCAGTCGCCGGCAAGTGTGTGACGTCACAAGGGCTAACAATATTCGCACGCGCCTTAATTAGTTACAAGAGAAAACAGGAAAAAAAAATGTGGTAATTTAATAAATACAAATAACAAATTAAGTTGCGTTATATCATAAATAATTAAATATAACTATGCGTTTCGCTCCTTCTCTTCCACACCATGCTTCCCCACTCTCTTTCTCTCTGTCTGCCTCTCCCTCTACAAACTGATTTCGAATCCGGAAATTCTTAGTTTGAATATAAATGCGCTTTCTTTTCCCTTCTTTGTTTTATCTTTGCCGTTTTAGCTAAGTATACACAATTTGTTGTCACATTTCAGTTGTGTCTGCCTGTGTGGGTGTCAGTGTGTGTGTGTGTGTGCTTGGCCAGTTATGTTTCTTGTTATTGTTATTGCAATTTACAATTTGAATGTTGCTCGACTTGTTGCAAATGACTTTATTGTCTTACATTAAAACTGAATGTTGTCTTTCACACAGAACTTGCACACGCACTCATTGATTGATTGATTGATTGATAGGCAAATAATAATAATAACCATAATGTAGTGTATATATAATGTAATAATAATAAAATAGTTAAAGAGTAATAGTAGAATAGTATAATCAATAATCATAAACGGTATGCACACGCAACGCGGGACACATTAATCAAGGAATTGCTGAACAAAAATCATAAAAAGGCATCTGATTTAACATATACAGTAGTGTATGTATATATATATATATATATATATATATATATATATATATATATATATATATATATATATATATATATATATATATATATAAATTATGGTTGGATTGGTTGGGGATTTTTGTTTTGTTTTCTTTGTTGTAGAGCAATCATTTAACATCGCTGCCGCTCAGGATTGAATCGCTTTAAGGACGTGTTTGTGGTTTCTTGTGTTAACTTATTTTACAATATAGGCGTGTGTGCAACCTCTGTATTAAGCTGTGCTGTGTGGTATGTATATGTGTGTATTTTGTGTGTGTGTTGTATTTAGACTTGAAGCTAACACACATTTCAATCGCTAGCTGGCTGCTGATCCGGAAAACCGCTAACTTCCGTCTGCTCCACCAGCTGATGGCCATCGAGCGTGTACTGAATGCGCAGACGCATGCGCAGCAAGGCCTAGAAGGGAAGAAAAAAAGAAAGAGAGAATAAGTAAAGGTATGATAAAGCTATAAAAACAGTTAAAAAGTCAAACAAATAGAAATTTTTTATATGCAACACTCAATCTCAAGTTCAAAGCAAAACACAAGCTAAGCTTCAGTTCTAATTAGGCAATTATATATATAGTAAATGACTGAACAATATATGTACTGCGTTCAATTACCATCGTTTCGACTTACATTGGACGTGGCCACGACGCGCATTTCCTGCGTAATGACACCACCTGGTGGCAGCACCGAACCCGATGGCGGTAACATTTGCAGTTCAAAACTTTTCTGCACCGCCGCCTGTGAATAGAAATACAAATTGCGAATGAATAAAATGTTGAATACAATGGGTATTTCACTTGCTCACCTTAAGCAAATACTGCTCCAGTGTATTGTCTGAGCTGTTTGTGGTTGTCATAAAGATCTTCATGCAGTCGCTGCCGCTCACCGGCACCAGCTGCACCAGTAGTCCGTTCTTGTCCAGGGCCGTCAACTTGGGACCCTGCGGAGGCTTCAATATTGATTGAAAGAGAATAAGCATGCGAATAAAGGGAGTACAGTAATCATTTAATTGGCACCCACCACTGTCACATTATTGGTTGTTGTCGTGGTCGTCAGTTCACCCAACAGGTTGCTGTAATTGATATCGCCGACACCAACGTCGCCGCCTAGCACAGGTAGCACAGGATTTGCGGGCGCACTCAGTCCACCCAGCATGCTTGCCAAATCGTTGCCATTTGTGGGTATGCTACTGGACATGGTATCGATGCCGCCAAAACCAAGATTCAGATCGAGGCCACGTAGGTTTGACATGTTGTTAACATTGTTGCCGTGATCGGCAGTCGTTGCCAGCTGCATGCCGGGCATAATGGACGTTGTGGACGGTGCCGACAGGTCCAGATCAAGCAAATCCAATAGATCCTGATTGTTGGACACTGGTGCACTGGACATTACATCGTTGTTAGCATTGCGTGTGTTCTTTTTATGCACAGCATTCGAGAGATCTGTAACCATGGCCAAATCACTGGCGCCCGCCGATAGATCCGTGCTGCCCAGTAAGTCCAATAGTATATTCTGTGGCGGGCAAGTGATAAAAATGAATCTTGGTCAAAAGATGTTTGCCCGCTCGATGCCTACTTACCGTATTGTCACCCATTGTATTCATATTGCTTTCAATTAACGCATGCGAACCACTGCCACCGCCGCCCATCTCGATGCCATTCTCGATAACATCCGGACTGTTGTCATCGAAGGAGCCGCTGCTTTCGCCATTCTGAGAACTGATGCGACTGATCTGCATGGCGGGCATCTTCTCCAGCAGCGGCGGACGCAGATGCTTGTAGTTTCCAAACAGTTGCGTGAACTCAACGCCGCGCTGCTGCAGATCCACATTTAGATGACTACCAAACGAAGTAATCAGCGCTTGGATTTCTCTGTAGGAAGATAAAGTGGAAAATGCCATTAATCCCAAAAATTCAAGCTCTCGAGAAAAGGGTGCACTTACTCCACGCACTGCTGCAGGCGTGTGCTCAGCTTGGCCAGGGAGACGAGCGCATATTGCTTGCTTGTTGTCGACACTTGAGCAGAGGTTAAAAACTTATGATACACAGCGATCAGATCGCTCTCCGTGGGGCGTTCAAACTCTGCAAGGAAATTTAAGAGAAGAGAGGATTGAAGAGATGCACTTTAGCACTAATTGTATTGGACTCACCATCCTCATTGGCGCCATACATAAACAGATCACCGTACTCGCCTATGGCCCAGACGGCAACCTGCAGCAGCGGCTGCTTATCCTCACAATGATTGGGCACCTGCAGCGATTCCCAGAAACGATTTGTGATATATGTTTGCTCTGGCACCGGACTGCTGGACACCAGCTGTATGGTTGAGGAGACAACATCATCGCGAACATAATTGCCGGCTGCAATGAGCACACTTAGCTGTGTGTCCAGATGCCAGCGTGAATTTGGCGAGTAACGTTCGGCGGCCAATATCATGCCCGAGCTGCATTGCGCCTTGAACTCGGCGTCGGCCTTTTCGAGGAAGAGCAACAGCTCCTTGGTCATTGTACGTATGTTTTGTGCATTGATTAGCGCAAACGATAGCTCCATCGCTCGTCGTCGTATCGATACATCCGGATCCTTGAGGCACTCCAATATGGTTGTACGATGCCGCTGCACAGCCGATGTGTCCGCATGCACCGTTCGCAGCAGCGTGTTCAGTGCCACATAGCGTATATTCTTGTCCGAATTGAGTAGGAAGCGTCCCAGAATGTTTACGGCCAGAACACGCAGGCCACCCTCCGAGCTGCAGGAGAAGATGTACACGTCGTTATCATATCTTTTACTAAACTGTGCATTGTGCCCACTTACCGTATGTCCATTATCGACAATACCGTCTCGTAGAGAATGGTGTTACCCACATTCTTGCTAGTCTCCGTGTTGGTGGCCACTTGAGCTAGTATATCGTTCATGGCCTCCGAGGCATCCGGATCATTATGGCCGAGTATGCGCAATAGACGCAGGATTTTCACCTGCAGGAACGGATCGCTGACGCCGCTGACATCGTGTTCGGGCGAGTAGCCGCCCAAGATAAGGCTCTTCAGGATGCGCACCAGATTGGGTACGATCTATGTACGGCAAAGTGGAAGAGAGACAAGAAGAAGCAAAACAACAAAAAATTTAACTAAATGTTGTTCACGTTTTCAGAAAATCAAAAGAAAACAGTAAAAGGGACAGAGAGAGAGAGAGAGAGTGAAAGAGAGAGAGATATAAAGAGAGTGAGGGTAATAAAGATGTCGTTGGTGCGTATGCTAAAGCGAGCCAGCGCTAGCTTGTGCATGTGTGCGAGAAAGAGTGGGGAAATATAGTGAAGTATCTAAGCTAAATTGTAAAATGAAAGCAAAAAAGCTTGTGGAAAAAAAGGGAATTACGAAAAAACAAACTGCTAGATCAACAACAACAGCAACAACAACTAGAGAAGAACAATAAACAAAGAGCAGCAACAACAATAGAAGAATATAATATACGACTATAAGGTATATATATACTTTAACTTTATATAAAGCACAAGTCACAATCATACCTCTCGATTTCCGCTATCCTGGCAAGCAAATTACAACAAATTTCATTGTGTTTTGAGCGATTTTCAATCAAAAACAAACAAGCGTTAATTTTGTAATTACAAAATATCGTCGAAGTGAAATAAAATGTACGTTATGTCAGGTGTGAAACTGAATGAAGTATTACGGTGTAGCGAATGGCGATAAGCAAGTTTAAAACATAAGATGATTCGTATAGATTAGTCAGTTAGAAGCGCAAAACATTAAGCAAAGAGCACAACATAATGGGAAAACAACAAGATGAAAACATAAAAGAAACGAAAACATAATGGACGCAGGAACAATACACGATTATAACAAATACGCCCGGCCAAATCTATTGATATGGGGGTAAGTGAGCGAGTGATTGAGTGAGTGTATGGAGAGAGAATGGGGATCGTATCGCAGCTCTTTTTTTTAGTCCATTAAAACACTGTTGCCTTTGGATACTAGTTTTAGCCTGTCTGCCTGCCTGGCCGCTGTCTGACTGCGTGTTCCGTCCTGCAACTTACCTTTTTGAAATGCATCAACGTATCCGAACTGTTTTCGCACATTTCCGTAATAAGCGTTACACCGGTGATGAGGATGCCTGCAAAGAATGTTCGTAGTTTACATATTCTCATAAAACTAAGGGCTCACTCTACTCACCATGGTTCTTCTCGCTAAGCAGCGAACGTGTCGCCGGCAAGAAGATCTCCATCAGTTCGGGCACACGGCGTATGACACGAAACGCGCACAACGTTGCCTTTTTGCGTATGTACGTGTTGGGCGACTTCATCAGTCGCTCCACCTCGCTGGCCAGATCACGTGCCATCTCTGGCGATGCAATGGCGCCCAGTGTGCACAGCGCCAGTCCCACAACGAACTGTGTCGAGCTGTTCAAATCGCTGCAGTTGACAAAGCGAAAAGTTTAATAAATTTAATATGGAATAAGTTATAATAATACTGTTCGATAGTTCGATAGCTGTCGCAGTATGGTGCAAGGAATCCCACGACTTACTTTACTGATTTAATTTAGCTGACTAGCAGAATCTTATAAGGCGTTGAGAAACTGTTGCCCTTATATAAAAGAAAAACGCAATTAAGCCCATATTTGTAAGCTTAAACTGTAGCTAAAGCTACAATTGCTGTATACAATACAATTAGTATAAAATTTCAAAAATCAGATTTTAGATAAATAAACTGCATTTTTAGCTTTCTCAATTAATATTGTAAAGCGTGTTTAAAATACATTCCCTATAACTTTAATTATCTCTTATGAAAAGTACAGCCTACAAGCTTTCTATCTCTCAAGCATGTCTATGTATTTTATATATTTTAATTTAATGATACAGATACAATTACTACAAATTTGCTCGGCACCTCAATAGCTATGTTAAGTTAAAGATACATTGGCTCCAGTTACTAACGTAGATCACATCGTAGTAACTTTAAACTCTTATTCAAGAATACACCGCAGCCTTATATCTAAATATTTAGCATGTACAAGATACAACTACTATACTAACAATTCTTGGAACACACTTCGTACATATCTAATAAATCTAAAATATTATAGTTCATAGATATACATAGACACATATTGTGATTGAATACTTGATACATTTTGTTTTATCCCTTATCTATATGTATCTTAAAGATACAGCTGCATCGCCAGCAGAACAGTTTACTGATTTTCTCTACAAAACTAAGTATCTTATTAACAAATACAGATACATCCATCAGTTACTTCTTTCACTTTTGATGCTTACTTTTTCAAACAATTCGTGATCAGCAAGTGAACATCCTGGCGCTCGTCTAGCAGCAACATGGCACCCAGATAGCCAATCCGTTTGTCTGTGAAACGCGTGCTGGCCGTCAGCTTGAGGCACTCGAGTTGGCCAAAGTGCGCCGGATAGCCGAGCATGTGTATGTACAGCAGCTTGGCAATGTTACGACAACTGCACGTTGCAACAACAAGTGGCAATATGGAAGCAGATAGATAGAGAAAGGGGGGAAGGATAGTAGGTTAATGCTTGTTTGCTTTATTAAGGCAATCGAACTATGGGTATGCACTTACCGCCAGACGGAATCCTCCTCACGGAATGTGCTGCGTATGTAGGCGCATTCTTTGTTAACCACAGCCCGTTCCTCGGCCGCAGTGCGAGCGGCACGTATCTGCCTTATAAGATCACGCAGACGTGTGGGCGTCGGCATTCTGACTGCAATGTGTGGGCGAAAATATATGTAATTGTTATACAGCATGCAAGAGGTGGTGGAAGGAGGAGAAGCTTCGTAACGTAAGCTTCGTAACTTACCCCGTTCGACTGCCTCTGTGAATGCCTGTCGTATGGTGGCCATATTAAAGGCTGGATTGAATCTGTTGGGCATGAAATTGTGCATTAATAAGTGCCCAGATTTGTGGCTAAATAGGATACTATATACGATATTTGTGAGTGGATTCACATGCATATTGAGTTAATTATCTTTACCCATGCTCGGAATTCATTTTGAAGCGATGATGATGCTGCTGCTACTGCTGTTGCTGCGGCTTTTAAGCACTTTGGTAGTGGCACGCAGGCTAACTGCTGACGATGTTGCTGCTGTGCCTTGTTTTGTTCTTGTTACTGTTGTTGGTCTTTCTCCTATTTTTCTCTCCTTTCGCTACTGCTGCTGTTTCTTGTTGCAGGCCTGTACTTTCGATAACGTATAGATATGAAGTTGTTACTGCTGTTGTTGTTGTTGCTGCTTTTACAGCTACGTTGGCGTTGCCAAAGAGCATCAACAAATTTAGATCGCAATATGCGGCACATATAAATGCAACAACAACGACAACAAGAGCAACAACATTGATAGCCGGCCGCTCTCCCGCACACACACACACAAACACAAACACACAAACGCACGCAAACCAACAATTGCTGCACCTGCAAAACTGGCAAACTCTCTTTCTCTCTCTTGTCCTCTTTCAACTGATGATGCGTGTGTTGATTATTATTGACTGAGAGAGAGAAATCGCAGTACGCAAACAATATCAGGAATCGGTTCGCGTCAGTTATGAAACCCCGTGTACGTTGAGATACGCCGAGGCGGCTTAAACAAATATACATATCTAAATAGCTGTGTACATATGATCTGTCCCTGTTCAATGCAAACACAAAGCTCTAAGCTCTTGCATGCACACACACTCATATACGCACAGTCACACATGGTCACTGGAGTACTTTTTAACAGGCATCACTTACATACATACAAACATACATATGTGTATATGTATATGCAAATACATATGTGTAATTATGTGCAGAGTATGTACATGTATTCAGTTGCCAGTGCTGGCCAACAAAGCGCAGCGCAGCGTATAAAAAAAGTCAAGTAAATGTAGACTAGGTGGGTAGGGTGTTAATTAATACGACAAAAAATGTAAGGTTCGCACAAATGCAAAACAGTTTGCGGCTGCTGCTGATGAAAACGACATGGTTAATTCAGTTGTGTGAATAATGCGAGAAAAAACACCGCACTTCGAGCATGAGCCACGCCGAGTAGACTATTAGCGCGCAACCCACACACACACGCATACACGAACACACGCACGCACACAAACGACACATGCAAGCTGAGAGGCGTACTAAAATCCAATTGGAGCACGAGTGCAACTTCTTATACTTGTATGATCCGTTATGTGTTGGTCTAATATGCTGTTACAATAAAGATACAAGGGTAATTTTCACATAATCATTACAAGTGGATCGAACTTTGTCTAAATGGTCAAAAGGCAGTCACTTTCACCAGTCATGGCTAAAACCAAAACAGCTGCCGTCATTGCTGGTTCATATTGATATTCGATATCGGTATGCCGTTGTGAGCCCTGTATCGGGTGCATTGCATGCGTTGAAAATATATATATAAAAAAAATCACGGCACACGTATATATGTTGTGTGTGACTCTCTCTCGCTCTCTCTTTGTGTCACTCTGTACACTCTCCACCACAGCAACTTAACACGTATTATTCGTAAATGTTGTATTACTTTCTGCTCTTCTCAATTAAAGTGATTTCACTGAAAAGCCCAAGTACAAAGCACACACAAACGGCACGCACGCACACACACACACACACTGCGTGTTAAGCGTATGCTTCTTCTAGTCACAAGAAAAACTTAACATTTAATTAATTGCTGCCTTTGCCGTAAAAACTTGTTTTTTGCTTTCTCATTGCAGTTTTTATCTATTCGCTTAGCACGAATTTTGAACTTTTGCTTTATAACCACCTGCCGACTTTACTTTGAATGCAAATTTTAACAACGCGACAAAAATGCTCGTAGAATGTTGATAATGAGCGCAACAGTAGTAGTATTAGTGTAGTAGTCAGCACCATCAGTGAGAGCGAGAGAGCGCTAGCGCCGAAGCGGTTGACATTTCAATTTGACAGCAGTAGCAGCGCTGTTATCGCACTCCCAGCTATCGATAGTTATGTTGGCCGATGTCTTTCCTTCCACGATAACAATGATGTGCGACGATGTAGTAGTCATAACGTAATTTTTTAAAAACAATAGCAAAAGAAAAAAGAATCAACTCACCTCCGATTGTTTTCCGGCGGCAAAACACTCCAATCCTGTTCATAATAAGGATACATGGCTGCGGCGTATCGTCACACACTCTTTCACAAAACTAAACACTAACTAAGTACACAAAAACACTTACACACACTCGAACTCCGGCACAGGTACTGACACTGCTTTAATGATAAGCGGTGCTCCACATAGACAGCAGCGGCGTATATGTACATACGTGTTATCTAATGTACATTTATAAGTAATTACGATTTCAATCCCGCCCCCTATGCACACATTCACTTACTGGGGCCTACACACCTACACGCATTACGCTTAGTGTGCTGCTCTTTCTGCGCCTTTCGCCTTCGCCTTTAGTTTAGCCCAGCTTGGGCAAGAATACGGCAACAAACTTTGAAACAACAACTATTTGGTCTGGTGGGCAGGCAGGTGACACATGTAACCGACACAAGCGTTCTCATATCATTGTCGCATTAGGGTTTACCAACAACATTGCCACATCGAGCCCAGGTGGACTGGTTAGTGGTTTATCCGTGCGGTTGGAACAATGGCAAAAGACTGAAAGCGTTCTAGTGGCTACCGATTCCTCGGTATAGGTATCGTTCTCCATCGACATATGGCTGCAGCTCACCTATGGCTGCATATAGATAGACAGAGTTATCAAACTAGACGCTCCTATTGGTGGCGTGTCAGACCGCGGACGGACGATATCATGCTCTAGCCAGGTATGCTATGTAGCTCATGGCATTTGTGCTCACTCTCAGAGACTGAACTAACTTATCTCTGAGCTGCGCAACGCTGATAACAAGAACCGTGAGAACGCCCCACACACACAACCACGCACGCACGGAGAACAGAAGTTTAATTGTGGATAAGCAAAAGTCGTCATCGACGGTGCCGCTGATAAGATGTATGCATGTAAATACTGTATATTTGTGAAGAACAATCTTAACCGTTGATAGTCAAAGCGTTTGGCTAAAATTATAGAATATAGTGTATTTCATATATGTTAACCTAAATGCCAAAAAGCTAATTTACAACTCTTTTTTCCTTTCTGTGTCCGTCTCTGGTTTAGTGTACTCGCATTATTGATCCTGGAATCTTTCGTTGGTCAGTTTAGTCGTTTTCGCGTGGCGGGCGAACAAGCGAATGTCGCTTGATTGCATCCACGAGCCACTTGATGCCTTCGTCGACGCCTTCTCCGGTTAGCGCTGAGACAGGTATGGTAAGGCAATCGCGGCGTCCAATCAAGGCGCCAGCTTGTTGGAACACAGGCTTGATTTCACGCACTCCCATTACATCAGGCAGATCCTGTTTGTTGGCCAGTATGAGCAGCGGTACACCCGATAACAGTTCGTTTTTAATCATCTTATCTGCAAACAGAAACCCGAGACTGGTTAGCAACTTGTTCTGGAAAGCAGTGGGTTGTGGTTTTGGTTGTAGTTGTATTCATACCAAATATGAGCTTTGATTCGTCCATGCGATCACGATCATTTGAATCTATCACATAAATAACGCCATGAGATTCTTGGTAGTACTTGTCCCACAGCGATTGTAGCTCTTGTTGGCCGCCCAAGTCCCAGAAATTCAGGCGCACACCCTGCACATCGATGGTGCCAATGTTTAGGCCCACTGTCGTTGTAATCTTCGCCGGATTGAGGCCTTTGTAGTTCTTGGTAAACTTCGTTTTGGCCGCCTCCAGATAAGTCTGTGATAAGGAGAAATTTCGTTTATCTTCTGCAGACGTGTCGTAGGCGAAATCGGAGTCATGGGCGAAGCCGCGTTTGCTCTTACCGTTTTGCCTGCATTGTCTAGGCCCAGAATAACGACGCAATACTCGTCTTTTTGTGTGAGATATTTGTAAAAGCCGTGCAGCAATGTATACATTGTGGATTTTACCTTTTGTTACCTATCTATAATCTATTCAAGTGTATTAAAACCATCGAACTAGAAATGTGTAAATAATACAACAAAAAAGAACTCAACACACAAAGTAGAGTTGTTGATGTTAGGAATGCGGCGAACATATGATATTTTGATAATTCTTGCGCTTCATGTGTCTAAGTCATCGCATGGCGAACATATGACTTTATTGCTTTTTATAGACAGCAAATACAGCTTGTTTTCTTTACTTTTTGTTTTCGTTTATATTTGTTTTCGTTTACTATATTTATTTTCGTTTACTTTGTATTTGATTACGATTCTGTTGAATCGTCACTTGACTATCGATAGTTTTGCGTGGCGTTGTGAAACATTCCTTAATCAGCTGATTTTTATACTAGTCTGGCAACGCTATGCACGTTTATTATCAAACATTGGCAATTTTTAAATACATTTTAAATTGTTAATTTATTAAATATATGTAGTATATGCAATATGTATAAACTTATGATAACCAAAAAAATAATAATGATTTGGTATAAAAAAACATAGTCCGCAATAAGCAGATAATAAGAACCCACAAGCTTTTTAAACGCACTCATAATTAGTTCAACAATTTTGATAACGATTAAGTAAGTAGCATACAAAAAAGATATGTATATATATTTATTTATAGAGTAGCGGCAAAGTGCAATGCGGTTCGGTCAGGCACGGATTGTCCGAATAGAGTGAAAACGTCTTGACATTCAAATCGAAAATTCCAACTGCAATTGTCTTGACCTCTTCATCGGTTCGTCCGTTCTCACGCCACACGCAATAGCAACCTCCGGTCGCATCGCCAAGCATAGTGCGCACATCCTGCTCGCTGGCCGGCGGCTTGTAGGTGCTAAAGGTGCGCATACGAGAGATGCTCGACTCCAGCATGAGTTCATTGGCCTGATCCATTTGAATGCGTTCAAATCTAAAGAATAATTAAGAGCGATTAAGGCACAATCGTGGAATCGTCCAAGCGATTTACTTACTGATTAGCATGGTAATTGTGTCCACCTATGGGCACTTCTTTTATACTCAAATGAGATTCATTCTTCCGCTCCGGATTGGGTGCCATCTCCACGTTGTAGAACATCTGCCTCGGATCGCTACAAGGCAAACCCAATAATGTTGTGCACTTATTCATTTAAAATATTCGGCTTACTTACGCCAAAAAGGAAAAGTTAATAGAACAGGCATCTGCGGCACCCACGCCAGCATCCTTCAGGACACGGAAGGCATCGTCCACATTGCTTGTGGCAAGCAGCGCACGCGTCACGAAATGCCGAGCTGCAATTAGAGAAAAACTTGTTTTGTTTATTAATCTATAGAGTGAACCTCCACTTACGTGTCTTGCCACTGCGCAAAAACTCCGCGCTAATCGTGTTAATACTAAAGACGAGTCCATGATGATTGTGGCTCATGGTATAGCCCGGCAAATGTCCTGCATAGCAGAGGGACATGAAATGCTCCTCCCGCACATTGTATTTGCCCTGCGGCTTGTCGTTAATAATATGCGCCACAACAAAGTAATAATGATTTAGCGTCTCCGTGAGCGCATCTTCGGTGTGACCAAGCAAACGCTGCATTCAACAGAGTTTGGTCAGAAATCAGGTAGAAAGAGAGCGAAACAAAGAATACAGAGTCAACTACTTACACAATGTTTGTGGTTCACTATAATCGAGGAGCAGCCTGTTGGTTGGTTCTTGCTACGCGGCTGATGCTTTAGCACTTGCGGTAAAATCTCGTCCAAGTGCAGCAGAAAGAGCTACAAAAAAAAAACAAGGCGGTACAGTTCATTTGAACATCATTTGCAATTCCCTAAGTTGGTTCAATTTAAACAATCGAAAGGACAAAGTGCAGGGGAAAAAGTATCGATAGCTTAAGGCCCGCATATATTGAACTAGCAGCTTTAATATAGATGTTAAACTAGAAGAGCGTTTTAGCGATTAATTGAAAGGATGCCATATGATAAATATAGCAATTGCAAAAACAATTTAGTTAGTTATACAAACACATTAATCTCGTTAATTACCCTGATAGTGTTTATAGCTTAGAGCTATGTACGACGTTTCTTTCTTCAATTCTTAAGCGAGTAATTGAAAGGATGTATCACAGCACATTGTTCACATCGTCATTGAGCCTCTAATTGAACAATTAATTGTGTTTCCTATTATTATCTCTGGTTCAAGAACCACTTAATGATGCCCAATACGCGACAGACAATCAAAATATGTGCAATTATTTTCGATGAGCTGCACGTACAGGGCGTTTACATTTCCAGACTATCTGATAATCTCAGCAAACACAGCTCTTTTGGGTATACAAAACAAGCACAAGCATTTGGCATTTATGCAATTAACTGAAATGTATCGTCATATTCAAATTTGGACTATGGAGCACTTATGGTAATGGATAAATTGATAGACACGTGGCATGATAATTTGATTTGGGGCTCATTAAGCAGATTTCTGATTGAATTCTGAATTCGAAATTGACAAACATGCAAAATGCAAATTGCTCCTGTGCGGCAAACGCTTTTTCATGTTTTGCTTTAGGTAATTCGATACGTATTTAATTATGTATGCAATTAGAAGCTTGTCATTTTCCCTTAGCTTGCTTCT
Organism: Zaprionus ghesquierei; assembly: GCA_018904095.1. Classification (NCBI taxonomy): domain Eukaryota; kingdom Metazoa; phylum Arthropoda; class Insecta; order Diptera; family Drosophilidae; genus Zaprionus; species Zaprionus ghesquierei. Next base: position 1,922,164 of record JAEIGP010000841.1, read on the forward strand.
AAACGGCAGCATAAGCTGATAAGGCGACGTCGCCGCCGATGTCGATGGCGATGCCGATAGCGATGCGGGCGCCGACACTGCGCCGACGCTGGCAGAGAAACGGTAGCCGGCCAAGGTAAGTCCGATTTTGCGTGCACTTAATTGGCCAACTAATTGCACGCAAAAATTATAACACATTATTGGCAGCTGCGTATTTCTTAAACAAGCATAACGACAACACCTTGATCGCCCGTCTCGTTAGCCATGCTAATCGGCTTCGATATCCATTTGCTTTGAACGTAATCGCAATGGCAATCGTAATCATAACGCATTCCCCCAAGGAAGCCAAAGCAAACCCTTGCACCTGACCTCGACCGTTAGCGGGCTTCGCTCTGTAAGCCCGTTCTGCTTTTGAACAACACTTATGGCCGGCTAGGCCAAAAACACAAATTGGCTTATAAGAAAAAAAAGAGTCGCAGCGCAAGAACATGCGAGCGGTCAACGTCAGCGACAACAAAAATGTTTCACGAAACGGAACTAGTTCAATGACTGTTCGAGGCACGGCCATTGCGTTTCTCGATAAGTTTCGTTTTTCTTTTTTGTTATATCTTTTATTTTTTGCATGATCAGCCTTTTTCTACAGTGGTAATTGCCTAAAAAAGCAGCAGCTAATTGCGATGCGAAAATACATTAAATAATTTCTTAAAAGATTTGGTTAATCAACCTTGAAAAAATTAATGTTTGAAAGTGATTGTCAATAAGACGATAAACGTAAACAAACTTTATTCTTAACTGAAAAATGTCCTTCATAAGGGTTTAATATCAAATAAAATGTAGCTTATTTCGCTTGCACAATGAAGACAAAGATTTTATTTTAAATTGAATTCGCATATCAAGCGCTTATCTTGATAAGCCACGTTGTTATATCTATGTATAATTAGTAAAAAGCACTTCATTACGATCAATTAAACTATTTGAACATGAAATAGCATGTTTATTTATCTGAAAAGTGTTTGATTTGCATAGATAAGGATATAAGAGGCGTCGTGGCGTCCATCAATTCGCGAAAAGCATTTAATTTCGATCAATTAATCTGCAGCCATTCAAACTTTTCTACAAGAACGTTGCTGTACTTATTGAGCTGAAAAGTGCTTGATTTGCATAGATAGTGACAAGTTGGGTCGTAATGTTTATCGACTGGCGATAAATATTTAATTTTGATAAATCTATCTTAAATCAATGAACCTGCTCCTGCTTTTTATGAGGTGTTTGCTTAGATGTAATTAGTTTGATTAACAGATTATGATTATACGTGTCGTTATACTTATCGATCGATGACAATTAATCTGTCAGAAACCGTTATTGCTTATTTAATGAAAAATTTTGGATTTTGCCAAGATCTTGATAAGCAGCATCGTGAGATCTACCGTTTATCGATAATCATTTATTACCAAATCGATCAGTTCACACAATTGGTCTGTTTCCTAATTCAATTTCGCTTGCATTTGTCGGGTCAATTAGTATACAAATTAGGATGACCATGCACATTTATGCACATGTACTATGCAAAGCTCTAGTGCACACTATGCACATTTGAGTGGGCGATTAATTGTTGGATTTACGGCTAATGTAATTACAGTATATGCGTATCGCCAGCGCATTTATCAAATCGTGTGTGTGTGTGTGTGTGTGTGTGTGTGTGTGTGTGTGTGTGTGTGTGTGTGTGTGTGTGTGTGTGTGTGTGTGTGTGTGTGTACATACATATTTAGTTCTATGCATTTGGCGTGTTGTTCTATGCATTTGGCGCTGTCATTGAGTGTGCAAAGCGAACGAGTGACACGCAACTGCAACGGTGTGCGGCGACTTTGGGATTAGCTTCACCGTTAGAAAGCTCAAGTTGAAGTTTGCCGGCGTGCCGCCCCCGCAACGCCAATTACACTATAACTTATTTATGTTGTTGTTGTTTGTTTGTTTGCAATGATAATGCAAAACAATTATGCGCTTGTCTATCGGTTTTTGTTTTCGATTTCGTTTTGGTTTCGGTTTTCGTATTCATTTTAATGGGCACTAATTGTCTACAGCTGGAGCTGTCTGTTCGTTCGTTTGGGTGCTAATTATTACACCGTTAATAGTGGGAGATGGGGTGGGTGTAGAGGGTGGTAACGGAGTGACTAGGGTGCTTATTTGTAGGTGCTTTTTCTATTACCATACCTTATGGAACTCCACCTCAGCGCCATCGGCCACTCCCTCCAGTTCACGTATATACTGCGGAAAGCTGTTTTTTACCGACTCCAGCGTCTCGTTGTAGATTTGCCCTGCAATTGAAAGTGAGCGAATGAAGATGATACAATGATTCGCACAATTCACTCACTCATTCACTCGATCAGTCACTCAGTCGGTCAAGTTCGATTCAAAGAATATACTTACGGCCTTTTGTGGTATTGTATTGCGGCAAATAGGTCTCGTTCAGCGGTTGCGATAAGATCAGAAAGTTTTTGATCATCGAGCCGAAAGTGCGACCCTGTAAAACAGATGAGTAAACAGACAAAAACTCGTTAGAATCATTCAGAAATAACTTAACAATATTTAAAGTGAGTAATTAGAACAAGTAAAGTAAGCTACAGTCGAGCGCACCCGACAGAAAGATACCATTTGCCCAGTTTCGAAATAAATTAACACACATTTAATTCCATCATAAAACTCCGCCCAAGTTCATCCGTCCCCTTTTGTTTTAATTAATCTATCTTTGAATAGCGCCATCTATATGTGAGAACGTAGCAATCAGCTGTACACACGCTACGGCTGAAACGAAGCCTCGTGACGATGACGTCGCGACGTGCAGCACAGGCGCAAGCAGTGGAAGTACGGAAAACGGAAACATGGATAACTTCTGTGTTTATCGTCCGATTGGATTTTAATTTGAAGAATAGATTTATATTGCAATTATTTATGTTCATATCAAAGCAGAAAGCTATAACTTCAATACTTCTCCTACTATCGTAAATAAGTGATTTGCGTGGGCGGTGGGTGTGTCATCAAAAATTGAAAATAAACTCGATCTACCTATGGTATACAGGAACCTTCATGTGAAATATGGTGTCTCTATCTTTTTTTTTTTGTAATAACTGAGATCTAGACGTTCAAACGGACAGACGGACAGACAGACGGACATGGCTCAATCGACTCAGCTAGTGATCCTGAGTCAGAATATATATACTTTGTGGGGTTTGCCACGCCTCCTTCTGCCTGTTAGATACATTTGCACAAACTTAGTATACCATTTTTGACCATTTTCAATGGTCGAATGGTATAAAAAGCTTCTGCAACATTGTATGCAATACTTACTTATAAACTATAGAATCGATGGCTAGATATTTACATATATGGAATGGTTTACGATTAGTTAACGATCTTAAATCATATATGTACAGCTTGCAATGGGAAAATCTGTAAGCGACTCTTCAGTACTTCATCCAAAATTTTCCTCATACCGTTCAGTAATGATGCCTTATTTAGTATTCCATGTATTAGTCAGACGATCGATTATTAATCGCGACTGCAACGCGCCCCTTGCCACGATCAAATCCGTTCTTGCTGCGCATGCTACGTTTATAGTTTTTTTTGCATACTATAGACAACTACCTACATATTGATATATGTATATATTTATATAGTCGATATATATATGTATATATTTGAAGCTCAGCTCAGCTGTAAGAGATCAAAATAAATGTAAAAAGGCATAATCGATCACGACCGATCACGCCGAGCCAACAAAGCAACCTGCTAAAAACAGCGATATGAATAATGCTTATTGTTGGTCCGAGTTAGCCACCTGCCTTCCCCCAGGGGGTGCCTCCTCTCCTCCCTTGCCCGCCCCTGATTGTTAGCTTCAAGCTCAAGTTTCAGCATTTGGGTGCGCCATGCCTGGCACCCGCACCCGGACAAACGCGACGCGACGTCTTGCCTCGACTCCCTGCGCGAAAATGCTTATTGTCATTTGCCCTTGCTATTGGCCGTTTTCTGATCTCTCCCTTCTGATTCCTCTCTGTCTCTATCTCTCTCTCTCTCTCTTTCTCTTGGTTTTCGGTTGCTCTGCTGCTGGTACAAAGCCAGAAAGCCATGGGGCAGCGGCAGCACACAACATGTAAATTTGCCTGCGCATGTGTGTGTGTGTCGAAGGTTAACCAGGAACTAGGTCAAGTCGGGAAAGTCACAAGCCCCTGCACGACAACGGAGAAGAAAAGCAAAGAAAGAGACAGAGAGATAGCCCGACCTTGAGTAGAGAATCTTCGACATGTTGTTGATCGATTTGGAGGCCTTAAAAATAATAATAATAAAAAAAAAGGGACAGCGCAACCATAAAGAACGGATAACATTTGAAGTAGATAGAAAGGGCAGTAGATGACACAAAATTTGCTTGGAGGAGAGCTATGATCAACCCGTCAAACCAGACTGACGGACATGGCAAGTTCGGCTTCCCTATTAAGAATATACATATATACTTTATAGGGTCGGAGATGTAAGGCAATATACTTATGACGTTTGTTAAATCTTGACCAAAAAGCATCGGCAAAAAATGAAAATAAGAAAACGGAAGGTTCTTGATATTGTAAAGACATGTTTGGGTAAATTAAAAAAAATTGATTTCCAAACTTGCTACATTTTAAATAAAATCTAAATAGATAAGATCTGTAATTGTTGCTTGGAAATTCGAACGTAATGTGAGTTTAAGAACTCATTAGTTTTTTAATTAGCTTGAATAACATATTAAACGCGTCTATCTCTCGTGATTTTCATGCTGCCTTCTTGTAATAGTCTTAGGAATATACAAAGATTTTTAGTAATATTATAGAGGATCCCATGCAATAAAATTAAATTAATATTTTTATTTATATATAAAATGCGATCTTTTAAAGTATCATAAATATACTTTAACCGAGAGTTCTTAAAGTTTGCGAAGTTATCTAGAATGAGTCTGATGTCAGATTGGAACAGAGATCAATTTTCTGCACCATGCGCAATAAAAAGATTATATATGAGTGCAAAATAGCTCTTTTTCCCTTTATTTGTAGTAAAAACAATCTTTAAGACCCTCACAGGCAACAAATAACAATTCGCAAGTTTATGCCGTTTTCGCTGGGCTTGTTAACATTTTTTCAGTGTTGAACTTATAAAACTTAGCCTTATCGCACTCGGCGCGTAGTGGGCGAATGCGTTTTCATCATTATCTGAAGTCTAATAATAATTTTACAGTGATGAAAGGGTACAGCGTACATGGAGTACAAACCATACAATATACATATATGCATGAAGTGCTTGAAGTGAGCAACTGACTGATTAGAGAGCAGACGACACAGTAGAATCAACAACAATTAAACAATCTGTTTAATACATGCACGGAGAGAAAGTCAGGGAACTCTATATAGGGCGAGCACATACAGAAATATTCTAAAAATATTTTATAATGAAAATTCACCAAAAATCAGCACTAAAATGGAAATAGTCCGAATTTACATGTTCCCAAAATCAACAATAAACGAAAGCTACACACCAGCACACCCTATAGTAAAATACCGCTCAATTTTAAAACACCTTTACAAACATATTAACAAATCCCAACAAAGTCATCTAAGCGACTATTGTAATTTGAAGGATAGATTTATGTTTTATTGATTTATAGGAACCTTCATGTAAAATTCGGTATATCTTGCTTTTATCATAGCTAAGATCCAGGCGTTCGAACGAACAGAGACGCAGCTAGTGATTCCGAGCAAGAATATATATACTTTGTGGGGCCTGCTAAAGCCTGTTACATACATTTGTACAAAGTAAGTATACCCCTTTTGCCCATTTACAATGGTCGAAAGGTATAAAAACCCCTGCAAAACTCATGCATTTCGCACTTACAAGGCAGCTAAATTTATGGACTTTCAAATTAGCTGTTGTTCTATTAGATAGAAAATGGAATATGTTAGAGCACGATTATAAAAAACAAGCTACGAATTGTAAAACGGATAAATCTTTTCGCAGAAATCGAAAAAAATATATTTAATATTTTTGTGAATATATGAATATACTAGTACTAATACTTTTTGCTGAGTTGGAATTTTAGAAGCTCCCATGTCCACATAGGCATCCCTTGAACCTCAAAGTGTGCCACATAATAAGTTGACTTCAGTCGGATAGGCAAATAATTTAAATATTTAATGCGATTCAGTAGCAAAAACAATAACTTAGCATATTTTATATTCCACATTCAATTGGATATTTCATTGGATTTTTATTGTTGTTTCCGATATGGAAACATATGTATAAAGGAACTTAACATACAACTAGGTATTTTTTTTTTAAGATTTCACAGAACATTTAAATTTTCTGCTTGAATGACAGCTCAGAATGCATTGTGAATTCGATGCGACGAGCACGAAAAGTAACCCGGGTCTGGCACGGGTGCATTAAAAATGCAATAGATGCGACGCGACGCGTTGCAAAAATAACCGACCTTAGCTGCATTAAGTTGTCTCAAAGTGAAACTGAGACTGGGTGCAGATAATGCGAATTCTCTGCTGAATGTAGGTAGGACATAATTACAAAGGAAACTTTTACTATATGATAATAATTTTTAATGATAATCGTTTGCAATAAATGCTTATATATTCATTATTATTATTTACTATTGAAGTCGTATAACCCTATCATTTTTTTTAAGTTTTATTTATTTATTAAAGTTTCAGTTTTGTTTATTTAGTGAGTGCCCCATATAAAGAGAAATATGTATTTAAAACAGATATGGGAATCGAAGATTTATCAACTCATTTGCCAAGTCAAAGACGCCTTAGGGTAGCTAGATAGGTATATGGAAAAAAAAAACGCATAGCCCAGTCGCATATTTAGAGTTAATCGGGCTGTAATTATAACGACTTTAGTGAAATAGCTAATTACATACCCTATTAACCCAGTAATCGATAAAAAGTTATAAGTCTTAGTCCCATTCATCCTGGAGTGAAAAATCAAAATTTAAAACTTAAATTCAAATTGGAAACGTGAACTACGTGAGTGTTAGTATGTGTGAGAACCTGTGCCTGAGCGTGCTTCTGCGTGTCTGTGCGATTGTGTTGGACTTAAAATTAGGTTTAGCGTTGGCGTGACAACATAAGGTCATAACGCAGCAAGTTAAGGGGGGAGGGAAGCGAGGCTGGACTAGCTCCGCGAATAAGGAAACTCTAAACAGGCTTACCATATCGAAGCCGACCTCGTAGTGTGTGCCGCGGGTGTAGAGCACGGGTATCGCCTGGCGACGGGGCAAACGCCGCCCGGACGATATGCTCGAGGACATTTGGTGGGCAACCGGTGAGGTGCACATGGCGTCGTGGGCGTTTTTAATTGTCTACTTCGTTTGGAGTGTTTATCGCACGGCGTGCTTTCTGGCACTGCAGTTCGAGGAGCAGGACGAGCGATGACAGCGATGATAGCGATTCACCTGGTGCTATTTGGAAGGTAGCAGCAACAACAACAGCAAACAGATCAAAAACAAAAAGAGAGCACAGCAAGAACAAAAACAACGCAAGCACACAAACGAAGCGCTGTGTAAACAATAAAAGAGTTTTTTCTTTTTTGGTTCTCTTATTTCTAAAATTATATTCTCTGAAGTTTAGTATGTGTGTATTTTGTGTTTATTGGATTTTGTGTTCTAGAGCGCTTGAAGGCAGAATTCAAACTGAATTCGAAGCGTTTTGGCGGCGCCGCTTCGAGGTGCCATACAACCCCAACCAACAGCAGCGCGTCAGCGGCAGCACCAGCAGCAACAACAACTACAACAACAACAACTACAACAACAACAACAACAACACGCGTCACCTAGCTACAACAACAACGCAAAGCTCTGTCGAGCAACTCACCAAGCCAGTTGACGACGGTGACGTAGGCAACGCTGCGCGATAACAGCAGCGCACAGTACATCAGACAGCGACGCCGACGTAGACGCTGACGCAGTTGGAAAGCAGCGCGCAGCGCGAGCGTCAGCGATAGCGGCGAATCACAGACGAATTTCGTTCACATTGCCAGAGTCGCCAGCATGTTTGATTTGCATTCGATTTCTTTTGCAAATCGATATGCAAATATTTATCATTTTGGATAAGCATTGCCAAATTTATCGACCCTTAATAAATATGCATGTGATATAGTGTGATGCGATCATGCATGCAATAAATGCGAATATTGAATCAAAAATAACGGAAACTAGAGTTTGGAATATTCATAGCTATCTCGCCGATTTCGAAGAACATATTACTGAATAAATAACTACATTAAATGCAAACTTATGTAAATTGTCTTTGTGAGCGCCGCATGATAAAAACATTTCACAGCAGAGGACTCAATTTATTATATCCGTTACTCATAGAGTAGAAGGGTATTATAACTTTGTTCAAACCGAAAAAGTATATATATTCTGGCTCAGGATTAACAGCCGAGTCGATATAGCCATGTCCGTCTGTCTGTCCGTGTGAAAACCTAGATCTCAGCTATTATAAGAGCTAGGACTACCAAATTTGGTGATAATATGTGTTATTATTGCACGCTGATCAAGTTTGTTTTGGATTTTGGCCACGCCCCCTTTCGCCCCCGTAAATCGAAAAAAATTGATTACAAGGGCAATTTTGATACGATATTGTTCATTTTCGGTTTATATGATAACTATAGCTAGCCAGATGATCTCTAAAAATTTGGTAACAATCGGATAAAAAACACAGAAGTTATTTAGCTTAACGTTTTCCATGGCTGTCAGCAGCGCTGCTTGCAGCATTGTGCCCGAATAGTGTGTGCGTGTACGGTGGTGAAATGGGTTAAGTTGTGGACGGCAAAACGAACAGTACTATTATGCATTTACGGGTTCGAGTCCCGCCAAAAATTAAATGTGTGCAAAAATGTTTTTTTTTTTTTTATTTTAGATTTTGACTGTGCATAAATATTGTGACTTTATGACCTTTTACGGTCAAAATATGATAGTAGCCGTTCTTTTTTGTTCGGCAAATAATTTTGATGTACGAGCAGCTGGGTAGCGGGTATATTACAGTCGAGTAATCTCGACTGTAGCTTTCTTACTTGTTTTGAGGTTAAGAACGTTCGACTTTGCGCTTTATCGATTCACACTTACTTATTTCGTAGCATGCAAAAAAAAAGCGTTTAAAACGCATCCAATTAAAACCGTAATCAAAACATAATTATATAATGTATGTAAATATTTTAATTCGATTAGCATCATCAAGACTTATTGATCCTAAGTGGACCGTAAACTACGCACGTTAGTACTTTAGTTTATATTTATAAGTAGAACATTTCAATCACGAATCGATTATGGTAGATATTTTCATGCATTACTTAATTGCCTTATTCAGAGATAATTAAACTGGTATATTGGCTGATATTTTTGTTAAATTTGTTTTTTTAAGTCAATTAGATGCCTAATAGGCTTTTCTTTAAGTGTATTTTACGTGCATTTGTTTTTGGTTTTGTCCTTCACTTTTCCACTAATACCACGCAGCCAGTGGGTGCTGTTAGGGGTATATGCGTTAGATAAATTGTTCAGGCAGACGGCCGATGCGCAGACGTTCACTTGTTCAACAGATGTGCCAAAACAAAAACGAATAATCCAGTTCTGACTAGTCGGAAAACGAAAATAACAATTGAGGCGCGAAACCTGTCTCAATGGGGAAGCCCTAAAACCGATGTTTAATTACTACAATATTTAGTTTGTAGATGTTTTATGTATGCCTTAAAAAAAAAACTCGAGAAACTAGAACCGTTCGACCGATCGTTCGTTTGTTCTTCGAGCGCATTTGAGGATTTTCGACTGGTTTATTTGAAAAGTTTGGCCTCGGGCTGTCGCGAATGCGTCATAGTTACATTTGTCGACAATGTTATATTTATATTATTCGCTTTGCCGTTATTCATTGGTCGTCGAAAAGTTGACCATGAAAACCGATCATTGTCATTTGCATGTGCCGCTTTCCATGGAAACTCGTTTATTGCCGTTTGCCGTTTTCTTTCTTCAACTGGGTTAGGTATTTTTTTCTGCATGCCACATTAATACATAAATTAGGTATCCGCCTGTCGAACCCAACTATCAACTATCACAGTCAGAACCAAGGACAGCAACTTCATCTGTTCTTCTGATTAACAAAATTAATTTCAAAAAATTGGATAATCATTTCTATGTCCACAATTGGCAGTCATTGAATGCTATACCGAACATGTATTTACATAATTTAATTTAAATTTAAACTTTTTAAGCTTATTTTTTTTGTTGGAATTAGTATTTTAAAATTAACGGACATTTAAGAGCTTTCAACAGTTTGGCGTTGCCATGCTTGCAATAAGCAATGCAGGGTAGCAGCACTGCATATATTTTCAATATGCCACCAATGCAATTTATATCAAAAATAAACTAAAATGCAATCATAAAACGCGTAATAATTATTTATTTAATTCATTGCCAATTGTTTTAAGCAAAAAAAAAGTTGGAACAATGCAAAATATCGATAAGTTGGGTGCGTGCTTCTGTCTCTGCAGCTATCTGGCAATATTGGCGTTTTTCTCTGGCCACAGACAACAGCTGTTTCAAATTTCGCAATTTGCGGTTTTATTTATTTATGTTTACGTAACTTTGTACACTTTTGGGTAGCGTATCAAAACCAAAATTGAATGTGTAAAGGAAGCTGTCAATAGGCGACACATTCGCGCACGCACACGCACACACACACTGGCACGCACTGATGCAGCACCGGCCATCGTAACTTGTTGTAGCTATCCATGCCGCTTGGCCGGCCACAGACAAACAGCAGCAACAACAAAAACAACTGCTGCACGAGCAGCTTTGGTAGCGGGGAGCAGGAGTGGAAGCGGCAGCATCAACAGCTACATCACCCACTCGTCAACCAGTCAAGCCGACAGCGATGACGCGAGCAGCGCAAGACATGCTCGGCGTGCTGCGCGGATTGCAAATAGTTGCGGAGGCGTGTGGTCGCGAGCATCTGGCGCTGACTAAGCATCTGTGGAGCAACTCGAGTGTGCGCGAACTGCTGGCTGACAATGTGAATCATACAGTTGACGCGGCGCGTACGTCTCGAGAGCAACCTATTGAGGAAATAAAGAAACTACAAGAGCTACTGCAGGAGACGGGCGAGCGTGGTTACGTTGTGGCCAAAGGATTGTGTCATTTGATCGAAGCGAAACTGCCCTACGATCTGTCGGCTATGCAGAAATTAAACTGGCAACCAGGCTCAGGGTCAAGCGCAGCAGCAACAGCTACTGGTTCCACTGCTGGCGGTGCAGCTGCTGTGCCAGGCAGCAGTCGCGGCCATTTGGATGCAGCTGATGCCAATTTGGATATCTCGTCCATCACGTTGCTGGAGTTCGAGGAGATACTCTCGAAGCGCAACAAGAATCGCAACGTCAGCCTGCGCACGCCCACCACACAGAGCAAACAGTTGCCAAGCGACGCACCGCCACCGCCAGCAAAGACAGCAACGGAGCAGCCGCCGTCGCCAGAGAAATTCACCAGCAAACAGGAAGGAATTCTGGCCAGGGACACGGAGCATGTGGACAATCTGATGCGCTTTGTTGCGGGCGGCAAACCAAAAACTAAACCTGCATCGACCGCTGCACCAGCAGGTAAGTGGGAGTAATTTCCAGTCTTGTCTCATTGTAAAAATGTTACTTCCACGCATGCAGCTCCTGCAAAGGACGTGGACTCATCGCTACCGGAGCTGAGCAAAGTGGCCAAGCAGCGTCGTGTGCCTGCGACGCGTTTGGGACGCATGGCCTCGTTTGGTGGCCTCTTCGCCGGCCTCGGTCTGGGCACCATTAACGAGCTGACCAAGGGAGCACTCGGTCTAGGCGGATCGACAAATATGCGCGATGCGCTGCTCAGTCCAGCAAACGCGGAGCGCATTGTGGACACGCTGTGCAAGGTCCGCGGAGCAGCGCTTAAAATTGGTCAAATCTTGAGCATACAGGACTCCAATGTGGTGTCGCCGCAGCTGGCGAAGGCGTTCGAGCGTGTGCGGCAGGCGGCCGACTACATGCCCGACTGGCAGGTGGAGCGCGTTATGACCACACAGTTGGGTCCGGGCTGGCGCCAACGGCTTACTTCGTTCGACGACAAACCCTTTGCGGCCGCATCCATTGGCCAGGTGCATAGTGCCACGTTGCTCGATGGTATGCACGTGGCTATTAAGATACAGTATCCGGGTGTGGCGCAGAGCATCGAGAGCGATATCGATAACCTGGTGGGCATGCTCAAAGTGTGGGATGTCTTTCCGCAGGGCTTCTTCATTGACAACGTGGTGCGAGTGGCCAAGCGGGAGCTGCAGTGGGAGGTGGACTATGCACGTGAAGCGGAATTTACGGAAAAGTTCCGTGAGATGATAGCGCCTTATTCGGAGTACTATGTGCCCAAGGTAGTGCGTGAGCTTACCACGTCGAGTGTGCTCACCACGGAGCTTGTACCAGGTGTGCCTTTGGATAAGTGCTTTGACCTAAGGTAAGTGAAATAAATGTGAAAGCAAGATAGAGAGAGAGTGAGGAGAAGGAATTTCCAAAGCCTTTTAAGAGGAGACAACCCACTCTACTCTCTCTCTTTCTCTTTTTCGCTTTCCCGCCTTAGCAAGCTTCGTTACTAAATGACTTATCTGGTTACCCTTGCAGCTACGACCACCGCGCCCACATTGCCAGCTCCGTGCTGAAGCTCTGCCTGCGCGAGCTGTTCGAGATCGAGTGCATGCAAACAGATCCGAATTGGTCGAATTTCCTCTACGACGAGAAGAGTCGACGCCTCATGCTGATTGACTTTGGCTCAACGCGTTTTTATAGGCATCAGTTTATACGGGACTATCGTCAGGTGATCATAAGTGCGTCGGAAAACAATCGCCAGGGTGTGCTGGAAATGTCTCGCAAGATGGGCTTCCTAACGGGCTACGAGACGAAGCAAATGGAAGAGGCGCATGTCGATGCTGTCATGATACTGGGCGAGATATTCCGTTACGATGGACCCTTCGATTTTGGCAAACAAAATACAACGGAACGTGTAGCTGCCCTGGTGCCCACAATGGTGGCACATCGTCTCTGCCCGCCACCCGAGGAGATCTATTCAATTCATCGCAAGCTTTCGGGCATCTTTCTGCTCTGTGCACGCCTCAATGTGCGCATGAACTGTGTTCCCCTCTACAAGGAGATCATCATTGGCAAGTTTAAGGACTAAGGCGTAAACACCGCATATGGAATGCTCCTACTGTTTCCTATTTTCCCCTGGTTCTAGTTGTTTCCAAACCGATTAAGTGCTCGTAAAAATAACCCCATGTAAAAAGAAACAAGTTTGTAATTAGTGGACGGGACTATGGAATAAAGGACTTTATACCTCTTTAAAAAAAAAAAAAAAAAAAAAAAACGCTGGAGTGAGTTTCCATATAGATTATAAAATATTAAAAAAAATGTAACTTTAGGTTTTACCCAATAGTCTTTACTCAATCCGCTAATGATAATAGTCTATAATATGAAATGGTTTTGATAAATCCTTTTATAAGCGTTCAAAAAAAATTTTGTTGGTGAAAATATATAATTAAAAAAATAAATGTTTTTTAACTATATATTAAGTAAAAAAAAATTGCTTAAGACAGCAAAGTGCGATGTGATAAGGGGAACAGTAGGAATATATATGTATGTATGTCATATGTACAGTATGTCTAGAAACACTTAACTGAAGAAAAAAAGCTTTTGAATTTAAATAAGAAAATTATTGACTATTGTTGGAATAAGGGGAATTTTTCTTATGCACAATAATTAAAAAATACATTTTAGTTAAAAAAATGTACAAAACTAAATAAATTTATTGAAAAAAATAAAAAAGTCTTCAACATTTTAAGACTTTTTTTAAGATTTTTGAAAGTGCCAGGAAACTAACTCTTTAAACATTCTGTTGGCTGGGCCGAAAGATGTAGTATCTTGACAATTTTGTAATTTTAAAAGTAAAAAAACAAATACACACACCAAAACTGAATACTGTTGCTTTATTATTGCACTTGCTTGGGGTCGCAGATGCCTCCTTCTGCCTTTTACGCATATTTCGACAAAAACAAAAGATCATATATTTATTTAAAATCCATGGTCTAATAAAATTTATTTTGCACGCCACGATCGCTTGTCAAGAAAGCGACAGTGTCATTCCAGCACAATTGAATGTTAAGCCTTAATAGTGCCTTAACAGCGACTGTTAGTGATGGCACTTGAAGTGACTGCTAACTAACAGTGCCATTTCGAGCTTTTGCGTTATATTGATTTTAATTTGAATGTTGTTTTTTACACAATTTAAGGTTTACAAAAAAACTTGATCGGCTTTTTAAGCTGCAACGGACGCTGCACGAGGTCGACAGCTATGGGGCAAGCGGGGGTGGCGTCGACGGCGGCGGCAGGAAGACCGAAGATAGCAGCGCAGCGTACGGGCGTGTGGAATGCAATTGAATGGATTCCTCAAATGCGTAGGGCACATACGCAAATAATAAAAAGTCGCTACTCTCTTTTAAATATAATTTTCAGTGCGTTTTTGCATTTCGTGCGTATCAGATCGTTCCGTTTTGTTCGTTCGTTCGTTCTCCGTGTACTTCGCTGTGTGTTTGCTGTGGCCGACGACGACGACGTCGAACGAAAGAAGGCAGCAGAGTAGCCCCTGTAGCTCGGAGCAGCGCAGTAGCAGTAGTATATTTAAAATAATAGCAAAAACATACTTATGCTCGTCTCGTTAATTTAAGTTCCCCAACGCGTTGTTTGTTTATTTTATTGTTGTTGTTTTTGTTGTTGTTGCTGCCGTTGCTGCTACTGCTGCGCATTGAACCGCGCACGCGCGCAACTTGATGCTGGCGGTCACCGTTGCCTGCATTTGTTGCATTTGTGCTACGTGCCGTTATTGTTGTTATTATTGTTTTTTTTGTGTCGTTAAATTAGATTTTTTTCACTGTGTCGTGCGTGCAACAACAATTTGCAACGAACAAATAAACTACAAAAAATTTAAAACAGTGTAAAAATTTACAAGGGGCAACACTGAAATTCAAGGCGGAGGTGTGTAAGAGATTGTGCATGTGTGTACGAGTATGCATACATGTATTGGTGTGTGTGAGGAAGTTATAGTTTAATGTTGGTTAGTCTCAGTTGTCGACGACGACGGGGACGCATTGCGGCTGATTGAAGCCAGTTGCTGTCGTTGTTGTTGTCGTTGTTGTTGCGCTGCTGCTGCTGCTGCTGCTTGGACAAACATATCAATGTACACAGCGATATACAGCCCAATGTGCGTGTGTGTAATAACAAAAGCCGAAGACAAAGTGCAACAGCAGCAGCCGTTGATCTCTATGTTGTTGTTGTTGTTGTTGTTGTTGTTGCTGCTGCCGCTGCTGTCGTTGTTTATCAACGAAAGTGTGCCTCCTCCCCCTCCCCTTTCCCAATTGCGCGTGCTGCCAACTTGTTGCATAAACAGCAGAAGAATAACAAATTTTAAGTGCAACGTAAACGCATTGCGAATTTGCCGTTACTTACTAACTCAAGTTGTTCTCGTTGTTGTTGTTGTTTTTATTCAAATATTACACACACACACTAACGTACGCACACATAGTGCATATCAATAAGAATCCACTGTGAATCATCGTTCGAATAGTTTTTCAGTATTTTTCCGTTTCAGTTTTCTGTTTGTTGATTTTCATTTTTCAATTCTCGTTTTCATTTTCGTTTAGTTTTCTGTTTCTGTTTTTGATTTTTATTGCCTTGCCATATTCGATATGGGATTCCCTGGTGCGGGTGAGGTAGGGTAGGAGGTAGGGGCTGCTTAGAGGGGGAGATGTTGCAGCAAACGTGACAATTTCTTGCGCTTAATATGTTTGCCTATATACGTTGGTATTTGCTATATGCACTATGCATATGCATGTATGTATGTAAGTGTGTGCTATATAGTATTGTATGATATGATGACGTTTGCGCCAGGGGCCTGTTCGGCGTCGGTTTGCGCCGATTTGCCCTGCTTCATTTGATATGTACTATCAAAGCACGTCGAAAATGTCTTTATGTTCTTTTAGTGTGTGTGTTTGAGTGTGTGTGTTTGTGTGTGTGTGTGTGTGTGTGTGTGTGTGTGTGTGTGTGTGTGTGTGTGTGTGTGTGTGTGTGTGTGTGTGTGTGTGCTTGTGTGTGTTTGTGTTTGTTTTTGTGTGTGTTTGTGTGTGTTTGTGTGTGTGTGTGTGTGTGTGTGTGTGTGTGTGTGTGTGTGTGTGTGTGTGTGTGTGTGTGTGTGTGTGTGTGTGTGTGTGGATGTGTGTGTCTGTTTTTTTTTATTTGTTTTTTTATTACAAGTACGGCAGGAAAATAAAATCTTCGAAAGATACCATCCACCGTCCGTAGATGGTATGCACGATTCATAACTCTCCAAGTAGAGTTACGCCTACGTACTAAACAAAAACCTCCGTATGCTCTCCAGTCCTTGCTTCGCTCACTGGTACTTCCAATCAAGGTATTACTTCGGTGAGCAGGATGTGGTGCCCGATCGCAATCCCTCTCTTGGTGCGTTGCTGCGTAACGCTCCTTCGTTAACTCTTTAGTCGCCTTTTACGACAAGCCGAGCCCGCTGAGGTGGTATTCTTGGTCCGCCACCACACGGGAGTGCTCCTTATCCCACGGGTCTGCTGGCCGTCTCATCAATGCGAACACGTTTCATCATGCCTATGATAATGCCATGAGCCCTCTCCCACACGGTTTTGTCCGCCAGCATATTGCGCATTAGACTTCTCGGGCTGAGCGGAGTTCCAGCAAGAGTCTTCAGTATTTCCCTCTCTGTACGAAAGCTAGCGCAGTGCAGTAGGATATGTTCCGCTGTTTCGGCTACGTCGCTGCAGAACAGACACAGGGCTGAGTCCACATGGCGAAACCTGAAGAGGTAACCCCGGAAGCAACCATGGTCGGTGATGAACTGGGTCAAGTGATAGTCCAGCACTTTGTGTTCACACCCTGCCCACTTGGACAAATCTGGAATCAGCTGGTAGGTCCATCTCCCTTGTTGTGAGTATTGCCACCTAGTCTGCCACACTCCATAAAGCCAGTCGCTGATCTCTTCCCCGGTAACACCTTCTCGAGACAGGTATTGGGCTTCTATCTCAAGATCGATCGGGGGGATGCCCGCAAGAACATGAGCTGCATCTTCCGATATTGTCCTTAATCCTCTTATCAGTCTAAGAGCCAGGGTCCGTGATACTGCACGCGCGTTGTCCAGGTAAGTCACTCTATTCGTGACACTCCTCCAGATGGGGGCACCGTATAGAAGCGATGATTTCGCGACTGCCACTAGCAGCCTCCTGGCCGGCATCCTGGGTCCACCTATATTTGGCATGAGTCTTGCCAGTGCTGCTGCTGTCATCGCTGCCTTCCTACTGGCGTATCTCGCATGCTCCTTGAATGACAGTCTATGGTCAATAAGAACACCCAGATACTTCAGGGATCCAGCAGACTCTATTTGAGCGTCTTTGACCGTGACACGTATACTCTCGACGGCCTTTCTGCTGCTCAACAACACTGCTTCGGACTTGTGCGCAGCGATGCTTAGACCGGCATTCTCCAGCCAGCTAATAGCTGAGCTAATCGCTGCATTGCTCTTGTCCTGTAGCTCCGGAATGGTTTTGGCAACCGCTGCTACTGCCACGTCGTCAGCAAAGCAGAGTAGCTCCACTCCATTGGGCTTGCTGATGGACAATATCCCGTCGTACATTATGTTCCACAGGATTGGTCCAAGTACCGACCCTTGTGGGACACCTGCGGTGACGTGGTGTTTTCTTGGCCCGCCATCAGTATCGTACCATAGTATACGGTCCCTGAAGTAGCTGCCAATGATGATCCTGAGGTAACGAGGAATACCCATGTTGCCCATGGCCCCGAGGATGTTTGGCCATCTCGCCGTATTGAATGCATTTTTCACGTCTAGCGTGATGATGGCGTAGTACTCCTTGCTGCCACCTAGCCATCTGTCACCATCGAGGGCGGACTTGGCCAGATCTCTTATGGCAGTGAGAGCGTCGAGAGTGCTTTTTCCTTTCCGGAAGCCATACTGGTGTCTTTGTAGGCCATCGGGGCTCTCAGTGATCAGCTCAATTCGGGCGTATAGGATGCGTTCGAAGATTTTTCCCACAATATCCAGCAGACATAGTGGGCGGAAACTGCCTGCAGCATTAGTTGTAGCCTTACCTTTCGGCAACAAAACCAGCCTCATGTTCTTCCAGCGAGATGGGAAGACACCATC
The DNA here is from genome assembly GCA_018904095.1 of Zaprionus ghesquierei. Taxonomy (NCBI): domain Eukaryota; kingdom Metazoa; phylum Arthropoda; class Insecta; order Diptera; family Drosophilidae; genus Zaprionus; species Zaprionus ghesquierei. Next base: position 1,940,462 of record JAEIGP010000841.1, read on the forward strand.
TATCAGACCCTGTTGGAAGGTGTCCCTGAAGATTTCAGGCTTAGCATTTGCGGCAGCCATAACTACGACGCCTGAGATGCCATCGAGACCTGGGGCTTTGTTGGGCTTAATTCTCTTTGCCGCTTCGATGACCTCACATGCAGTGATACACGGGAAGTCGGGGACAGGGATTTCTTGTGCGGGTTGCCATAGAGTATCCTGATCTGGGAATAGCTCCTCCACGATGCTTGATAATAGAGCCGGGTCCTGTGGAGTGCCTCCTTCAGCGGCTTTCAGTTTATTACAAACCATTAAGTAGTAAAGCATTTGCTTTAGCAGCAGCAATGCCATTTCTGAGCTTCGCACGTTTCGATCTGTACCTCTCATGTAGATCTGAGTGCTGAGAGTGACCTCTGGCTCGTTGCGCCTGTCTCCTTGCCCTGAAGCATTCCGAGCGTAGGTGGTTGAGAGAGCTGTTCCACCAGTAGACCGGAGGTTTGCGTTTACTTGTTTACTTCTTACGCGGTATCGCTGCGTCGCATGCAGCTTCCAGCATCTTCATGAGCGCCGCCACCATGGTTTCCGCATGTCCATTTGTAAGCTTGCCTGTCGTTGTGTGATGCACGACGTGCGGGCGCTGAATGTAATTAGGGCATGATCGCTCAGCGTTACGTCCTCCTGAACCGTCCATTTAGCAGTCGGGGCAAGGCTTCTGTTGACAAAGGTGACATCGATGAATGATGTACCTCTGTCGTTATTAAACTTCGGCTTGCCGCCGTCATTCAACAGCACCAGATCCAGCTGGTTCATGGCATCAATAACGGCCCGTCCTCTGAGATTGGATATCCGGCTTTCCCATTCTATTGCCCAGGCGTTGAAGTCACCTGCAATGACTACAGGCTTGCGCCCTCTAGCGTGGTGAACTAAAGTATTTAACAATTCCTCGAAGAGGTTCGGACTGTCACTAGGCGGGGCGTAGCAGCTATACAGGTGAACACCCTTAACTTTAACGTACGCAATGCCACGCATAGGCACGCTTTCCTGTTCCTCCATGTAGAGGTTTCTGCAGCATATGACTGCCGCCTTACGTGTAGAGCCGAAGAGCACTCCTGAGTTTCCCGCACCAGGGGCGTACGGTTCGCTCAGGAGCATGACGTCAACATTGCGCTCTCTCGCTGTCAGGGACAGGAGGCTCTGTGCAGCTGCGCAGTGGTTAACATTTAGCTGGAAGATGTTAATCATCAGCACGGCGACTCAGGACTCCTTTTTTTGTGCTCGCTTTGAAGGTAGGGCATGCATAACTACCTGTAGGGTGATTCCTGTCTACATCGCTGTTGCAGATCAGGCATTTCGGCTGATTATCACAGCCCTTCGCTTTGTGCCCACGTTCGCCGCACCGAAGACAGCAGTCCGAGCGGTCAGGCTCCTTACAGTTGATGGCCCTGTGACCGTAACCCAGGCACTTATAGCATCTTGTGGGGCGTGTGTCTTGAATGATGCGACAGCGAGACCAGCCAACGGTTACCGGGCCCTTTTTTAATACGCCTATTGCGTCGTTAACGCTAAGCGTAACCGTCGCCACTTGGGTCCCATCTCGCATTTTGCATATCCCCGCACATCTTCTGGCTTCAGCTGAATCCCTTCGAATTGGGAGGCCATGCAGTTGTAGAGCTCCATTGCTGTCGTCGCCTTATCCATACCGCTGCAGGTTAGCGCCATTCTCTGCGCGCCCGTGTGAACCGCAGCTATTTCCCTGAGGGATTCTTCGATCGCTCCTTGATATTTGGGCACGCTTGCAGAAACTTTTCCCTCCACTTCGAGCAACAACTCGCCTTGTTGAGTCCTCCTGATTTTCTTGACATGACTGCCAAGTTCTGTCAGGCTCGGGTCGGCTTTGAGCTTACGGAGCATGTCCGAGTATGAAATTTCTCCCGTCTTTTTAGTTATTATGGCCTCCGGCTTTTTGCGTAGTCGCTTAGGTGCCACCTTAGACCACTCCACCTTTTTGCTACCCTCTTTGGCTACTAACGCGAAGCTGGGCGGAAGTGGCTCCTTAATGTTGGACGTCTGCAATGTCACATCCTTGCTAGCGGGAAGCTTCTTCGGGGCAGGCTTCACTGGGGCGCTCTTTTTGCTGGCTGCCGGGGTGCACGCTGGTTGCAGTCGCGCTTCCGTCTGGGTTGCCGTGCTCTTTGATGGGGCCACCTTAGCTATGGCATCCTGCAGCTGGATTGCTCTAGCATTTAGAGCTGCCATCTCCGAAATCACACCCTTAGTTTCCCGGGTAATGGGCGCTGCGTCTCAAAGGCTGATAACAGTACCGTTATTTTCCGTTCCATAATGCCCAAAATGCTGCGCAGGTCCTCGTTTTTGTAGGCCGACAGGTCTAGTGGCCTAATCGGTGAAACAGGCGGGGTTTTCGCTGAGGCTTTTTGGGTCGGCACGCTGATGAGATCGGAGATCTTCTTCTTAGTCACTGGCGATGCTGAAGGGGCCAAGTTCTCTCCTACTGTAACATCACTGATGCTGGGTATTGGAGTCAGCGTCTGGGAGACGGCTTGCGCTACGCTCACGGCCGCTGGAACTGGGATTTCAGCTCCTCGCTCCGTTATTCCCACTCCTCTTGTGGGGACCTGGACATTCTGGCGCTTCGTTTCAATGGGTCCACCACGTCGTCGGGGGCAATGCCCTCCGTTGGACCGTCCATTAACTGGTAGGTGTCAACAGCTTACCCTATGCGTACGTGGAGCACCGAATTTAGCAAGGGTCCTACGTAGGCCACGGATTTCTCCTAGGCTTCTCTGATGGAGGTTATTCCGCCTCTACACGGATACCAGAGCCTCTACTTAGGCACCGCGATGGTGAGAGGTTGATGATTAGTCTGTCCGTGACTTTTGCGCCGTTTCCCTTGCTAGATATCGGTCAACTCCACATGATTTATATATAAATATATATTTATAAATATATATTTATAAATGTAGATATTTATATAAATATAAAATTCAAATTAAATATCTGAATTACGCGCCCAACTGATCGAGCAGCCCTGGTGTGTCTGTGTTTTTTTTTTTTATTTTTTTTATTTTTTGTTTTAACAAGTAAGAAAGCTACAGTCGAGTGTGCTCGACTGTAATATACCCGCTACCCAGCTGCTTGTACATAATTTATTTGCGGAACAAAAAAACGGCTTCAATCATATTTTGACCGTAAAAGGCTATGGACTTATAATATTTATGCAAAGTCAAAATATAAAATAAAAAAAAAACATTTTTGCACACATTTAATTTTTGATGCGGGCGGGACTCGAACCCGTAAATGCATAATGGTACTGTTCGTTTTGCAGTCCACAACTTAACCCATTTCACCACCGTACACACACACACGATTCGGCACAATGCTGCCGGCAGCGCTGCTTACAGCTATGGAAAACGTTAAGCTGAATAACTTCTGTGTTTATTATCCGATTGTTACCAAATTTTCAGAGATCATCTGGCTAGCTATAGTTATCATGCAAACCGAAAATGAATGGCATCAAAATTGCACTTGTTATCAATGTTTTTTCGATTTGCGGGGGCGGAAGGGGGCGTGGCCAAAATCCAAAATAAACTTGATCTGCGTGCAATAATAAGACATATTGTCACCAAATTTGGTTGTCCTAGCTCTTATAATAGCTGAGATCTAGATTTTCACACGGACAGACGGACATGGCTATATCGACTCGGCTGTTGATCCTGAGCCAGAATATATATACTTTATGGGGTCGGAGGTGTCTCCTTCTGCCTGTTACATACATTTTCGGTTTGAACAAAGTTATAATACCCTTCTACTCTATGAGTAGCGGGTATAAAAAGACGTTGACGCACCGCAGTACTTCAAGTGGTCTTTGTGACACCAGGCCGTAGCCTGTTGTTGAAACACCGTTCTTACTCCTTCCTGGCCCCGCCGTTAGGCATTACAACAGGGGGAAGTATAGCCTTAGCCTTAGCCTCGCATCTGCTCGGATCCTTTCCTCTCGCTTCAGCTGCACCATAACACCTGTTGAATCGGGGGCTCACGAATATGACGTGCTCGGCATCTTCTTCATAGCCTGCACCACAGGTCGTGCATATGGAATCCTCGCTATGACCGAAGCGGTGCAGGTAGGCTCTAAAGCAGCCATGTCCACTTAGAAACTGGGTCAAGTAGAAGTTTATCTGTCCATGCTTCCTTCCAATCCAGGGTTCGATTTGCGGGATAAGCCGTCGCGTCCAGCTGCCCTTCTGGGAGACCGACCATGTATCTTGCCATCGTGGTATGAGGCTATCTTGGTAGTCATTACCAGTATCCTGGTTCCTCATCGCCGCTACCCTTGACTCGACTAGAAGGTCAAAGGGTGGCATGCTGGCGATCACATGCGCAGCCTCACCCGAGATAGTTCGGAAGCCGCATGCTATCCTAAGGGCGCACACTCGGTAGATTGCCCGAATCGCTCTTGTATGCGTTTTCTTCGCTGTTACCTTTGCCCATATGGTTGCAGCATACAGCGTGATGGACTGGACAACGGACGTCAGAAGTCGTCTGCTCAGCTGCTTCGGTCCCCTTGTGTTGGGCATGATTTTTGCCAGTGCCGTGCATGCTACTGCCGCTTTCCGTGCTGTGTGGGACATGTGGTACTTAAAACTGAGCCGATGGTCCAGAACCACTCCAAGGTACTTAAGTGAGGGTCGCGAGCATTCAGTTGTATCGCCAACTATGATGCTAGCTATGCCCACCCTTTTCCGCGAACTGATTAGTACCGCCTCTGTTTTTTGCTCCGCTAAGGAAAGACCCTCCTGGGAGAGCCATGCTCGCGCCATCCTGATGGCTGAGTTGACCATCTCCTGGACTTCATGCAGTTGCTTTGCAACGGCTTCGATAGCCACGTCGTCCGCGAAGCCCACGATCTTCACTCCTTCTGGCAGGGCTAGCCTCAGGATCCCATCGTACATCAGGTTCCATAATGTTGGACCCAGTACTGATCCCTGTGGGACTCCACTGGAGACACGGTACGTCGACTCTCCTGCACTGGTCCTATAGTGGAGCACTCTTCCCTCGAGGTAGCTACTCATCATCCCAATCAGGTAGCGGTTGATTCCCTTGGCGGTAAGTGAATCCATAATTCTGTCCCATCTGGCGGAATTGAAGGCGTTCCGGATATCGAGGGTGACCACCAGGCAATATTGCTTAGTCCCCCAGAGCCATCTCCTGCCCTCTATTGCTTTCTCTGCCAAGTCCGTTACCACTTGGATGGCCTGCGTAGTGGACCGTGCCTTTCGGAAGCCGAATTGGAGTGGTGACAGGCCTCCGCATTCGTCAATCTCAATGTTGAGACGGTCGCATAGGATTGTCTCCAATGCTTTCCCAGCAGTGTCCAGCAGACAGATTGGCCTGTAGGCGGATGGGTCCTCTGGTGGTTTACCTCCTTTTGGGATCAGAACGAGCTCCTGCCTCTTCCAGCGCTTGGGGAACACTCCTTCCCTTATGCATGCGTTGAACACGTCCGCAAAGTAGCTTGGCTGCCGTTCCATGGCAATCCTTATTATCGCACTAGGAATCCCATCTGGGCCCGGGGCTTTTCCTGTCGTGATCCTCCGAGCGGCGCTTGCGACTTCATCCGTGGTAACCTCGCTGAATTGGCAATCCACGTTAGTTTGGTGGGTCCTTCCTGGGACCAATCCATGCTCTGGGAACAGGTGCCTGACAATTGCTTGCATTAGCGTCGGGCACGCTGGGGTCGGCGCTCTGAATGCGTGCAGCCTCTTCATCGTCAGCTTATACGCCATTCCCCTGGGGTCCGCGTCGGCTTTGTCGCACAGCTCCAGGAAGCTTTTTCTCTTGCTGTGCTTTATTAGGCGTTTGACTACTAACCTCTTGACTCTGAGTTGCTCCCTGAACGATTCTGATCTCGGGTCACTGCGTCTAAGAGCCCTTTGGTAAGCCCGTCTTGTTCGAAAGCAGTCAGACCGTGCCCTTTCAATGTTGTCGTTCCACCAATGGACTGGGCGGCGCTTGGCACCCGTTCCGGTTTTGCGCATTGAGGCATCACACGCTCTCACTATATGCGCCATGAGCTGGTCGGTTTTGGCCGTGGCATTGCCTCTGCCATTGAAGTCGCCGAGTATGCTCTCAAAGACCCCTATGTCGAGTGTGTCCACTTTATAGCGTCTTTTCCTTGGCATGAGCATCTGGTGTGCTCGCGTTCGGACCTCTATAACAATCGCCAGGTGATCGCTGTGCGTATAGTCCTCGCGCAGGGTCCAGGTGGTGTTCGGTGCCAGGCTACTAGAAGCAAATGTCAAATCAATAATTGACCATGCACTTGAAGCATCTCAGCGGTTGCGTTTTGCGCCGAATACGGCAGATGACCCAACCGACTCGGACCTTGCCCTCCTTGGCGAGTTTCTCTGCTTTGTCGGCATGGAGCTTCAAGATTGCCGTCTGGGTGCCTCCGTATGATTTGCGGATGGAGACAATCGAAGTTGGCGATGCACCGATTTCGCCGAACTGCGTGATCAGGGCTTCCAGGAGTTCATCCGTCGTTGTGGCCTCGTCCAGATCTTTGATCTCCAGGGTTGCCATTTCGGTGAGTGAACGCACCTCTGTCTCGGGGCCCAGAAATGCCTGCACCGCTTCTTGGAAGGTCTTCGTGTTGGGATCGGCTGACCTTTTGAGCTCAAAGAGTAGCTCGCCCTTGGCCGTTTTCCGGATGCCTTTAACCTGCTGCGCAAGGCTCTTCAGCTTAGGCTCCGTCTTAACAGAACGTAGGATCTCGGCATACGAGGCTCCCTCCTTGCCCTTGACGACGATGGCGTCTGGTTTTAGCGTCTTCTTTCGGATTTTGGTGTTTTTGACCTTCTTCCATGGTTCTTCATCTTGTCGCGGTGTTTTCTCCTTCGCGATTACTGCAGGCGTTGTCTGCGTTATTATGGCGGTCGGTCTCACTGCCGTCTTGCCCTTGGACTTCTTAGGGCCGGGGTGAGGTGACAAAAGCTCGCCTCTGTCGTCTCGGAAGCGCTTTCCTTCCCTCGGGGAGCATCTCTGGGTAGGAGGCGTAATCGTCCTCCTTGTTGATGCAAGACGTCTTTGTTCCTCGTCTGCTGCGACATACAGGCCGAGTATGCTGTCGACAAAGTCCCTCATTGGCTGGTGGATCGAACGTCTGCCTAGTAGCATTTGACTCAGCGCTCTTATTTTCTCTCCAAGTTGCTCAAACGTCGAGCTCTCCTTACTACTGTGTGTGTGTTTGTGTGTGTGTTTGTGTGTGTGTTTGTGTGTGTGTTTGTGTGTGTGTGTGTGTGTTTTTTTTTTTTTTTTTATTACAAGTACGGCAGGAAAATAAAATCTTCGAAAGATACCATCCACCGTCCGTAGATGGTATGCACGATTCATAACTCTCCAAGTAGAGTTACGCCTACTTACTAAACAAAAACCTCCGTATGCTCTCCAGTCCTTGCTTCGCTCACTGGTACTTCCAATCAAGGTATTACTTCGGTGAGCAGGATGTAGTGCCCGGTCGCAGTCCCTCTCTTGGTGCGTTGCTGCGTAACGCTCTTTCGTTAACTCTTTAATCGCCTTTTACGACAAGCCGAGCCCGCTGAGGTGGTATTCTTGGTCTGCCATCACACGGGAGTGCTCCTTTATCCAACGGGTCTGCTGGCCGTCTCATCGATGCGAACATGTTTCATCATGCCTATGATAATGCCATGAGCCCTCTCCCACACGGTTTTGTCCGCCAGCATATTGCGCATTAGACTTCTCGGGCTGAGCGGAGTTCCAGCAAGAGTCTTCAGTATCTCCCTCTCTGTGCGAAACCTAGTGCAGTGCAGTAGGATATGTTCCGCTGTTTCGGCTACGTCGCTGCAGAACAGACACAGGGCTGAGTCCACATGGCGAAACCTGAAGAGGTAACCCCGGAAGCAACCATGGTCGGTGATGAACTGGGTCAAGTGATAGTCCAGCACTTTGTGTTCACACCCTGCCCACTCGGATAAATCTGGAATCAGCTGGTAGGTCCATCTCCCTTGTTGTGAGTGTTGCCACCTAGTCTGCCACACTCCATAAAGCCAGACACTGATTTCTTCCCCGGTAACACCTTCTCGAGACAGGTATTGGGCTTCTATCTCAAGATCGATCGGGGGGATGCCCGCAAGAACATGAGCTGCATCTTCCGATATTGTCCTAAATCCTTTTATCAGTCTAAGAGCCAGGGTCCGTGATACTGCACGCGCGTTGTCCAGGTAAGTCACTCTATTCGTGACACTCCTCCAGATGGGGGCAGCGTATAGAAGCGATGATTTCGCGACTGCCACTAGCAGCCTCCTGGCCGGCATCCTGGGTCCACCTATATTTGGCATGAGTCTTGCCAGTGCTGCTGCTGTCATCGCTGCCTTCCTACTGGCGTATCTCGCATGCTCCTTGAATGACAGTCTATGGTCAATAAGAACACCCAGATACTTCAGGGATCCAGCAGACTCTATTTGAGCGTCTTTGACCGTGACACGTATACTCTCGACGGCCTTTCTGCTGCTCAACAACACTGCTTCGGACTTGTGCGCAGCGATGCTTAGACCGGCATTCTCCAGCCAGCTAATAGCTGAGCCAATCGCTGCATTGCTCTTGTCCTGTAGCTCCGGAATAGTTTTGGCAACTGCTGCTACTGGCACGTCGTCAGCAAAGCAGAGTAGCTCCACTCCACTGGGCTTGCTGATGGACAATATCCCGTTCTACATTATGTTCCACAGGATTGGTCCAAGTACCGACCCTTGTGGGACACCTGCGGTGACGTGGTGTTTTCTTGGCCCGCCATCAGTATCGTACCATAGTATACGGTCCCTGAAGTAGCTGCCAATGATGATCCTGAGGTAACGAGGAATACCCATGTTGCCCATGGCCCCGAGGATGTTTGGCCATCTCGCCGTATTGAATGCATTTTTCACGTCTAGCGTGATGATGGCGTAGTACTCCTTGCTGCCACCTAGCCATCTGTCACCATCGAGGGCAGACTTGGCCAGATCTCTTATGGCAGTGAGAGCGTCGAGAGTGCTTTTTCCTTTTCGGAAGCCATACTGGTGTCTTTGTAGGCCATCGGGGCTCTCAGTGATCAGCTCAATTCGGGTGTATAGGATGCGTTCGAAGAGCTTTCCCACAATATCCAGCAGACATAGTGGGCGGAAACTGCCTGCAGCATTAGTTGTAGCCTTACCTTTCGGCAACAAAACCAGCCTCATGTTCTTCCAGCGAGATGGGAAGACACCATCTATCAGACCCTGTTGGAAGGTGTCCCTGAAGATTTCAGGCTTAGCATTTGCGGCAGCCATAACTACGACGCCTGAGATGCCATCGAGACCTGGGGCTTTGTTGGGCTTAATTCTCTTTGCCGCTTCGATGACCTCACATGCAGTGATACACGGGAAGTCGGGGACAGGGATTTCTTGTGCGGGTTACCATAGAGTATCCTGATCTGGGAATAGCTCCTCCACGATGCTTGATAATAGAGCCGGGTCCTGTGGAGTGCCTCCTTCAGCGGCTTTCAGTTTATTACAAACCATTAAGTAGTAAAGCATTTGCTTTAGCAGCAGCAATGCCATTTCTGAGCTTCGCACGTTTCGATCTGTACCTCTCATGTAGATCTGAGTGCTGAGAGTGACCTCTGGCTCGTTGCGCCTGTCTCCTTGCCCTGAAGCATTCCGAGCGTAGCTGGTTGAGAGAGCCGTTCCACCAGTAGACCGGATCTTTGCGTTTACTTGTTTGCTTCTTACGCGGCATCGCTGCGTCGCATGCAGCTTCCAGCATCTTCATGAGCGCCGCCACCATGGTTTCCGCATGTCCATTTGTAAGCACCATTTGTTCGATGTTGAAAGCCAGTATGTCCTTGTCAAGTTTTTTGATGTCCCATGCTTGCCCAAGAGTACTCCTTGCCTGTCGTTGTGTGATGCACGACGTGCGGGCGCTGAATGTACTTAGGGCATGATCGCTCAGCGTTACGTCCTCCTAAACCGTCCATTTAGCAGTGGGGGCTAGGCTTCTGTTGACAAAGGTGACATCGATGAATGATGTACCTCTGTCGTTATTAAACGTCGGCTTGCCGCCGTCATTCAACAGCACCAGATCAAGCTGGTTCATGGCATCAATAACGGCCCGTCCTCTGAGATTGGATATCCGGCTTCCCCATTCTATTGCCCAGGCGTTGAAGTCACCTGCAATGACTACAGGCTTGCGCCCTCTAGCGTGGTGAACTAAAGTATTTAACAGTTTCTCGAAGTGGTCCGGACTGTCACTAGGCGGGGCGTAGCAGCTATACAGGTGAACACCCTTAACTTTAGCGTACGCAATGCCACGCATAGGCACGCTTTCCTGTTCCTCTGTGTAGAGGTTTCGGGGTTTTCGCTGAGGCTTTTTGGGTCGGCACGCTGATGAGATCGGAGATCTTCCTCTTAGTCACTGGCGATGCTGAAGGGGCCAAGTTCTCTCCTACTATAACATCACTGATGCTGGGTATTGGAGTCAGCGTCTGGGAGACGGCTTGCGCTACGCTCACGGCCGCTGGAACTGGGATTTCAGCTCCTCGCTCCGTTATTCCCACTCCTCTTGTGGGGACCTGGACATTCTGGCGCTTCGTTTCAATGGGTCCACCACGTCGTCGGGGGCAATGCCCTCCGTTGGACCGTCCATTAACTGGTAGGTGTCAACAGCTTACCCTATGCGTACGTAGAGCACCGAATTTAGCAAGGGTCCTACGTAGGCCACGGATTTCTCCTAGGCTTCTCTGATGGAGGTTATTCCGCCTCTACACGGACACCAGAGCCTCTACTTAGGCACCGCGATGGTGAGAGGTTGATGATTAGTCTGTCCGTGACTTTTGCGCCGTTTCCCTTGCTAGATATCGGTCAACTCCACAAGATTTATATATAAATATATATTTATAAATATATATTTATAAATGTAGATATTTATATAAATATAAAATTCAAATTAAATATCTGAATTACGCGCCCAACTGATCGAGCAGCCCTGGTGTGTCTGTGTTTTTTTTTTTATTTTTTTTATTTTTTGTTTTAACAAGTAAGAAAGCTACAGTCGAGTGTGCTCGACTGTAATATACCCGCTACCCAGCTGCTTGTACATAATTTATTTGCGGAACAAAAAAACGGCTTCAATCATATTTTGACCGTAAAAGGCTATGGACTTATAATATTTATGCAAAGTCAAAATATAAAATAAAAAAAAAAACATTTTTGCACACATTTAATTTTTGATGCGGGCGGGACTCGAACCCGTAAATGCATAATGGTACTGTTCGTTTTGCAGTCCACAACTTAACCCATTTCACCACCGTACACACACACACGATTCGGCACAATGCTGCCGGCAGCGCTGCTTACAGCTATGGAAAACGTTAAGCTGAATAACTTCTGTGTTTATTATCCGATTGTTACCAAATTTTCAGAGATCATCTGGCTAGCTATAGTTATCATGCAAACCGAAAATGAACAATATGGCATCAAAATTGCACTTGTTATCAATGTTTTTTCGATTTGCGGGGGCGGAAGGGGGCGTGGCCAAAATCCAAAATAAACTTGATCAGCGTGCAATAATAACACATATTGTCACCAAATTTGGTTGTCCTAGCTCTTATAATAGCTGAGATCTAGATTTTCACACGGACAGACGGACATGGCTATATCGACTCGGCTGTTGATCCTGAGCCAGAATATATATACTTTATGGGGTCGGAGGTGTCTCCTTCTGCCTGTTACATACATTTTCGGTTTGAACAAAGTTATAATACCCTTCTACTCTATGAGTAGCGGGTATAAAAAGACGTTGACGCACCGCAGTACTTCAAGTGGTCTTTGTGACACCAGGCCGTAGCCTGTTGTTGAAACACCGTTCTTACTCCTTCCTGGCCCCGCCGTTAGGCATTACAACAGGGGGAAGTATAGCCTTAGCCTTAGCCTCGCATCTGCTCGGATCCTTTCCTCTCGCTTCAGCTGCACCATAACACCTGTTGAATCGGGGGCTCACGAATATGACGTGCTCGGCATCTTCTTCATAGCCTGCACCACAGGTCGTGCATATGGAATCCTCGCTATGACCGAAGCGGTGCAGGTAGGCTCTAAAGCAGCCATGTCCACTTAGAAACTGGGTCAAGTAGAAGTTTATCTGTCCATGCTTCCTTCCAATCCAGGGTTCGATTTGCGGGATAAGCCGTCGCGTCCAGCTGCCCTTCTGGGAGACCGACCATGTATCTTGCCATCGTGGTATGAGGCTATCTTGGTAGTCATTACCAGTATCCTGGTTCCTCATCGCCGCTACCCTTGACTCGACTAGAAGGTCAAAGGGTGGCATGCTGGCGATCACATGCGCAGCCTCACCCGAGATAGTTCGGAAGCCGCATGCTATCCTGAGGGCGCACACTCGGTAGATTGCCCGAATCGCTCTTGTATGCGTTTTCTTCGCTGTTACCTTTGCCCAAATGGTTGCAGCATACAGCGTGATGGACTGGACAACGGACGTCAGAAGTCGTCTGCTCAGCTGCTTCGGTCCCCTTGTGTTGGGCATGATTTTTGCCAGTGCCGTGCATGCTACTGCCGCTTTCCGTGCTGTGTGGGACATGTGGTCGTTAAAACTGAGCCGATGGTCCAGAACCACTCCAAGGTACTTAAGTGAGGGTCGCGAGCATTCAGTTGTATCGCCAACTATGATGCTAGCTATCTCCACCCTTTTCCGCGAACTGATTAGTACCGCCTCTGTTTTTTGCTTTTGCTCGCGCCATCCTGATGGCTGAGTTGACCATCTCCTGGACTTCATGCAGTTGCTTTGCAACGGCTACGATAGCCACGTCGTCCGCGAAGCCCACGATCTTCACTCCTTCTGGCAGGGCTAGCCTCAGGATCCCATCGTACATCAGGTTCCATAATGTTGGACCCAGTACTGATCCCTGTGGGACTCCACTGGAGACACGGTACGTCGACTCTCCTGCACTGGTCCTATAGTGGAGCACTCTTCCCTCGAGGTAGCTACTCATCATCCCAATCAGGTAGCGGTTGATTCCCTTGGCGGTAAGTGAATCCATAATTCTGTCCCATCTGGCGGAATTGAAGGCGTTCCGGATATCGAGGGTGACCACCAGGCAATATTGCTTAGTCCCCCAGAGCCATCTCCTGCCCTCTATTGCTTTCTCTGCCAAGTCCGTTACCACTTGGATGGCCTGCGTAGTGGACCGTGCCTTTCGGAAGCCGAATTGGAGTGGTGACAGGCCTCCGCATTCGTCAATCTCAATGTTGAGACGGTCGCATAGGATTGTCTCCAATGCTTTCCCAGCAGTGTCCAGCAGACAGATTGGCCTGTAGGCGGATGGGTCCTCTGGTGGTTTACCTCCTTTTGGGATCAGAACGAGCTCCTGCCTCTTCCAGCGCTTGGGGAACACTCCTTCCCTAATGCATGCGTTGAACACGTCCGCAAAGTAGCTTGGCTGCCGTTCCATGGCAATCCTTATTATCGCACTAGGAATCCCATCTGGGCCCGGGGCTTTTCCTGTCGTGATCCTCCGAGCGGCGCTTGCGACTTCATCCGTGGTAACCTCGCTGAATTGGCAATCCACGTTAGTTTGGTGGGTCTTTCCTGGGACCAATCCATGCTCTGGGAACAGGTGCCTGACAATTGCTTGCATTAGCGTCGGGCACGCTGGGGTCGGCGCTCTGAATGCGTGCAGCCTCTTCATCGTCAGCTTATACGCCATTCCCCTGGGGTCCGCGTCGGCTTTGTCGCACAGCTCCAGGAAGCTTTTCTCTTGCTGTGCTTTATTAGGCGTTTGACTACTAACCTCTTGACTCTGAGTTGCTCCCTGAACGATTCTGATCTCGGGTCACTGCGTCTAAGAGCCCTTTGGTAAGCCCGTCTTGTTCGAAAGCAGTCAGACCGTGCCCTTTCAATGTTGTCGTTCCACCAATGGACTGGGCGGCGCTTGGCACCCGTTCCGGTTTTGCGCATTGAGGCATCACACGCTCTCACTATATGCGCCATGAGCTGGTCGGTTTTGGCCGTGGCATTGCCTCTGCCATTGAAGTCGCCGAGTATGCTCTCAAAGACCCCTATGTCGAGTGTGTCCACTTTATAGCGTCTTTTCCTTGGCATGAGCATCTGGTGTGCTCGCGTTCGGACCTCTATAACAATCGCCAGGTGATCGCTGTGCGTATAGTCCTCGCGCAGGGTCCAGGTGGTGTTCGGTGCCAGGCTACTAGAAGCAAATGTCAAATCAATAATTGACCATGCACTTGAAGCATCTCAGCGGTTGCGTTTTGCGCCGAATACGGCAGATGACCCAACCGACTCGGACCTTGCCCTCCTTGGCGAGTTTCTCTGCTTTGTCGGCATGGAGCTTCAAGATTGCCATTTGGGTGCCTTCGTGGGTGTAGTCCCAGTCCTTCGCTTTGTGCCCACGTTCGTCGCACCGAAGACAGCAGTCCGAGCGGTCAGGCTTTTTACAGTTGATGGCCCTGTGACCGTAACCCTGGCATTTATGGCATCTTGTGGGGCGTGTGTCTTGAATGATTCGACAGCGAGACCAGCCAACGGTTACCGAGCCCTTTTTTAGGACGCCTATTGCGTCGTTAACGCTAATCGTAACCGTCGCCACTTGGGTCCCATCTCGCATTTTGCGCATCCCCCGCACATCTTCTGGCTTCAGCTGAATCCCTTCGAATTGGGAGGCCATGCAGTTGTAGAGCTCCATTGCTGTCGTCGCCTCATCCATTGTGTGTGTGTGTGTGTATGTGTCTGTGTGTGTGTGTGGGTGTGTGTGTGTGTGTGTGGATTCTATGTGCGTGGATTCTATGTGCGTGTGTGTGTGTGTGGATTCTATGTGCGTGGATTCATATAACGCAGTCCACTGATAATTCCCATTGTATTCCAATTTTTTTGTTGCTGCTGCTGCCGCTACTGCCCGCGATCGCGGCGCGCTTAGCGTCACATTATCAGTGCGTGCGCTTTCTATCCCCTTCTCTCTCGTGTCTCACCTCTCTTTCGCTCTTTGGCAGCACCTAAAGAGAGAGAGAGAGAGAGAGAGACCGTCTGATGAGGATTAGAGACAGCAAGAGATAAAAAAAGTGAAAGAGAAAGAGAGAGAGGGAGAGAGAGAGGGAGAGAGAGAGAGAGAGACCCTAGATCGCTTTGACTCTTTAATTGATGCCGTAAAATTGAAATTTCTGTGCACACTAAAAAGTAAATTTAATTTTTTATTTTTATTATTTTCTATCTAATTTGCTTAACCTAAATTTAGAATACAGTGAAATCTCCCACATAAGACCATCGCATGGATATGGTTAGATGCATCTGCAAGAGATCCAAATTACTTTGAGTCAATAGTTAGATATAGTTTTTATAATAAACGATTTGGTATTGCATGGACCCATTCATTGTATCCAATGTCAACAAAAAAGAAGACCACGCAAGAGATAAGAAAGTTTTAAATTTATAATCTGAAAGATATTGAAGTTCGATTCAGCTAAGCTTTAAGGTAAACGAGTTTATGTTTCTAAGTTAGATTAAAGTTTGCCTTTGTGCGATTTCTGAAAATCCACTTGGTATATCCATTAAATTATACATATAATATTATATTAATATTGAAGTTTAGGTAGATATATATCTTATGTAAATATATATTTATACATCTTGTGTTGTTTTATATATATAATATTATACAAATAATATATATATATTTGTGTACATTTAGGAATTCTATGAATTTAGATAAAACCTTTATTTAAAGCATAACTGTGGTCTCTAAACTTTTCAACTAGTCCCCCATTTTGCTCAGTGTATGTATAGCACGAAAAGATACTTTTCTTAGCTCTTCAGTTCTTCGACCGATGGAAAAACTCGTGTGTGTTTGCTGTAGTAAATGCCTGTGCTACGTTTTGCTATCTTGGAGACAAAAAACTTACAATTACAATGCAAGCGGTACAAAAAATAACAGAGAATTTTGTCGAGAAATTGAAAGAACTCTACATAATCGTTGTGTACTGAAGCCGTGGCGCCAGCAATAACAATAACAATAACAATAACAATAACAATAACAATAACAATAACAATAACAATAACAATAACAATAACAATAACAATAACAATAACAATAACAATAACAATAACAATAACAATAACAATAACAATAACAATAACAATAACAATAACAATAACAATAACAATAACAATAACAATAACAATAACAATAACAATAACAATAACAATAACAATAACAATAACAATAACAATAACAATAACAATAACAATAACAATAACAATAACAATAACAATAACAATAACAATAACAATAACAATAACAATAACAATAACAATAACAATAACAATAACAATAACAATAACAATAACAATAACAATAACAATAACAATAACAATAACAATAACAATAACAATAACAATAACAATAACAATAACAATAACAATAACAATAACAATAACAATAACAATAACAATAACAATAACAATAACAATAACAATAACAATAACAATAACAATAACAATAACAATAACAATAACAATAACAATAACAATAACAATAACAATAACAATAACAATAACAATAACAATAACAATAACAATAACAATAACAATAACAATAACAATAACAATAACAATAACAATAACAATAACAATAACAATAACAATAACAATAACAATAACAATAACAATAACAATAACAATAACAATAACAATAACAATAACAATAACAATAACAATAACAATAACAATAACAATAACAATAACAATAACAATAACAATAACAATAACAATAACAATAACAATAACAATAACAATAACAATAACAATAACAATAACAATAACAATAACAATAACAATAACAATAACAATAACAATAACAATAACAATAACAATAACAATAACAATAACAATAACAATAACAATAACAATAACAATAACAATAACAATAACAATAACAATAACAATAACAATAACAATAACAATAACAATAACAATAACAATACAACAATAACAATAACAATAACAATAACAATAACAATAACAATAACAATAACAATAACAATAACAATAACAATAACAATAACAATAACAATAACAATAACAATAACAATAACAATAACAATAACAATAACAATAACAATAACAATAACAATAACAATAACAATAACAATAACAATAACAATAACAATAACAATAACAATAACAATAACAATAACAATAACAATAACAATAACAATAACAATAACAATAACAATAACAATAACAATAACAATAACAATAACAATAACAATAACAATAACAATAACAATAACAATAACAATAACAATAACAATAACAATAACAATAACAATAACAATAACAATAACAATAACAATAACAATAACAATAACAATAACAATAACAATAACAATAACAATAACAATAACAATAACAATAACAATAACAATAACAATAACAATAACAATAACAATAACAATAACAATAACAATAACAATAACAATAACAATAACAATAACAATAACAATAACAATAACAATAACAATAACAATAACAATAACAATAACAATAACAATAACAATAACAATAACAATAACAATAACAATAACAATAACAATAACAATAACAATAACAATAACAATAACAATAACAATAACAATAACAATAACAATAACAATAACAATAACAATAACAATAACAATAACAATAACAATAACAATAACAATAACAATAACAATAACAATAACAATAACAATAACAATAACAATAACAATAACAATAACAATAACAATAACAATAACAATAACAATAACAATAACAATAACAATAACAATAACAATAACAATAACAATAACAATAACAATAACAATAACAATAACAATAACAATAACAATAACAATAACAATAACAATAACAATAACAATAACAATAACAATAACAATAACAATAACAATAACAATAACAATAACAATAACAATAACAATAACAATAACAATAACAATAACAATAACAATAACAATAACAATAACAATAACAATAACAATAACAATAACAATAACAATAACAATAACAATAACAATAACAATAACAATAACAATAACAATAACAATAACAATAACAATAACAATAACAATAACAATAACAATAACAATAACAATAACAATAACAATAACAATAACAATAACAATAACAATAACAATAACAATAACAATAACAATAACAATAACAATAACAATAACAATAACAATAACAATAACAATAACAATAACAATAACAATAACAATAACAATAACAATAACAATAACAATAACAATAACAATAACAATAACAATAACAATAACAATAACAATAACAATAACAATAACAATAACAATAACAATAACAATAACAATAACAATAACAATAACAATAACAATAACAATAACAATAACAATAACAATAACAATAACAATAACGACAACGACAACGACAACGACAACGACACCGACAACGACAACGACAACGACAACGACAACGACAACGACAACGACAACGACAACGACAACGACAACGACAACGACAACGACAACGACAACGACAACGACAACGACAACGACAACGACAACGACAACGACAACGACAACGACAACGACAACGACAACGACAACGACAACGACAACGACAACGACAACGACAACGACAACGACAACGACAACGACAACGACAACGACAACGACAACGACAACGACAACGACAACGACAACGACAACGACAACGACAACGACAACGACAACGACAACGACAACGACAACGACAACGACAACGACAACGACAACGACAACGACAACGACAACGACAACGACAACGACAACGACAACGACAACGACAACGACAACGACAACGACAACGACAACGACAACGACAACGACAACGACAACGACAACGACAACGACAACGACAACGACAACGACAACGACAACGACAACGACAACGACAACGACAACGACAACGACAACGACAACGACAACGACAACGACAACGACAACGACAACGACAACGACAACGACAACGACAACGACAACGACAACGACAACGACAACGACAACGACAACGACAACGACAACGACAACGACAACGACAACGACAACGACAACGACAACGACAACGACAACGACAACGACAACGACAACGACAACGACAACGACAACGACAACGACAACGACAACGACAACGACAACGACAACGACAACGACAACGACAACGACAACGACAACGACAACGACAACGACAACGACAACGACAACGACAACGACAACGACAACGACAACGACAACGACAACGACAACGACAACGACAACGACAACGACAACGACAACGACAACGACAACGACAACGACAACGACAACGACAACGACAACGACAACGACAACGACAACGACAACGACAACGACAACGACAACGACGACAACGACAACGACAACGACAACGACAACGACAACGACAACGACAACGACAACGACAACGACAACGACAACGACAACGACAACGACAACGACAACGACAACGACAACGACAACGACAACGACAACGACAACGACAACGACAACGACAACGACAACGACAACGACAACGACAACGACAACGACAACGACAACGACAACGACAACGACAACGACAACGACAACGACAACGACAACGACAACGACAACGACAACGACAACGACAACGACAACGACAACGACAACGACAACGACAACGACAACGACAACGACAACGACAACGACAACGACAACGACAACGACAACGACAACGACAACGACAACGACAACGACAACGACAACGACAACGACAACGACAACGACAACGACAACGACAACGACAACGACAACGACAACGACAACGACAACGACAACGACAACGACAACGACAACGACAACGACAACGACAACGACAACGACAACGACAACGACAACGACAACGACAACGACAACGACAACGACAACGACAACGACAACGACAACGACAACGACAACGACAACGACAACGACAACGACAACGACAACGACAACGACAACGACAACGACAACGACAACGACAACGACAACGACAACGACAACGACAACGACAACGACAACGACAACGACAACGACAACGACAACGACAACGACAACGACAACGACAACGACAACGACAACGACAACGACAACGACAACGACAACGACAACGACAACGACAACGACAACGACAACGACAACGACAACGACAACGACAACGACAACGACAACGACAACGACAACGACAACGACAACGACAACGACAACGACAACGACAACGACAACGACAACGACAACGACAACGACAACGACAACGACAACGACAACGACAACGACAACGACAACGACAACGACAACGACAACGACAACGACAACGACAACGACAACGACAACGACAACGACAACGACAACGACAACGACAACGACAACGACAACGACAACGACAACGACAACGACAACGACAACGACAACGACAACGACAACGACAACGACAACGACAACGACAACGACAACGACAACGACAACGACAACGACAACGACAACGACAACGACAACGACAACGACAACGACAACGACAACGACAACGACAACGACAACGACAACGACAACGACAACGACAACGACAACGACAACGACAACGACAACGACAACGACAACGACAACGACAACGACAACGACAACGACAACGACAACGACAACGACAACGACAACGACAACGACAACGACAACGACAACGACAACGACAACGACAACGACAACGACAACGACAACGACAACGACAACGACAACGACAACGACAACGACAACGACAACGACAACGACAACGACAACGACAACGACAACGACAACGACAACGACAACGACAACGACAACGACAACGACAACGACAACGACAACGACAACGACAACGACAACGACAACGACAACGACAACGACAACGACAACGACAACGACAACGACAACGACAACGACAACGACAACGACAACGACAACGACAACGACAACGACAACGACAACGACAACGACACCGACAACGACAACGACAACGTTATCGTTATCGTTATCGTAATCGTACAAATAACAACAACAACAACAACTACAATAGCAGCAAGCAACAATTTAGCTCGTGTGTGTGTGTTTGTGTGTGTGTTTGTGTGTGTGTACGTATGCGTATGTATGTGTGTGTGTGTGTGCGTATGTGTGTGTGTGTTTGTGTGTGTGTGCGTATGCGTATGTATGTGTGTGTGTGTGTGTGCGTATGTGTGTGTGTGTTTTTTTTTTTTTTTTTTTAAAAGACGTTGACACACCGCAGTACTTCAAGTGGTCTTTGTGACACCAGGCCGTAGCCTGTTGTTAAAACACCGTTCTTACTCACTCCTGGCCCCGCCGTTAGGCATTACAACAGGGGGGAGTATAGCCTTAGAGGCTCGCATCTGCTCGAATCCTTTCCTCTCGCTTCAGCTGCACCATAACGCTACATGCCATCGCGTTCACAGCATCCCATTTTTCCTGGCAGGCCACCATGTTCGGCACAAGGTTTCCGGGTGATGGTGTCTCCCCGAACGCCTCCTCCACCGCATATCTTTCCCTGTTGAATCGGGGGCACACAAATATGACGTGCTCGGCATCTTCTTCATAGCCTCCACCACAGGTAGCGCATATGGAATCCTCGCTATGACCGAAGCGGTGCAGGTAGGCTCTAAAGCAGCCATGTCCACTTAGAAACTGGGTCAAGTAGAAGTTTATCTGCCCATGCTTCCTTCCAATCCAGGGTTCGATTTGCGGGATAAGCCGTCGCGTCCAGCTGCCCTTCTGGGAGACCGACCATGTATCTTGCCATCGTGGTATGAGGCTACCTTGGTAGTCATTACCAGTATCCTGGTTCCTCATCGCCGCTACCCTTGACTCGACTAGAAGGTCAAAGGGTGGCATGCTGGCGATCACATGCGCAGCCTCACCCGAGATAGTTCGGAAGCCGCATGCTATCCTGAGGGCGCACACTCGGTAGATTGCCCGAATCGCTCTTGTATGCGTTTTCTTCGCTGTTACCTTTGTCCATATGGTTGTAGCATACAGCGTGATGGACTGGACAACGGACGTCAGAAGTCGTCTCCTCAGCTGCTTCGGTCCCCTTGTGTTGGGCATGATTTTTGCCAGTGCCGTGCATGCTACTGCCGCTTTCCGTGCTGTGTGGGACATGTGGTACTTAAAACTGAGCCGATGGTCCAGAACCACTCCAAGGTACTTAAGTGAGGGTCGCGAGCATACAGTTGTGTCGCCAACTATGATGCTAGCTATCTCCACCCTTTTCCGCGAACTGATTAGTACCGCCTCTGTTTTTTGCTCCGCTAAGGAAAGACCCTCTTGGGAAAGCCATGCTCGCGCCATCCTGATGGCTGAGTTGACCATCTCCTGGACTTCATGCAGATACTTTGCAACGGCAACGATAGCCACGTCGTCCGCGAAGCCCACGATCTTCACTCCTTCTGGCAGGGCTAGCCTCAGGATCCCATCGTACATCAGGTTCCATAATGTTGGACCCAGTACTGATCCCTGTGGGACTCCACTGGAGACACGGTACGTCGACTCTCCTGCACTGGTCCTATAGTGGAGCACTCTTCCCTCGAGGTAACTACTCATCATCCCAATCAGGTAGCGGTTGATTCCCTTGGCGGTAAGTGAATCCATAATTCTGTCCCATCTGGCGGAATTGAAGGCGTTCCGGATATCGAGGGTGACCACCAGGCAATATTGCTTAGTCCCCCAGAGCCATCTCCTGCCCTCTATCGCTTTCTCTGCCAAGTCCGTTACCACTTGGATGGCCTGCGTAGTGGACCGTGCCTTTCGGAAGCCGAATTGGAGTGGTGACAGGCCTCCGCATTCGTCAATCTCAATGTTGAGACGGTCGCATAGGATTGTCTCCAATGCTTTCCCAGCAGTGTCCAGCAGACAGATTGGCCTGTAGGCGGATGGGTCCTCTGGTGGTTTACCTCCTTTTGGGATCAGAACGAGCTCCTGCCTCTTCCAGCGCTTGGGGAACACTCCTTCCCTTATGCATGCGTTGAACACGTCCGCAAAGTAGCTTGGCTGCCGTTCCATGGCAATCCTTATTATCGCACTAGGAATCCCATCTGGGCCCGGGGCTTTTCCTGTCGTGATCCTCCGAGCGGCGCTTGCGACTTCATCCGTGGTAACCTCGCTGAATTGGCAATCCACGTTGGTTTGGTGGGTCCTTCCTGGGACCAATCCATGCTCTGGGAACAGGTGCCTGACAATTGCTTGCATTAGCGTCGGGCACGCTGGGGTCGGCGCTCTGAATGCGTGCAGCCTCTTCATCGTCAGCTTATACGCCATTCCCCAGGGGTCCGCGTCGGCTTTGTCGCACAGCTCCAGGAAGCTTCTTCTCTTGCTGTGCTTTATTAGGCTACTTGACTACTAACATCTTGACTCTTAGTTGCTCCCTGAACGATTCTGATCTCGGGTCGCTGCGTCTAGGAGCCCTTTGGTAAGCCCGTCTTGTTCGAAAGCAGTCAGACCGTGCCCTTTCAATGTTGTCGTTCCACCAATGGACTGGGCGGCGCTTGGCACCCGTTCCGGTTTTGCGCATTGAGGCATCACACGCTCTCACTATATGCGCCATGAGCTGGTCGGTTCTGGCCGTGGCATTGCCTCTGCCATTGAAGTCGCCGAGTATGCGACTTATATATTATAGCGTCTTTTTCTTAGCATGAGCATCTGGTGTGCTCGCGTTCGGACCTCTATAACAATCGCCAGGTGATCGCTGTGCGTATAGTCCTCGCGCAGGGTCCAGGTGGTGTTCGGTGCCAGGCTACTAGAAGCAAATGTCAAATCAATAATTGACCCAGCATTGCCCCTCGAGAAGGTGTGGTGGGCTCCATGGTTCAGTAGGACGACGTCCAGTGTGGACATTGCGTCCGTTACAGCCTGGCCTCTGCTGTTAGTACTTGGACACCCCCAATCGATTGCCCAGGCGTTAAGATCCCCGGCTATCAGGCATGGCGACTTGCTTCGTGCGTCTGCTACTAGCCTGTCCAGGGCGCGCATGTAGCAATCCATGGGCATTGAGGGTGCCAGGTACACGCTGTAGATATACAGTCCGTACATCTTCGTGCGCACGAACCCTTCTTCTTGGAGAGCTTCCAGTGGCTGTGCTGCAGGCTAACCGCAGCTCCATACCGCCGCCTTTTCGAGGTGGTCCTCAGCCCACGTATTGGGGGATCTTTTGCGGTACGGCTCGCTAAGTATGGCAACGTCAATATTACTCGCTCTTACCGATTGCTCTAGCAGGTCATGCGCTGCTTCGCAGTGGTTGAGGTTAAGTTGGTAGATCCTCGTCATTGCTGGATACGTCGAGCCTGCGCTGCTGCCATGTATGGGCATCGGCTGCTGTTGGCTGGATGGTCAGTTTCCTTTTCTCCCTTCCTGGTGCATAGGATACATTTGTGTCTGTTTGAACAGCTCATTGCCTTGTGTCCCTTCTCGCCGCATTTGAAGCAAAGACCAGTGCAGTCTTCACCCATGGGAGGCTGGCAATGTGGCCGAACTCCATGCACTTGAAGCATCTCAGCGGTTGCGTTTTGCGCCGAATACGGCAGATGACCCAACCGACTCGGACCTTGCCCTCCTTGGCGAGTTTCTCTGCTTTGTCGGCATGGAGCTTCAAGATTGCCGTCTGGGTGCCTCCGTATGATTTGCGGATGGAGACAATCGAAGTTGGCGATGCACCGATTTCGCCGAACTGCGTGATCAGGGCTTCCAGGAGTTCATCCGTCGTTGTGGCCTCGTCCAGATCTTTGATCTCCAGGGTTGCCATTTCGGTGAGTGAACGCACCTCTGTCTCGGGGCCCAGAAATGCCTGCACCGCTTCTTGGAAGGTCCTCGTGTTGGGATCGGCTGACCTTTTGAGCTCAAAGAGTAGCTCGCCCTTGGCCGTTTTCCGGATGCCTTTAACCTGCTGCGCAAGGCTCTTCAGCTTAGGCTCTGTCTTAACAGAACGCAGGATCTCGGCATACGAGGCTCCCTCCTTGCCCTTGACGACGATGGCGTCTGGTTTTAGCGTCTTCTTTCGGCTTTTGTTGTTCTCGACCTTCTTCCATGGTTCTTCATCTTGTCGCGGTGTTTTCTCCTTCGCGATTGCTGCAGGCGTTGTCTGCGTTATTATGGCGGTCGGTCTCACTGCCGTCTTGCCCTTGGACTTCTTAGGGCCGGGGAGAGGTGACAAAAGTTTGCCTCTGCCGTCTCGAGAGCGCTTTCCTTCCCTCGGGGAGCATCTCTGGGTAAGAGGCGTAATCGTCCTCCTTGTTGATGCAAGACGGCTTTGTTCCTCGTCTGCTGCGACATACAGGCCGAGTATGCTGTCGAGCAAGTCCCTCATTGTAGTAGCATTTGACTCAGCGCTCGTATTTTCTCTCCAAGTTGCTCAAACGTCGAGCTCTCCTTACTAGCCACTTTGTCCAGTGGCGTTGTTGGGTCCGTTGTCGCCGGGAACGGGGCGCATGGCCTCGGTCTCGGGGACCTCATCGTCCTGGAGCTGCTTCTAAACGGGTCTCCGTCATTGGGGGCGATGCCCCCAGCTGGACTATCCATTAAAGCTCTGATTTACGGCGCTGCTGATAGCGCTGCTTACAGCTATAGAAAACGTTAAGCTGAATAACTTCTGTGTTTATTATCCGATTGTTACCAAATTTTTAGAGATCATCTGGCTAGCTATAGTTATCATGTAAACCGAAAATGAACAATATGGCATCAAAATTGCGCTTGTAATCAATGTTTTTTCGATTTACGGGGGCGGAAGGGGGCGTGGCCAAAATCCAAATTAAACTTGATCAGCGTGCAATAATAACACATATTGTCACCAAATTTGGTAGTTCTAGCTCTTATAATAGCTGAGATCTAGATTTTCACACGGACAGACAGACGGACAGACAGACAGACGGACAGACGGACATGGCTATATCGACTCGGCTGTTGATCCTGAGCCAGAATATGTATACTTTATGGGGACGGAGGTGTCTCCTTCTGCCTGTTACATACATTTTCGGTTTGAACAAAGTTATAATAACCTTCTACTCTATGAGTAGCGGGTATAAAAATTAAATTGATCACTTTTTGGTCCAAAAAATTTTTGGAAATTAAAAAATGTGCCCAAAAAGCGTTGGCTTGGGGCCGGAAGTACTGTGAATTAGCATGGGAATAGAATGCGAATAGAAATAAGGGAATACTATAGTAAATAAAAATAAGAATTCACCTATTGTTTGCATTTCATCGCACAAAATTCGCCACAAATACAAAAAAGAAAAAAAAAGCATCTTCGCTTGCTAGACGCATGCAACGCAGCTCAACTGGCAAATACCCTGCAGCAAACATAGTCGATAGGGTAAGCGACCATGCCAGTCGCTGCTGGCTATGAAACTTTTACTATCTTTAGCAATCCAATAAATTTATCATATTTAGAGCAACTGCAAGGGTATGAAACCTTCGGCGAGGTGATTGCAGCCTTTTCTTCTTGTTTTTATATTTTATTAACTACAAAAATTGTATAAACATTGAAACACTTAAGCAGCGAAGCGCATTGTGCGGGCGTTCTTTGTGCTCTCTAATAAGCAAATAATCGAGTACTATCGGTCTCGGTTTGCTATTTCGATAATCGTGCATTCGTGTATCGCATAATCCATATTCCATATGCATATAAAGTATGCAGTTACTATTAAAATGAATGTGTACAATATACGTATGTACATACGTCTATGCCTGGTGTGCCCACATCTCGAAGTTCAGTTCAATCATTTTCGGCGAATTATGTGAATAATTATTCTATAGCTACGCATATATTAGATTAGGTATGAACCTCACCAGTTTCTAATTAAGTGAATAATAATAAAATTCGTACAAACGGGAACGTTGCAAAAACAATAGGAAAGTCAGGAAAGAGACAAACTGCCAGTCCAAAGAGTGCAATGAAACATAGGATACCCCGTATGGCCGATATTTGGTATTTTTGAGATCTGCAATTCTAGAGTCTAGACAAGCAGATTCTTAGAGTTAACCAAAATAAGGTTAAAGGGGCTAAGAAAAATGATGGACTTTCTAGGTGAATTGGGTGAATTGGGAAAAACTCTATAATTTGTCTTACGAAATGTTAAAAATAACAAACACTTAAGCTTAGATCCTAAAAGGCGATAATCTGAGCAGTGAGTTCAGGCCCGTCTCTAGGCGTGTGCAGGGTGTGCGGAATGCCAGAGAGCAAAACAATATTTACATATATTGTGCATAAACATTGTTTTTAGGATGAGTGAAAAGATGAGTGAAATGCCGCAGGGGTGGAAGTTAAATACGATTTGACGTTTTGACAACAGCTTAAACATATTAGATAAGTGTTCATTATAATATTAAGATATTCAGAGACAGAAATAACGAATTGGAAAATCTTTTGTCTGTTTGTTAGTCTTTTTATATTCAATTTTTAGAGTTTCCAGTTACCTTGCTCTTCTGTTTAGCAGTGAAAAGATAACAGATCGTGACTCGTGTATAGTAATTTTCTCTAGAAGTTTCAAACGCACCTTAGGAGACATGTTCGACCCTATAAAGTACATATATTCTTAATCAGCATCAATAGGGGAGTCGAACTAGAGTCTGTCTGTTGCAATGTAAACTAGTCTCTCAGTTTTAAAGCTATCCTAATAAAACTTGGTATACGTGCACCTTTTTTCTGCTTGCTGTAAATAAGTCGGAACAAGCCGGATCGGACCGATGTATCGTATAACTACCATAGAATTTATAGATCGATTTTTATCATTTTTCAAAATATTGTTATGAAACTTTCTTCACTGATGTCTAGGTATGTCCATTAAATGCTGTGAAAATTTTATTAAAGTTGGACATATACATACGTGTATGTCGTTAAGCTGCAATAGAACCTATATAACTACAAGGGCATGAAAACTTCGGCGTGGGGTCATTGAAAATATATGGGTTACTTATACATAGCTTTAGTTTGTATTTCCCTTAAGCCTGTTACTGGGCATATGCAAATATACAATTAACCTTTAGTTTCCCAAAAATCGGTTGAGCTGTTGACTTACTTAAACTTTCTTCATGTTGATAATCCCTTAGCGAAACCTGATCTTTACTACCTTTTGGCCACAGCGTGTTCACAATGACAACTACAACACCTGTAAATATATTTATATACATATGTAGGTATACATCTATATACATATATCTATGGAACAGTGACTACATGAACTTGTAAGCGAGTTGCATTTGCCGGTTGTGTTGCAAGCCTCACCCTTCCTCGCCGTGCAGTCAGCCCATAGCTGAACTCAGTCCCAAACCCATACCCAACCCATCCCCAACCCATCCGATACGTTTTGTTCTGTTGCGATCTTGGTCTGTTTATGAACGATCTTGACAGTGCACGATGTGGTTCGTAGATCGCAAGTGAGCGAAACTTGTTTGGCCTGCTCGTGTGGACAACTGGGTACTGCCAATTGGGAGCTGAGGTGCGAAGGGGTATGAGGCTGAGTCCTAGGTACATTCTTGGCCGGCGTCATCAGTGTTTGCCTGGACGAAGTCGATGATCATGATGATGATGACAATTGTCATCATAATCTTTTAGTATTTAACGCTGTTCTGCGAGTGTGTGTGCTTCTGTGTGTGCATGTGTGTGTGTGTGTGTGTGGTTTTTTCGCAGTTGTTTTTTGTTATCGTTGTCGTCTTTGGGTTCCGTTTTACAGACGACCTTAAGCGGGGCAGTGCACAGGCACCTCCAAACTTGGGGACTGGAGCAAACCACTTTTTGTTTTGTTTTTGTTGCAGAAGTTGTTGTTGCTGTCATTGTTGTTGTTGCTGTTATTGTTGTTGTTGCTGTCGTTTGGTTTCAATAGCAAACAAAGATCTGGCTACAATGTGGACCTGTTGCCGCATAGTTCGAGTCGTTCACTACTGAATATTTTCCCTGCCTTGCCCACCAAGTTTTACAACCGGTTCGCGTGTCTCTCGGCCTGTTGCTATTTTGGTGTCTCTGCATCAGCAGCAGCAGCGACATACATACCTAAGAGATATGTACCAAAAGTTTCAATACAATAATGGAAATGCAAGAAAAAAAGACAGAGAGAATGTCCGAACTGATAAGGTGGGCAAACGCATTTGGAACACATTTTCAGTGTGGTCAAGAGCTACGTAATTAACGGTGAATAGGGTGAATAATCATTGCTTACGATTTCGGTACCCCCTCCATCCCCCCTTCCCTCATTTCGATCTCAATTTCGATGCCGATTTAACAAAAGTTCAATTACTGCCTAGACCAGATCGGGCCACGGACAAAGGGACGGGCTGATTTGCTGGTTGGTGACTTTGACGGTTGATTACGGCCAATAGCTAGCTCATTTGGCATGTTCCCTATCAATGCTACGTAATGAAAATACCCAGCAACAACAAAAGCAGCAGCAACAACAACAACGCGCAAAATCAACATTGTCGCCAGCTGGCGATAAGCAACCGAAAGACCCGAAAGCAGTTCAGCTAATTACTGAAAACTACGAGAGATGGCAATGTAATACTACCGATGTACTTAGTACTTGTACATGTGTGCATGCACTGCGATTGCGATCAGAGCTGAACGGAGTTGTTGCCGATTAGTCTAGCGAAACTTTCCATCTCGTGGCGGTTTTGTTTGTAAGTGAACATTTTCATAGGAAATCTGATTTAATTTGCATTCAAGAACTCTGGTTTTTGTAGGTCAGCAGTTTTGGTAACGCCAGTTTTTATCAATGGGAACAATCAAGTCAAGAATGAAATAATTTATTATTTAATAAGCTTGAAAATTAACAATTTCGATAGTATTTAAAGATCGTTCAGTATTTAATACTCTTTGTAGCGCACCTTAATCTCCGACCCTCCAATCAGCATCAGGGGAGTCGAACTAGCCATGTCAGTTGGTCTGTCTGTCCTTCCATTTGTCCGTCCGTCTGTCTGTTGCAATGCAAACTAGTGTCTCAGTTTTAGAGCTATCTTGATGAAACCTGGTATACATCTTATTATTGCTGCACGCTGTAAATAAGTCGGAGCAAGCCAGATCGGACCGATATATCGTATAGCTGCCATAAAACTAATACTATTTTTACTGTCTTTATATTAATATGTCACGACTTTCGGCTTCGACCGTAAAGTTAAAAATAAAACTCTTGCATTTTCACCAAAAATATATTTTTAGTATCGGCAGTTAGTTCATAATTATGAAGTACTATCTTAACTATCTATAGTGCTATAAATAGTATTTCTAGTATCTTAAGTATTCTTAGTATCTACCTATCTATGTATCGTATCTATAGTGTCTTTGGTATCTGTAGTATCAATGGCATCTATAGTGTTGACAGTATGCCTAGTACCTTAAATGTCTCTAGTATCGATAGTATCTATAGAATAAGCAGAACCTCAAGTCTGTCCCTAGTGTTTCTACTATGTGTGGCAAAGAGACAAACGAGTCTTGCAATGACCATAAAAGCGCAGAGCTAAAGAGAGCGTGCAACTTGCACGTGTCTGGTCAAAGTGAGAGAGAGAGAGAGAGAGCGAAAAGCAGAAAAGGAAAAATAGAAACAGGAAGAGCAAGAGTGAGACTCTTTGTGAGATGGCATGCAAGAAAGAATTCGAATTCCATGCTATTCTTTACCAACTTATATCCAGAAGAAGCGTCGTCTGCTTTTCCGACAAGTGTACAACATAAATTGCAAACAATTCGAATTTGAATTCATAGAGTAAACTGGTAAAGCTAAATGGCCTAGTATATCGCCATGTCTGAGTGTGTGTGAGTATGTATACAATTATATTATCTACGTAACGCTTCGACTGTCAAAAGTTTGAGCTTTCACATTCAGAAGGCACATTTTGACAAGTTTCCTTTGTTTTTCCCATTCCCTCAAATTTCAACTTTCATTAGTCTCGTTAACAGCAAGAAATACCACAGCTGATAACGAGGGCAGTTTGCTAAATTTGTCGCTATTGTTGTACCATATCATATGTTGGCCTAAGACCGGGAATTGTAATATGATTCGAAAGTTTCTCTAGAATTTATTTTTCCCCTAATTTGCTCTAATTGCTCCCGAATTTGACAGATGATATTGTGCTGTAAGATTAGGTATAACTTACACAGATTTAAGATTTAAGTTTTCCTGATGAAAAAAAAAATAAATTCTAAGAAAATTGTTTATTTAATAGCTGATCGTTTTCCAATTTCAAATTCTTAGCTAATTCAAAGTTTATTCTCAATCCTTTTTAATTCTTTTAACTACTTTATTAACCGAGAAACCTTGGCTGAACTCGACTTAAAATACCGTTGGTATGCGAGTTATAGCATGATTAAATTTGAAGAAAATTGCGTAACTTTATCATATGGCAAGGGTATGTTTACTTTGATTTGTTTGCTGTTTGCTCTCTGGTCTCGGCTTTAAATGGTTAAATTATCTTCTGTCGGCAATAGGCATTTTCCATCTCCGATGCTATTTTTAGAACAGTTTTTATTTTTTTTTTGTGGCGTCTGTTCTATAGATAAGTATTACCATTATCTAAAATGGGTGAAAGATAAATGGTGGATAATTGGCGTAATGAGCTCGTAAAGCGGAAAAGAGTTTCACGCGGAATCTGTTAGTCGAATGCGAATGCGAATTCCGAGCCATAAATCGATTAGGTCCCTTGCGATATAATCTCAATTTGTTATTGCAAATTTAGATCTCTAGATCGTGTGGTCGTGAATCTTATTGAATTTGTCGGGTTTTCGATGCGCTAATTAGCGCTTATAAATGACCGCACAATCAACGTGTCAGACAGACCCAGAAGTAAATTCCCACACACAAACACACAAAGTAAGAGACCTAAAATTTATTGTCTGCTCGGCATCTAACACCTTAACGCTTGCTTTATTATTTCGGCTCACTTTGTCATCATGGCACACAAAAAAAAAAACAAAAACAAAAAATAAAATAAAATCCCAAAGCCAACAAAGCGACGCGACATGACTCGCAATTTATGAGATACAGTTTGGCTTGGCTTTTTCTCCCTCTCCGTTTGTGGGTCTACCTGTCTGTCTGTCCGTCTGCCACCGGGCAGTGGCAGCGCATGCGTAGAGTCGCGTGCCGAAGACCAAAGAATTTCGCTGCTGAAATTGAAATTGTAGCTGCAGCTGAAAACAAACAGACAGAGAGAAAAAACAACTGAAAGCAAAATTGAAACTGAAGCAGAAGCTGAAACGAAACCAGAAACTGAAACTAAACCAATAACAGAAACTGTTTCTGAAACTGAAATTGTAGGAGCAGGCATTAAGTTCACTCGGTTTGTCACTCAATAGCAAACTCTCAGTCCGTCTGTCAGTTCGTCAGTCTGTCATTCTGCTGGTCAGCCAGGGCATTGGCTAATCATCTAAAGGGTGGAGCTTATAATGCACAACCGACCGCCGATAACTGCCTTGAAGTTATTCGCAATTAGCGTCGTTTGCCATGTCAATCTATCGATCCAGCGATCTAAGGGCACGCGCAGACTGCGAGTTCGCAAGGCTATCGTCCGGCTAATGCATGTAGGGGAATGGAAATACATAGTATGTTGGTATAATCAGGGGCAACTGATGTAACCCATTAAAGGGTATATGCGACCTACTATGTAGAAGAAAGGTTTCCAAAAATTTGAAAAATCATTCATGTAATTAATTTCTATGATAGCTGAACATAGCAGGGTGGAGGAAGTAATCCCAGTAGTATTTGCAATATCAAAAAAAAAAAAAACGAATGGAAAGAGGCATATTTTAGTTAACTAAATAAGCTATTGGGTTACTTCTGTTTTAGTAAAGCCCAAACTACTTCACGGTCGAACAATTTGGTGGGCTTTATCAATCAAACAACAAAGAAAGCTACCTTCGGTACTCCGAAGTCTTCATACCCTTGCAGTTACCCCAAATATTAAATCGGCCATAGGTTCTATATCTGTCCGATTTTAATAAAATTTTCACGGCCTTTAATGGACATACTTAGACATATATCAGGAAAGGTTTAAAACTGAGAGACTAGTTTGCCTTTAACAAACAAACGGACAGACGGATAGACGGATAGACGGACAGACGGACATGGCTAGTTCGATTCCCCTGCTGATGCTGATTAATAGAATTTACAGGGTCGGAGATGTCTTCTTACCTGCGTTGCGAACTTCTGGCCAACATTTGAATACCCTCTGCTAGGGTACACAAGAAAGAAAGGCTACCTTCAACACGCCTACGGTTTTATACCATTGCAGTTACTCCACATGTAAATTAGGCCGATAGGTTTCATGGCAGCTAAATGATATATCTGCCCGATTTTAAGAAAACTTGCATAGCATTTAATGGACATATGTATGTAATTAGGCATATATCTTGAAAAATGGTTAAAGTCGGCTGATAGGTTCTATGGCAGCTATACGATATATCGGTCTAATTTCGATCAAATTTTGACAGCCTTTTAAGGGCATACTAAGACATATATCGAAAAAGTTTCATAGCGATATCTTAAAAAATAACAAAATTCGACCGATAGGTTCTATGGCAGCTATACGATATATCGGTCCGATCCGACTTGTTTCGACTTATTTACAGCGTGCAGCAATAAGAAACATGTATACCAACTTTTATCAAGATAGCTCAAAAGCTGAGGGAACGCAAACTAGCGTTGCAACAGACGGACGGACGAACGGACAGACGGACATGGCTAGTTCGACATTTTATAGGGCCGGAGATGTCTCCTAAGATGAGTTGCAAGCTTCTGGCCAAAAAAAGATTTTAAATCATGAATATTCACAAAAATCCCATGTAGAGTCTGCAAATTTACATTGCAGTCCATTTTAGTTTTTTAGCCAATGGAAAAAAAATCGGGTTTTATTTGAGAACACTCTCCATGCCGCATAAAGCTTTGTTTGTCTGTACTCAATGTAAATTGATGTGCCATCGAAGCTTTAAAGAAAAATTATTCTATTGTTGCTTTTTATCAAGTTACCTGCATGTGTGCGAATAACTGAAGATATATGTATGCATGCGTGTGTGTATGTGTGTGTGCGTGTGTGGCAGGCAGTGCAGCAGGCCGGAAATGGGCAGAGAAAATATGTAGCTCAATTTGCTCAGTTAAGCCAAGCTCTGCTTTAAGTTGAGTCGAGGCTGAGTGCACCGTGTGTATGTGTGGGTGTGCGTCACTTTATTTATTTTTAATATAGAAGAGATAATCATTTTAGTCCTTTTATGCTATTTTTGGCACACAAAGTGTGCTGGCAATTTTGCCGTGACCAACACTGTTAAACTTTACTTTTTAATACGTAATTTGTTGAACTGACAACTACAAATTAATTTTGCTCATATGTTTTGTAAATCTTTAAATTTTGATTTTCAATAAATTCTGTGCACTTTTGTGGTGCCTACGTTATGTACAATATTTTATAGGATGCGATATGGGTGGCAGCTATTGTACCACATGATAAGTTTTCATTGATTTAAGATCTGAAATATAAAATGTATATAAAAAGAAGAGAAAGGCTATCTACCCTTGGCTTACCCTTGCATTTATTTAAATATAAACAAGTAAGAAAAGCTGCAGTCGAGCTCACACAACAATGAGATACCACACTTTTATTTCTTATGCACAAGTTCATCTGCCACCTATTGTTTAAATTAGATATATCTTTGAATCTGAATCTACACACGCTACGGCTGAATCAAAGCTTCGCGACAATGACGTCATGATATGCTGCAAAGGCGCAAGCGTTCCGTTGCGGAAAACTTAAATTAATAACTTTTGTGATTATAATCTTCTTAATCTGCTTGGAATTTTTTACATTAAGCAAACTACAAAGTTTATTAATCAATTTTCAGAGGCGGGGGCGTGGGACCTTAAATCTGAAATAAACTCCAGGAGCTTGTTATATGTATATATTCGTAGCTTCATACAAAATGTGATGTCTCTAGCTTTTATAATAGCCGAGATCTGTGTGTTCACACAGACGCCTGATGGACAGACGGACATGGCTTAATCGACTCGGTTAGTGATCCTGAGCAAGAATACATACACTTTGTGGGATCTGCCACGCCTCCTTCCGTCTGTTACATACATTTGCACAAACTTAGTATACCATTTTTGACCGTTTTTGACCATTTTCAATGGTCAAATGGTATAAAAAGTTTTGGATTGGCAAAAAATAGCAAACATTTTATAGCAGGTTCTAAAAAATTATTAAAATTCGACCGATAGGTTGTATTGCAGATATATGATACATTATTCCGATCCGGCTCGTTTTAACGTATTTACACCGTGCAACCATAAGAAGCATGCGTACCATGCGTAATTTCATCAAGATAGCTCTAAACTGAGGGTCTAGCCTTGCAACAGACAGATAGACAGACGGACGGACGGACAGACGGACGGACAGACAGACGGACGGACCGACGGATGGAAAGACGGATGGAAAGACGGACGGAGAGACGGACGGACAGAAGGACAGACAGAAATGATGCCCCTATGCTGATTATGAATATACATATGTATATGCCATATAGTATCGAAAATGTCTCGTAGAGTGCTTTGCAAACTTCCGGCAAAAGTTCGAATACCCTTTGCAAGGATATTAAAAATTAGTAATTAACTATAAGGCAACGAAGAGTTATTCAATTAGGAACACCTTTTCTTAGTACATACATATGTATGTAGACTCTACTACATGTGTTCCACTTGTTCTTACATAATTAGATACTTCTCATTGAGTTTATGACACAGTACAAGTTGAACACTCTCAGACTTTGTACGCTATCAATGCGAAAGCTTTCTGGGTGATTACATAGGTGACCTGCTAATCTACATTGCGTGTACCGTGCCTGACCAGAGAGCGAACTCGTTAAACTACTCGCACTCACACAGCACTGACTGTAAACACCTACAGATACAGATACAGATACAGATACAGTTGCAGATACGAATACAAGCAGCCCAGTGCAGTTACTTACCTTCTGGCCACAACAATTAACAATTGAAATTGATAACAATTTTTAATTACGCCGCCGTCGATGCCGAAAGGCAACTACATCGGGCGGTTCTTTAGACCCTGCAGTCATAAATGAGCATATTAGTTGGGGTATATGCGGGCTTTGCAAATCTGTTGAGCAGGTCGAAAGAAAATCGCTTCAAAAATGTATCGTAGTAGAAAACTACGGACTATCTGCAAATAACTTTAATATCTTGTTGCTTTATAATCGCAGGATATCTCGAGCTTGTTTACCGCTTAGCTTATTTTGTTTTATCTTTTTGTTTTTTTGCGCGTAACATATAAATGTTGGTCTAGATTTCAAAAGCCACCGTTTAGTGTGTTCGAGTTCGCATGACACATTTGTGGGTAAATAGCCCACACACACGCACACACACACAGAATACACAGACAAATATTCAGTTACATTACAGCAACAGCAACAGCGAATGATATAGACAGATACAAATGTCATACATTAACAGATATAATACCCATTGGCCATATCAGAGCGCGATAATATAACTGTTAACATTTTGTTTACGCACTCGTTTTGTTGTTACAATTAATCAAACGAATTCCAATCTATTTGCGCACTTGTTGTTGGCAAAAAGAAGGCAACACACAAAGCTGAGGGGGAGGGGAAAATAAAGAGAGCACCAGAAGAAGAAGAAGAAGAAGAAGCGGGAAGACAGTGTGATACATATCTTTGTTAATAACCCACAATTGGTGTCAATTTTATATTTGCAGAGCCCAACATAAGCCGACAACTGATAATACTATCCATTGATCACTAACGGTAAGAATATAATATCTTTATATAATGTTAACTTACAATGTATTATGTAGAATTTTGTTAATAACTTGAACTGTCCGAACTTTATGGAAATTATAAGTGTTCTCATAAAGTATGTCAAACTTAAAGTGCTGATTCTTTAAACCGAAGATTTCCTGGTTTGAAAATTTGTATTTAATTTTTAATAAATATCATTAAATATTTTATATACTAAATCAAATTAAAGAGGGCTCTTTATTATCTGCCAATATCTGTGACACTTTAAACCTTGCGAAGGAGTTCAAAAACATTTTCATATTTTGATGGTACTTCTATTCCATCATATTATGCTTGACTTCGGGCTTACTGGGGGATTTACTTAAACATTTTTAGTTGTTCGTGCGCCTTCAAGATGGAATTCATGGCGAGTATTAATGAGTATTTATCTATTCACGTTTCATTATTCATTATCGGAAATCGGCTTGCACTCATCTCTCACTGTCAGCATAGCTATTTAGCCATACCTTCGCATAGGTCGGGTCCGACAGTTACTCGGGCTGGCATTCACACGCATTCATATACGTATTTGTATTCGTATTCAAACAAGTGTAAGGCGCCACGACAACGCATTGATCAATGGTTGTATCAAGGCGCATTAGCGGAACCGAAGGCCTTCCACAGATGTCAATCGGAATGGCGATACCGCTGCTCGTGCTATTGTTGTTTCTGTTGGCGTTTTTTCTGTTGTTGTTTTTGTGCTTTTTATTTCATTTAGTTTCATTTTCTTTTCTCATATACGAATGTACATACATATTAATAATTCGAGTTTGCAATTTACTGAATTCAATTAATTGCGAGCGAAACAAGATTAAATTAATAATTGAAATGGGATTTCTGCAAGATTTCAGCCAAAAAGTATGATTGCTTACTATGCATAGAGCTTAGATCAATCAAAGGCAGACGGACAGACAGACATGGCTAGTTTTTGAACTAACCCCTGCTAGTGCTGGCCAAGAATATACATACTTTAAAGGGTCGAAGATGTCTCCTAAGGTGCGTTGCAAACTTCTGGACGAAATCAATGCTTTGTTTAGTATAAATTCCTTCAGTACGTATCCAGTTAGATAAAAACACTGTGCATTACTTTAGCAATTCCTGGATATGTTATATACCTTCATTTCATATACTTTCCTTATATTTCTATTTGATCTATGTTACGTGACACTTAGATCGTTTTTCCCCCATTTATGTGTTCTCCACTTTGTACCCGTTCCTCCATGTTTGTCGCTTTTGTTACTTGCCACGCCCCTGCGACCTCTTTGCGTTGCGTTGTCTGTCTGTTCTCTCGGTTCTGTCTGGTTGTTGCATTATTGTCATTGTTGGCGGTGCATGTGTGCATTGACGTTACAGCGTCGTGCAATACGTTACACTGCCTAGGGGTGGGGATAAGAAGGGGTGTAGGGGGCGGGGGAGTGGGTAGGTCACTGCAGCAACCCAACCCAATCGGCCAAACATCTAGTTGCCGCCTCGGTGTGTGCATGTTGCACGCAAACACAGAATACCCAAACACAAACTGTTTGCCACATTGTCCCCACCAAAGAACGCCATCCTCCACTCTCCACCCTCAACCCCCCCCCCGGCCCTCTTGTCCCCCTATTGAGCTGTATAAGCTCCCAAGTAAGCAGGTCATGCCGCAGTTCGCTGAGTGCGCGGTTGAGGTTGTTCAATCTGCTTGCACCACACCCTTCCCCCTACCTCCTTCAGACGGCCACTCCCCACGCTTTTGCTGTCTCTCTCTATTCCTCTAACAGCAACTCGCTCGGTCTGTGGTTAACTTTAAGTTGTTCTGCAGGCTACAGAGTCAACTATCATGCGTCTCCTGCCCACTGCCCACTGCCCACTGCCCACTGCCCACTGCCCACTGCCCACTGCCCACTGCCCTCTGTTCTCCCAAGAGTCGCCAGCTAGAGAGAGAGTTGTATAATATTTTTCGTT
Source organism: Zaprionus ghesquierei (assembly GCA_018904095.1). Classification (NCBI taxonomy): domain Eukaryota; kingdom Metazoa; phylum Arthropoda; class Insecta; order Diptera; family Drosophilidae; genus Zaprionus; species Zaprionus ghesquierei. The sequence goes on from JAEIGP010000841.1 coordinate 1,979,318, forward strand.
AGCTGAAAATTGAAATTGATTTTTATGAGAGAAACCGCAAGGTGACTTGTCTACCCCGTTAGCTACCCAGTTGCCAGTTGCCTGCTCCCTTTTCCTTGTTCTCTGTTCCTTGTTTCCAGCTCATTGTTCCCAGTTTCTATGTTCTTCTGCAACGACTGCTGTCATTGCCAGTGCTGTTCCTTTCTTCCTTTTGTTAGGCTCTTTGCAGCAGCAGCGTGGCCCAGACGCCTGTAAATATGCAACCGACTTTTGTTTTCGACACAAAAATCAATTTCAATTAACCAAATATGCAAATAGGCCAGAGATGCCGGCTATGCCAGGGAACATCATAAATATATGTATGTACATACATATCCATATACAAGCACATTCAGTGATCCAATCAAAGCCGCCAGCTTCGTGTATTTTATTATTTTAAATTATTGCTACTACCTTGCCCCTGCGTGTTCCTTGTGGTGGCTGCGCTTCCCTCGTTCCCCCCTGCGCTTTGTAATACCAAGCGGCTTATTGATATTTAAGCGACTTTTCCTTGTTGACTTTTGTCGTGCGGTACGCGCCGCAAACAAATTTATAAGTTGCCAAACGGGTCGATTGGGCAGTTAGGCTCAGTCGGTCACTCCGTCACTCCGTCAGTCCATCAGTCTATCAGTCCATCCATCAGTTTTTGGCAGTTTCCCTGTCTGGCCGTCAGTCAATTCATCAATCTGACAAGCGTTTGTTGCCTCAGTCGCCGCTTGCTGCAAAAGTCACGTTTCGCATTAAATGTTTTCGTTTTAAGCTTCCATTTAGCTAAAGCTTTATAATGCCTAATTACAGTGGGTCAAGTGTTGTGCAGATATTTTTGTTTATCGGAGAAATGTGCTATGTTACTTATCATGTGGATTTTATATTTAAAATATGTGAGAGCATAATTATCGAATGTATAGAAAGACAACTTTGAAAGGGTAAAGGCCCTAAAAGTTGCATTAAGTTTGATAAAAAAATTAAATTAAATAAATTTGAGTTGTGCATTTTAATCTAATTTTAAAAGAATAAATAAATCAATGAATTTTTAATTTTTAATAATAACTATATATATTATATTATATTATATGTTTTAATTCAAGTATTTATAAATATGTTTTGTAAATTTAACTGATATTTGAGTGATTAGTTTATCACTTTAAAATTGTTTAAAACAGTCTTAGCTATATAAATGAGCTATATCAGACTGCAATCTGGTAGTTCTTCATTCATGAAATAATTGGCTTTACAGTCAAAGCCTGAACCGCTCTTACTTGTCATAAATTGAAGATAGTTTCTATTAAAAATTTGTATTAAAGTGTGTTTTCAGCTTTATACACTCTTTTCCGATTGTTGTCAGATGATTTCTGAATTCGTTTCTTGAATTTCCTTAGCAAGTTCACTCGTTCAGTTCAGAAAGTTTCGAAAAATGTTTTGCACATTTAAAAATGGAAATGGAAATTGGATTTAAAAACTTTCTTGTTCGTGAATAAAGTGCACAAAGCGGAACAAAGCAAAGCTTTATTAAAGCACACACATATTTTGCATTGCTTTTCGCTTGGATTCGTCATGTGGCAAGCTCGACCGATTCTCTGACTTTTAATTACCTTTGGCATTTGTTCGCTAATTAACCATATTTTTTTCTGCTTTTCCTTTTTATACTCTGCTCGCTCTATTGGTTCAAATGAAATGAAATGTTTGCAACTTGGCTTTTAGCAAGCATTTTTACTTCTTTTACCTTTGCTATCTGCTTTTTCGCTGTCGTTTTACCCCGCAGCCACAAACCACATCGCTGTCGCTTGAAAATTTTATAAAATTCCGCTGCAATAATTGAAAAAGTGCTGTGAATATTTTCGGATGCGGCAACGTTGCGTATGTGCAATTTCTGTACTGCACATCCTACATTTGGCCCGTGGACCGTTGCAATTACGCACCGTTCAACCTTTATGCGTTACAATCGCGTTCTAAGAAAACACATGACTTCAACCAGTGGGCGTGGCAGGAGGCGGAGGGGGGCCCTCCCCCCTCCTCCCTACTGCCCCCTGGCAGTATGTGTTACCAAAGCTGCGGTTCGCCGGCGTGGGCGTGGCTTGACTCGCTTGTCTCACGAGCAATAAGTCAAATCAAAGCTGAACTGGGAACTGGGTAAAGCCAAGCAAACAAGCGGACAGTCAGGTACAGACAGAAAAGGAAAAGGACGACAAACGCAACAAAACCCTAAAACCGGACTCACTTTGCTTTGGCTTTTGTTTAGATAACTATGTTGTGTTTTGCATATGTGTGTGTATGAAAGCATGTGCGTGAGTTGCTTGTGGCTAGTTGGTATCGTCCCCTTGTCATTTTCCTCAAAATTGCGTCAGATAAACTAAATCAGTTCAACAACAAACTTACAACAGCAAAAACAACTACAGCAACAGCAGCAGCAACTCGAAATTGCAGCTCAAAAGTAATAAGCCAAAGCCCGAGCGCATTGTACTTGTGTGTGCCCCAAAACAACCGAATGCAGTGCCCATCCTTATCAACATATGCAACCTTTTGCATTCTCGATATGGCACCCCCTACCGTTACCCTTACCCCCCTTGGGAACGCCTTTGTTTGTCCCATTCACATGGTTGCATTCCCCTGTGCATCTGAATAGCACTTGCCTTTTGGGGTATCCCGGGCTCAAATTGGCTTTTTTGTTGTTGTTGCAACAAATGGTTGCGTCACTTTTGCAATTTGCAATACAAAACCCATTTAATGTCTCATGTATCTTCTCCATGACCCTATGGTTCCATTTTCTTCTCTGTCTCTCTGTCTTCCTCTCTCCCTCTCTAGCTTTCTGTATCTGTCTAATTGAACCCAGATTGTTGGACGCACTTGTGTAAGCAAACCAAAGGCTAATTTCTTTAGTATATATACAAAATGACAAAAGAGGTAAAGTAAAGAAATATAAAGATGAAGAAAGAGATTGAATTGAAATATATTAAGAAAGATAGGCTACCTTCGGCATGCGTAAGGTTTCATACCCTTGCAGTTACTCCAAATAGTAAATCGGCAATCTGTCTCTCCGATTTTCAAAAAGTTTTTACAGCATTTAATAGACATATATCGCGAATGTTGTATGGCGATATCTTAAAAAATGATAGAAGTCGGTCGATAGGTTCTATGGCAGCTATACGATACATCGGTTCGATCCGGTTCTTTTCGACTTATTTGCAGCGTACAGCAATAGGAAACATGTATACCAAGTTTCATCAAGATAGCTCTAAAGCTAAGAGACAAGTTTGTGTGATACATAAAAAAAAAAACTATAGAACAAAGCTATAATTCTTTAATCAGTTCTCATAATATCAAACTTACCCATAATACATAGTAAATTATGATATTCTTAATCCATTCTCACTCCTTTCTGCACTTTGTTTTATTTTGCTTTGTGCATTAATTTTCTTAGTCTTCCTTTCCCTAGATCTGTTTTTATTAGACGAAGGCTTTTTTAACACATGGGATACAGGTTTAATTGTCATTACACACACACACACAACCACACACACACCCGTACACACATGCAACCGACCACAGGGAGGCACTGGGGCAAACGCAGCTAACACGCACATTGTTTGGTTAATGTTTGCTGTTGTTGTCACAGGACAAAGGCATAGCTATTTTGAGATCTAGCTACACATGCTGTAGGCATATGTGTGTGCCTGTTTGTCTATGTGTGTGTGCATGTGCGTGCGTGTGTGTGCGTACATTGACAATGTGTGGTAATTGAGTTATTTTATCAAAGGGTTTGCTTTGTTCCGACTTTTGCCAGCAAATTTTTACATTGAATGTCTCGCATGCATGTGTGTGTGTGTGACTTGCCTTAAAGGGTATGTCCACTGCGACCCTTTGGACATTTCGTTTGTTCTTTGTGCTTTGCTCATTTTAGACATCGCTTTGACATGGGTAAACATTTAGCCCAAACAGTGAGCGAGCTTAAAGTTCATTGCATTGTGTCAGTACACACGCACACACACACACACTTACTAGAGCAAGACTAGTCCTTGCAAGTAAAGGGTTGGGGGGTTGGTGGTCTCTCCTACCCATGCATCGTTCACCTCGCCTGTCCTGGCCTTGTTTTAGCAGCCGCACTAAATCAGTGGCAACAACAGCAACAACAACAACAAAGTAGAAAGGAAAACAGAAAGAAGCACCATAAGGAGGTGGGTGATGTAGGGTGTGGAAAGAGGGAGAGGGGAGGGGAGAGGTTCGAGGGGTCTGCAAAAAGCGAAACAAGAGCCAAACCGTAGGCCAAGCACTTTCATTTCCATGTCTAAATGCTTTCACTTTTTCGCTTTGCTCATATACATATTTGCGCCTCCTTAAGGTCCTGACGGCACTCTACCCCCCTTCCCCTCCCCGCTCTAATTTTTGTATCCCTTCTTCCCTCCCCCGGCCCCTCGTCGCTGCAATCAACGTTTAGCTATTCAGGCAGAAACGTACATTGAAACACTCAGGCGTAATGCATTTTTAAAATTTGCATGCGCTTCAGGCCACAATGGCGGCTCTTAGTGTTTAACTAGTTAGTTAGTTACCTAGCCCAGGTGCTTGCGCTGCTACTTCGACTCCGACTTGCTGCCTCGGCAGCTGCAAAATGACGTTGCCGTTGCGTTGCTGTTGCAGACGGAGAACACGCGAATTGACTTCATCAAACGTTCGTGAACAGCGCGCAATTGCTTCGTTTTAGTGTCGCACAGTAGGGTAAAGTTCGTATTCAATATATGCACATATCGTTAATTGAAAGGGTATTCAGCTCTTTTAGGAAGCTGGTTTATGGTTTTGTTATCATTTTATATTTTATAACGAAATATATAAGATATACATAAGTCGTATCTCTTCGACTTACCTCATATAAGTCTATCGTCGTCTATTTCTATCTCACTTTCACACATTTTCGAAAAATAGGTGATGAATAATATAGTATATGTACGTCTGGTATTCATCATATGCATGCCAAAGTAGAAGATTTTACCCAAAATTTTTATCTTATTAGTTGTAAATTAGCTGATTATGGAGATGGTAGGCGTGATATCCAAAATTTAATCTGACCTTACTTAGTGTATGTTATACAAAAACCTTTATGCCAAATTGGGTTCTTTAAGCTTTTTTTAAATAACTGAAATTCGTGCGTTCACACAGACATGGACATGGCCTAATCGAGTCAGCTAATGATCCAAAATTTTTTTATAACTGATTGAACAATTTGTGTAGATTTACGATAATTTGTAACAAATAGAAATTGGCAGAATAAGTTAACGCATAACGTATAACACCTAATACAGAGAATCTAGCAGCTGGGCATTTCTATCAAAGGGTATATTCATTTTGCCCAAAAGTTTGCAATTATCTAAGACAGCTAAGGGAATCGAACTAGCCATGCTCGTCGGCCCGTCTGTCCGCCTGTCCGCCTGTCTGTTGCAACGTAAACTAGTCTCTCAGTTTTAGAGCTATCTTGATAAAACCTGGTATACATGTTTCTTATTGCTGCACGCTGTTTTTTTTAAAGATAACGCTTTAAAACGTTTCCTAACAATATCTAAGTATATCCATTAAAGGCTGTGAAAATTTTATTTAAATCAGAAAGATATATCGTTAAGCTGTCATACCTATCGGCCGATTTAATATTTGGAGTAACTGCAAGGTATGAAATCTTCGGCGTGCCTAAGGTAGCTTTTCATTCTTGTTTTCCGTCAATTTGGCAACACGGCGCAGCTGGTGGTATTGCTTCTGCTGCCATCAGCGATTGCATTTTTTACAGCCAACAACAACAACAACAACAATAACAACTAGCAGCAAACAAAAAACAACTACGCCAGCAACAGCAATAACAACATTAAGAACAACAACAACAACGAGAACATGTAGCAAATAGCAACAACATTGCACTTTGACTTTAACGCTGTTGTGTTTTACTAGGTCAAAAGCAACGTCACCGCTTGAAAGAACGCCAGAAAAGAGAGAGAGAGAGAGAGAGAGAGAGAGAGAGAGAGAGAGCGAACGAGCGAGCAGGGCAGCACATGTGTGTTTGTGTGTGGATAACTGTGTGTGTTAGTCTGTGGCGTCAAACATAAATATGGCGGTAAGGTGAAACTGTTGCTGGCTGCAGCTCCTTGCGGACTGTCGGGCATAAATCGGCGACTGTGTGTGCGAGTGCGTGTGTGTGCGATGGTGTGTGCGTGAGTTGCTGTACGGAGCGCTAAATTTCACACAAACATAAGTCTACACACACACACACACACACACTTGTTGTTGCTGTTGCTTGTAGCTTATAGCTTATGTTGCAAATGCCTCAGAGGCAATGGCCATAATCATTTTTCTCATAATATGAATGTGCAGCAGGGGGATGGGGCAGAAGACGGGGGCGGTTGAAGGACGTAGAACGAAGGACGACGGCGAACATGTGCCGAGGAAATGTTTCATACCGTTTGTTCAAGCTGAATGAAATGCGTAAGTGGCAACACAGTGTAGAAAGCGTTAAGAATGAGCGGCAAATGGAGATGGAAGATGGAAGTGCAGCGGAAGGTTAGGAGAAAAGGTATGTATGTCAGGGGGAGGGGGGGGGTAGGTGGTGCCCTGTTTATGAAATTAAATAAAAAGAAGAGAGACAAAAACATAGCAAGTGTTTAAAATTAAGGATTAGCGAGAGTGTGGAGGTGAACAAAGAAGTGAGTTTCCAAAGAGGAAACAAAAGGCTGCAGCAAGCGTGAAAAGCAAGGGAAAGTAAGACTATAATGTAGATAGAGTGATTAAAAAGTGAACGGAAAAGAAGTATGGGAAAAGACAACAGGAATAAACAAGAAAAGAAACGCGACATAGGCTACTACCAAAATAAGAATTTATTGATTGAGCTGGTCAACTGCATATGAAACCAAAAGAGAAGCCTGCAAAGCGCGCAAAAGGAAAGTGAATGAACATAATAAGCTTACAGTTAAGTTTTTAATTGTTGTTTTAAATTATTCAGAGTATTTAACAGGTACTTAAACCCACTTTGCAGATGAATCGGGGATTCTGATCTCAGTCAATTAGGGTACATTAATCAATTAAGCCAAGTCTCGCTCGGACCTACCTGCAATTCTTTTATCTACCTTTGCTGCCAACTTTTGCATGCCTCCTTTGGCTTTAACAGCAATTGCAGTAATCGCAATTCCCTTTAAAACACCCTTTTCCGAACTGCTGCAGGGTATATACTTTTTAATGGCGCACTTAAAGTTTGCTCATTGTCTGGAATTCTTCATGAAGCTCTTCTGCTGAGTATGCCGCGGGTAGAGCCATCGAATTGTCCGACTGCTGTTAACTTGTTTGTGGATTTATTTTTGGCCGGTAAACTTGCTGCATGCTGCGTTCGTGGATGGTATTTTCATTGCCAAGGCTGCCTTCCAAAGCTTTCAAGGATGCCAAGGCTGGCAAAGCTGCCGCAACGACGACTGCGGTGATGGCAGCTGAAACTGTCGCAGCTTTCGTTCATCCTTTATCCGATTAAGTGGGAACAGAATCCGCACTGGGGCTGCCGTTGACACGTGCGGTACCCCCAGGGGGATGGTGCATCGCAAATGATCGACAAGTTGTGGCATGGACTTAGTTTGCTTCACTCCCCATGCCACCACCATGCACTGTTTAATCATTTCTATTGGTTTTTGTTTATTTTTTTGTTTTTGCGTTCCGTTTTCGTGATTTTTTGTTGTTTTTTTATTTTGTTTTTGTTTTTTTTTTTGGCTTTGTGGCCAGCCTTGGCAGGCCTTAATTGAATCGTAAATGCACTCATGTAAAATTCAATAATTTCCACCTACTAACTCAATTAAATTGCCATTTATTTTGCAAGCAGATGGCGGGATGGGGAAAACAGCCTTGGGGGTGGTTTGTTTTTCCCGTCGGACGGCTCTCAGTGGGCAGCGCTCTGTTCCGTTTCTCAAAGGAATCTTGCGATTCTGTTAAGGCGCAAAGCTCTTTGAAAAGGAAAACAAAAAGCCCAGAAAATCATCTTTGGGAATCTTAATAGGAATTTTTATTGTTAAGGGCTGCAAGGGTTTAAAATTTACTGCGTATAAATTAATTAATTAAATGAGAATCTTACGTAGACTGAGTGAGTTAAGAAGTGAGTGAAATAAGAGGAGTGCACTGTGACCATAATGTTAATCTTGAAGAGTAAATAGCCCGATAACGGAGCAGGTATTAAAAAAAGATTAACTGCGATATGCCGGATATTTATTATCCTTGCAGCCGTTAAAAATTTACAACAAGTATTAGCCGATGTTGTATTAGCTAACTGCAAGTAATTGTGTAATATAATTCAGTTGTAGCTCTTCAAAAAATGTCCAGATATTCGATATTTTGCTTTACAGGAAATATGGCCAAGCACAAGTTCAAACTTTATCTGTGTGGAATAATGACACACATTCTCTTCAAATCTGTATTCCTTGCTTTTATAATAATGCTTTTCCATCAAGAACGGATAATCAAACGCACACAGCGTTATCGCATTGGCTGTTGATGCTGATCAAGAATATATACACCCTTTAGGGTCGAAAATGCCTGCTACATACATTTTCGGTTGGCGTGGTTGGCACGCTGAAGGTGTCATACCCTACCAGTTACTCCAAATATTAAATTGGCCGATACGTTTTATTGCAGCTTAACAATATATATGCCCGATTTAAATTTTCACAGCATTTAATGGACATACTTTGACATATATTGGGAAAGTTTCATGGCAATGAAAAAATTACAAAATCGTCGATTGGATCTATGCCAGCTATACGATATATCGGTTTAATCCGGCTCGTTTCGATTTGATTGCAGCTTACAGCAATAAGTAGAATATATACCAAGTTTCATGAAGATAGCTCTAAAATTGAGACTAGTTTGCGTTGCAACAGGCAGACCGACAGATTGACAGATGGACAGACGGATGGACGGATATTGCTGGTTCGACTCCCCTATTGATGCTGATTAAGAATATATACACTTTGTAGGGTCGGAGATGTCTGCTAAGGTGCGTTGCAAACTGCTGGTCAAAATTAATATACCCTCTGCAAGGGTATAAAAATGCACGGTTTATTTTTATCAGAGTGTGTGTCACAGACAGAAGTGACTTTATCTGCATCAACAAGTCAATATAGTCATGCCTATTATAAAGCTCTTTTACAATTTGGCCACACCCTCTTTTGCTTCCGTATATCGATCAAAGTAAAATTGCGAACGCAGAAGTTTAGGAGTTGGATTGCAATCAAATAACTCAATCCAAACTTGACGGTAGCCTTTGCTACTTAGTTAATATACCCTAATTGACCAATGTAATAATTGATAACGAACAACAATGTTTATCAATGAAATGCAGTGCATTAAAGTATTCGACCCTAGCTGAACACTATAAAAATTTACGATGAAAGGGGAATAATAACAGTTGCACGAATAATTTGCGACACTATTAAGCTTTCACAATCCAAATATATATATAGTATGCATGAATGTGTGTGTGCGTATAATTTAAATTGTACGCTTGTATCCTGCCACTTCCCTCGGATCGCTGCACTCTGGAGGGGAGGTGGTCCTCCTCTGGCCACTGTACTATACAAATTTAATAGTCCTAAGAAACCGCGAAGGCCAACTAGGTTCAGGTTCAGGTGCGTTTATGGTTGGGCGCAAACCTGGCCAACTTTCCGGGCACGCTGTCGCTGTAGACCGTCGGATTGCGGTGCAGATTGCTCTTGCGATTGGCAACGAAGGTGTTGTAGTCGACGCGGCAGCTGGCATCCTCGCTGCTATGCAACCACTGGACGAAACGATGCATTTGGTCAAGAAAACCAGGCGTGCCCTTATCAACGTGCTCCACCTCAAACCAGCGCACAATTGCCTCCTCGCTGAACACGCCCGCCTGGTAGAGTGGCAAAACGAGACGCTCGAACTGCTTGAAGAGCGGGTTATGCTCATGGCACCATTCCTGAAGTCGTATCAGCAGTGCAATTTGCGCGCTGTCTGTGTTGCAAATTCCATTTAGCAGCGGCGCATAGGCGTGCAGCTTTCGTAGCATTCGCTCCAGTCCAGCACTCGGGCTGGATGGCCAGCCGGAGGAAAAACTGGACTGCACGAGGCTGGCCTGCATGGGCTTGCCACTCGGAATGGGCGCGTGGATGGAGTTGATGCTCTGCCAGACAATGCCAATTATCTCAGAATCGGACATGTGATGTTTGCGCTGGAATTGCCGCACATTCATTACGACATTGATGTGCGGCAGCTTCTCTCGAAAATCCTCTACCAGGCGTGCCTGCAGCTCGCGTCGCAGCTTCTGACCCGCGTAGGCTTCGTGCAGTTGCACTACCTCGTTGAGGTTGTGCTCGTGATATACCTGGCGAAAGTACAGATCGCTGCGCATCATGGGCGGCATAAAGTTCAGGATCTTAGCATCCAAACCGGATATCCTCAGCATTTGCAGCATGAACGTGGAGTCTTTCTCGCGCTTCAGCGTGTCGCAGAGCAGCAGCATGAACTCCAGCGTCAGTCCGGCATCGATATTGGCCTGATTGTTGCCTAGTGCCAGCAGCACATGCGGCTTAAGTTGGCCATCGATAAAGAACAGTGTAATCAGCAGCGCGAGACGACGGCGAGCGCTCGCCTCGAAGCTACCGAGCATTGTTAGCAAACGCTCTGTGTGCGCCTCGAAGGCTACATCCAGTTGCTTGTGCCGGCGGCGCAGGCGCTTGATCAGCTGCTCGTAGATGCGCAGGGCGTGAAGCTCTTCAGGGGCACTGAACACGCAGTAGTTGGAGGGCAGCTTGGGCTCGCCGCTGCGCAGCAGCTTGCCATCGTTTTTGAGCAGATCACCTGTGTAGATCACATCTAACAAATGCTCCGGAAAGGTGTTCAGTTGCTGATAGTATGGCTTGCAGATTATGGTCTCCAGCGCCTTAAAGCTGGCCTCCAGCTTACCTTTGGCCCTGTCCAATGCCTCGACGAGGTCGTCACGAAGTGTTTGCGATTGTATGTCCTTCGACTTGGACTTGATGCGACTCCGCTTGAGGCGATAACTGGATTCGGAACCGTTTGATGCCTTGCTCATACCGATTCTATTTTAAACCTAATTGTATTTTAATCTTACATTCAAATGGGATGGGGACAACAAAAATGGCAGGGAAACACAAAATTTTTGTTATTCTTCTACTTTGCTACTTCAATTTCATGTGGAATTTTGGCTGTTGTAATTTTTTGAATTTGTTGTTGTTGCTGTTGTTGTTGACGCTCAGAAGGCCACTGAGCGATTAAACCGAACTTATTTTAAGATATTTTTGATATTTTTCAAGTTTTAAATTTAAATCGATCGCTTTCACAAGTTAAAATTGTATTGGGATGTGAAGTTGAAAGCATTGCTATGTTTTGGTTATTACCAAACTGAGATTGGTGGTTCTCCTTGAGGTTGGTTCTAGTTGTTGCAATGGAAATAAACTACGGAACGCAGTAGCATAAAGGTTACTGGAATGCAAAAGTCAAGTCTGAGCGTAGTTGGAAGTTTAATTTATTTTATTTATTTATTTATATATATAATTTGAGAAATTTGATTATTATAGAGATATTTTCAGGGCTTGGGTTTGCTTGGGTCATTATGGGGCATTTGTTTAAGAAGGTTTCGTTTCTGAGGTGTGATGTTGAGGGACAGTTTGTTAGGATATGTTTTATTGTAAGGTCTGTTGTTGTGTGGCAGTTTGTGCACGGTTGGATGTTGTGGGGGTTGTAGTAGTGTTGGTGTGTAAATTTTGTATGTCCTAGTCTAAGTCTAAGTATTTTTATTTGGTCAATGCGTGTGTAATATTTGTGTTCGAGTGTTTTTAGGTAATTACCTGTGTGTGTTAAGTTTGTGTGTAATTGTTTGTACCATGGGTTGCAGAATTTGATGTTGTGTTTGAGTTGGTGATCTATTTTGTTCTTAAGAAACTTGTTTATGTCTGTTGTGTTGAAGTTGTCTAAGTAGGGTAGGGGCATTGTTTTGGGATATAAGCTGTTGTTATTGATGTTGCTAATGGCTTTTAAGGATGAAAGTGAGTTGGAGCAGATTATAAATTTTCCTTTACGTTTTTGGACTACTTTAATTGCATCTAGAAGAGCTATGGTTTCGGCTGAAAGGATTGATGAGAAGTGGGGTAGTATTCCTCTTTTTAGGATATGGGTTTCGGTGGTGATGGCAAAGGTGGCAGTGTTATTTTGTTACGAGCCATCTCACTATAGGAAAAAATGCCTCTTTTGTTGGCCAAAATCCAGTTTTGAAAAGTGATTTAAATATTTTTTTTAATTGGGCTGCATAAACAAATGATTGGTTCACTATGTGTTGTTTAAATAATATCAAAAGGTGGTGCCACTTTAAAATTATCGACGTCCAAACAGAGATGTTTTTGGTGACAATTTTAGAAATGTCATTTAGTGCATTTTTTTCGACTTTCAAAGCGCAAAATATTTTTTTCGGCTGCAAAAAACAACAATTTTTTTAATGGCGCAGAATTTCACTGTTTTGTACTTTATTTTTGTGTATTTCAGCTGTAGATTAAAATAGCGCTTTCCACGAAATTGTCTTTCAAAAAGTGAAGTCTATTTTACTATAAAGTGTAACTTTGGATATTGATATAAAGTGAGTCCGACCCAGTCCGACCATGAAACTTATTTTGTGTCGTAAAGTCATCAATTCTCTTTCAGATATATATTATTAAAAATGCCACTTTTAACCACTTATTGTGATATTTCCTTTAAAAGGCTCTAACCTCACAATTCAAAATGATGAGTTGTTTGAAGTTTGGAGCTCAGCAAAGGGGAAAGAAAATAAAGAAATGGAAAAGTTTTGCCACAAAACGGGTAAAATAATTGTTGATAAGTATCCTTGGTTGCCCATGACTGCAACAATTCACAAAATTTTGGTACACTCAAGTGATGTTATACAAAATACAGTTTTGCCAATTGGATACTTTGGAGAAGAAGGAGCTGAGTCCAGAAACAAGTTCTATAAATCTGATCGTCTAATCATGCCAGGAAGAGCAGCAGGAAAAACAGTTTGGCTGATGTTTTTCACCGTGCTCTTGACACCTCAGATCCCTTAATATCATCTATAAACTTAAACAAACGCATTACAAAACAAAAGCGAATGTGCCTTCCTACTGAGGTAATCAAGCTATTGTCATGCGAAATTAAGTGCGAGGAGAGTCCAGATATTGAATTTCTCGAGAATGACATTGAAAATGGGTTTGGATTTCCATTTGATATGGAGCTAGAAAACGAAGAAATTTAAGTCTCATTGTTGGTGTGTATAGTCAAGAAATGATTTAAAAATCAATTTTTATAATTTTATATTTGAGATGGACTTGCTCATATTTTCTGGCCAGGTGCAACAACATGCCCGCATTTAAGGCAGGTCCTAAGTTTTTAATTAATTAAACTAATTATTTGTTTTTCTCAATCAATGAAAAGTATTTAACTTTATAAAGGGGGGCGAGTGTCGTGTTCTACTTAAACAAATTCTTATATATAAAAGAACTCAACACACAACACAGATCTAAAAATGCATGTTTCGATCCCGAGGTTTTACTTTTGGCTCAAAAACTGGTCACACGTACATAAAAATGTGAATTTAAAAATTAGTTTATAGACAAATCCCCTAAAATTCCTTAAAAAGTATGCTATATTATGTTTTATAGCTAAAATTTGTCCATAAGTAGGGTAGTGCCACGCCCTTTTTTTCTTAAATAACATTGCTTCATTGTTATAAACACAATGCAAAAAACTGATTTTAAAAATCTTGTTTCTTTTCCGCGTTATGAATTTTGGCCAACAAAAGGGGCATGTTTTCCTATTGTGCATCTGTGTAAATGAAGGTGTGATTTTTTGGTATTTCCTTGAGTTCAAGGAAATGTTGCTTATAGGTGGGAATAGCCATTGGGGTGTGGTGGTTCTTTTTGGTAGTGGGTGGAAAGGAATGTTGAGATTTTAGCATGAGAGTTTTGTTTTTTTCCAGTGTAGATGTTAGTTTATTAATGTTGCGTCTGTTACTTGTTTATATATGTTTGTGAAGTTGGGAATGTGAGCTATGGAGAAGTGTTTTGAATGCTGTAGTTGCGAGGAAGTCTCTTTTTAGACCATGGATTTTAAAAAAATACATGGTGTATTGTGTTTGTCGAAATGTGCGTAGCAGGCAGAAGGAGGCATCTGCGACCCCATAAAGTATATATATTCTTGCTCAGGATCACTGCGCCCACTGCAAGTAAGCAAGCAATTATGCAAAAAATGTTTATTATATTTCTTTAAAAAACACGTTTAATAACAGTTTTCTCAATCTGAATTTTTTCATAAACTTAAGAAATCCATGGTCTTATACAGTCAACACATGACTGTAGCCGTTCTTACTTGTTTATTTTAAAATAGGGGCGAGCGTAGTTAATTTTGTTGGGTTGTGTGAATAGGGTAATGATAATTGGGAAATGATCGCTTCCATGATCGCTTCATCGATTGTTTTCCAAGTGGCGTATGGGGTGAGTTGGGATGAGCAGAGGGATAAGTCTATGTGTGTGAGTGTATTGTGCGTAGAGAAGTGGGTAGGGGAGCCGTTCGTGTTTCGGAAAAATTTCGATAGAATTCCGCCTCCTTTGTTGTCTTGAGGAGATCCCCAGCTTTAGTGCCAGCTGTTGAAGTCACCTAGGATAATTTGATTTCTGTTATGTCTCTCAAAATTTTTGTGTAAACATTGAAGTGTGAAGGTCTTATCGGGGGGTATGTATGTTGCAAGCATGTTAATCTTACTTTTTGATATAATTTCTATTTCTATGTTTTCGAATTGACTATTTTGGGTTGTTTGATTATGTTGGATAGATGTGTGTACTAGTATTGCAACGCCTCCAAATCTGTTTGAGGCTATGTTGGTGTATAATTGGTAGTTTATTGGTGTGGGAATGGGGGTGTTTGTGTTGTTGTAGTGGGATTCTTGGAGGCATATAATATGTGGTGACTGACCTTTGATAATAATCAAAAGTTTATTGTAGTTATTTGTGCATCCTTTTCTGTTCCATTGAATTATTTTTAACATTAATCTAAATAAGTTTGAGCAAATAAAATAATAATTATAAGTATAAGTATATACAATATATAGGTCTCAACTAAAAAGTTTTAAAGTTTTAGTTTTATTTATTTCTATTTATTTATTTGTTTTAATTTACTTATTTTTTTATTTATTTTTTAAATAGAGTCGCTTTCGCTATTATATGTGTATTTGTGATTGTTTTGGGTTTCGTTTTTATGTTTGTTTTGGTGTTTATACCCGCTACTCATAGAGTAGAACGGTATTATAACTTTGTTCAAACCGAAAATGTATGTAACAGGCAGAAGAAGACACCACCGACCCCATAAAGTATATATATTCTCGCTTAGGATCAACAGCCGATATAGCCATGTCCGTCTGTCTGTCTGTCCGTCTGTCTGTCCGTGTGAAAATCTAGATCTCAGCTTTTATAAGAGCTAGAACCACCAAATTTGGTGACAGTATGTGTTATTATTGCACGCTGATCAAGATTATTTTGGATTTTGGCCACGCCACCTTCCGCCCCTGTAAATCGAAAAAAATTGATTACAAGCGCAATTTTGATGCCATATTGTTCATATTCGGTTTACATGATAACTATAGCCAGATGATCTCTGAAAATTTGGTAACAATCGGATAATAAACACAGAAGTTATGCAGCTTAACGTTTTCCATAGCTGTAATCAGCGCTGTCAGCAGCGCTGCTTGCAGCATTGTGCCGAATAGTGTGTGCGTGTACGGTGGTGAAATGGGTTAAGTTGTGGACTGCAAAACAAACAGTACTATTATGCATTTACGGGTTCGAGTCCCGCCCGCATCAAAAATTAAATGTGTGCAAAAATATTTTTTTTTTTATTTTAGATTTTGACTTTGCATAAATATTGTAAGTCCATAGCCTTTTACAGTCAAAATATGATTGTAGACGTTCTTTTTTGTTCCGCAAAAATGATGAACGAGCAGCTGGGTAGCGGGTATATTACATTCGAGCACACTCGACTGTAGCTTTCTTACTTGTTTTAAGAGTAGTGGAGAGGTTGTTTGACTTATCTTTGGAAAATATCTTGATTTTGCGGTCTCCTGATAGTGATGAGGCAGATGATTTTTGTGTTGTGCATGCGTCTGTCTCCATTTCTTCCCGGATGTTTTGCGCTGGATTGGTATGTGGATGTTGTTGGTGGTGTACTGGTCGATGGTGTTGTGTGGGTGCTTGGTTTGAGTGAACTGGTTGTTGATGTCGATTTCAGTGTTGCGTTTGTTGGTATTTGTGGATTTGGTGTTTGTGAGAAGGTTGTGTGATTTGTTGATGTAGAGAGAGCCTTGGTGTAGGATGGTCTTGTGAGTTGGCCGTGTCAGATATTTAATGCAGTTTTGTGGTCCACTTTTTCTTTTGTTTTTATTGCTGTAAGTTCTTGCTGTTTTAAGAATGTTGGGCATTTTCGGTCAAGCGGGCTGTGTTGGTGATCGGTTTCTGGGTTGTTTTTGTGGCAGCTCTTTTGATTTTTGCAATGTTCATTTACGTTAGTGTGTTTTGAATTTGAGCAGTTTGTGGATGTCTCAATGCTTTTGGAGGCAGTGGTTGGGTGACCAAAGCGAAGACAGTTTCTGCATCGCAGTGGCTGTAGTATGTATGGGCGTACGCGGACTGCTTCGTATCCAATCCTTAAATGTTCTGGCAGTTTGTGAGTAGCGAAAGTAATTATAATCAGTCCAGTTTCGGTGAGCGTAAAGTTTTTATCTTCAGTATTAGATGGTTGTTTTCTTAGTATTTTTCTTATTTCTGTCACCTTCTGTGTTTTTAGCTCTTCCAGTATTTCTTCTTCGCTTATGTATCGTAGCTTGTTGCAGTAAATAACTCCCTTCGTATAGTTAAGTGTTTTGTGTTCGGAGGCTGTGATTTCCATCGTCATTTGCTTCATTTGCTTTTCACATGAAGGTTTCTGTATACCATAAGTAGGTCGAGTTTATTTTCAATTTTTGATGCCATGCCCACCGCCCACGCAAATCGATAATTTTCGATTATCAGGAGAAGTATTGAAGTTACAGCTATGGTATGAACATAAATAATTGCAATATAAATCTACTCCCCAAATTACAATCCAATCGGACGATAAACACAGAAGTTATCCATGTTTCCGTATTCCGTACTTCCAATGCTTGCGCCTGTGCTGCGCGTCGTGACGTCATCGTCACGATGCTTCGTTTCAGCCGTAGCGTATGTAAAGTTATGCCGTTTTCACATGTAGATGGCGCTATTCAAAGATAGATCTAATTTAAACAATAGGTGGCGGATAAACTTGTGCAGCGTTTTTTTGATGGAATTAAATGTGTGATACTTTGTTTCGAAACTGGGCGAATGGTATCTTACTGCCGGGCGCACTCGACTGTAGCTTTCTTTACTTGTTTTGATTAACAGTGTACCGTCTCTAGTTTTCTTGCATGACTCTACTTCTCCATCGCACGCGTGATCTGTTGTTTTCTTTATTATGAACGATGAAATGTTTCCGAAAGAGTTGTAGTCATTTTTTCTGATTGTTATGTATTTTGGTTCGCCTAGGTTTGTGTTGTTGGATCTTACTCCGTAAGTTCTTATGTCTGGTGGCTCGTGCATGTTTGTTGTTGTTGGGCTGACGTCCGCGATAACTGTTGACGTTGTTTTTGGTGAAACGGTAAGTTTTGGTTTGCTTGTCGCGGTTATTGTATGGTTCGTTGTAACACGTCTTATCTCTTCGAAGGTTGAAGTGGTACTGGAAGTTTAATTAGACATAGGTAGGTCGAAGCAATTCGAAAGGCTACCAAAAAGAAAATAATTATTTAAAAAACTTTTTACTCTTTTCCTCCTCTAAACTCTAGTTAGCCCGGCTTACTAACAAAGCATTACGTTAATTAGCAGCTCCCATTTTGCTTTGGTTTTTCGTTTAGGCTTATCCTCAGTTTGTTTACTTGGGCCAGTTGCTTTCGCATTTCGTTTGTTGTTTCATATCATTTTTCGTATCATAGTGATAACTCTTCTGTCCCAGACTTCCCCCCATCTCATCCAACTTTGTTAGGTGTGTGTGTGTGTGTGTGTGTGTGTTTGTGAAAAGAAGACATGATAAAATGGCCGCTTAGGCTCTGTCAGAGGCGCAAATGCAAATACAACTCACAGAGCGAAAGCCACAGTGGGTAGAGAGTAAGGGAGACATATGTAGCAGTGGATCTGAAGCTTTAGCGACATTTCATATGCTTTAAAGATTATCCTGTGTGCGAGGGCGTGTTTGAGTGAGTGTGTGGGGACTGGTATGTGACAAATGAGATGTTGTCATGCAGATGCCTTTATGCTCGCCCCGTCCGTCTTTATAAATTTCTTTTCTTTTCTTACAACATCCATTTCTCAGTATTATCGCTAAGGATGACGATATCAATCAATTGTAAATGGCCGTCAAGGGACAAAGGCATGAAATCCTTTGCATCTTATGCGATTTGTGCTGGCTAAACATGGAGGCAATTGTCTTCCTAATTAAGCTCAGCCTGCAATTGAGTTTGTCTGCCTCGCTCTACTTTTTGAAATTCGATATTAGCCTGGTTAGTATAGTGAATAATCCACCTTGATTGTAGTCACAACGTGGTTTGGCATTTGCCAACACTGCGCCGATATATAATCCCCTAACAATACTGCTCGTAAAATAATAACTAATTTGTTGGTTTGCACACTACATATAGATTTTGCGTGTCCAGGGCTCATCTGGCAAGCTTAAATTAATGATTTATGCGCTTATTAATGCGAATCTCATAACCTGACTTGACTTTCATTATTGTTTGCACTTTTATTGAGAGAGAGAGAGAGAGAGAGAGAGAGAGAGAGAGAGAGAGAGAGAGAGAGAGAGAGAGAGAGAGAGAGAGAGAGAGAGAGAGCTCTGATTAAACGTGTTTATTTTTGGCTTACTGATTCGATTCGACTCGATTCGACCCGATTGATTTATCGCATTTACTCTAACGATAAGAATTTTTAGTCAAGTGTGCCTTAGTTTTGATTTGATTACTTACCTGAGAAACTCCTCTTGCCACCTCACTTGCTGCGCCTCCCATTGCCTTCATGTGTCTTCCCTTCTGTTGTTGTGGCTTCAATTGATTGACAAGTCAAGCGATTGACACAATAATCGTGGCCGCAATTGTCTACCCTGCCTAGGATGGTAGGATGTAACCGATATTTAGGCATATTTGTAGCGTGATTTAACTATGAAAACCTAAAAAAGGAAAGGTCTAATCGCTTATCGTCAGACAAAACAAACTAAGGCTATGAAACAAACATGTGTAACTTATCGACAGCTATCGATAGTTCGCTTTGTTAAATATCCTATCAAGGAGCATGGCTAAGAAACCCCATTTAATCTGTTATTATCATAAGCAGAGTATCTGCAACTCGTGTACACCTAGTTTGAGCACACTTGACACCCTCTTGAGCATTGCCACTTAACACTGGGCTACCGAGTTTCTAGTGTAGGTTAGTTATGTTTTTCTTGCTATCCCCCACTTCCTTCTCCTTCCCCCTCCTCTTTTTTGCTCTTCTCGTGTTTTTGTTTATTCATACGGCCGATTTGATAACTGACTGCCAGCAGAGATACTTATTGATGGGACATTACCTAGATAACTATTTGAGTGTTGGCTACAACTACGGCTACGACTACTGTAGTTGTAGTTGTTGCTGTTGCTATTGTCAGCCCAATTGCATATGAATAAAGGATAATAAACACAGTGAGAGGGATTTTTTGTTGCTCGATGTGTATGCAGGATGATTGATTGATTGATAATGACGCATAATTGAAAGAAATTGCATTAGGTGCAGTGCAATTTTAAATTTGGTCGAACACAGCGAAAGTTGTCGCTGTGACATTTGTGGTATTCCCTCATAGAGGGGATACATGCCATGTATAGCATATATAAGTAGCAACAGGAAGCGAGAACTGTGCTATATTTACCTATGGCAGACTAACTACGCACTGACTCACGATTCTCAATTCGCACATATCTTGAAAAATGACGAAAGACGGCCGATAAGGTCTATGCCAGCTATACGTTATTTCGGTCCTATCAGGCTTGTTCCGACTTATTTACAGCGTGCAGCAATAAGAAACATGTTAATCAAGATAGCTCTAAAACTGAGAGACTAGTTTGCGTTGCAACAGACAGACGGACAGATAGATGGACGGACAAAAGGACAGCCGGACATGGCTAGTTTGACTCACCTATTAATGCTAATTAAGAATATATATACTTTATTGGGTCATAGATGTCTGCTAAGGTGCGTTGGAATTTCTGGCCAAAATTAATATACCCTCTGCAAGGGTATAACAAGGACTGATGGAAACTGGATGCAAGTCCTTAAGCTATTTACCGCTTGACCCCAGTTTAAGTACAAAATTGGATATACGAGAGAATGTATCTCGAAAGTTGTAGTGTGCCTCGTGTATCCAACGGGCTCCTATGGACTGGGTGCCCCCGCGGTAACACTCCGTCGCTCCCACACGATCTACGTCGTGGTGGGTCGCTCATTTTATTGACATTGCAGGCAGAGAAGCTCAAATATTTAGATAAGCCCAAAGGTGTCGCACGCAACAAATATGAAAAAAAAAACAACAACAGGAGCAACAAGCCAGGTGAGAGCAAAGTATGTCTGGAAGAGTAAAATATAGAGGTAGGTGGGTACGAGGAGAGCAGGCATTGGGGCAAAGCGGGAGTCCTGTTGCAACCGCTGCTGTCATGTAAACGGTTTCATAACCCAAACGAAACGCTTAAAGATGTAACTAGACCACGATTTTTCATGCCATGCCCTCGGGCGAGACACGCTTACTCGCCTGCACACACACACAGAGTAGTTGCCCCTTGACAGCTCAGAGAGGGGGCGGATGGGGTGCAAGGGATTTTGGCCCGCCATCTTTTAGCCAAATGCCATTTGACATTTATGTTAGCCCCGTTTGTCGCGCTGTGATTTGCTTTTTTGTCACATTAAATCTTGTTTACGATGCTTAAGCACTTTATTTTCGCCCGATTAATTTGCCATAATGGCAGGCTGAGAATTTTCATTGTTTTTTGCCTTTTTAAGAAAAAGGAGTTGCCGAGCAGAGCACAAAGAGGGTAACGAAAAGAGCGGCAAAAAGAGAAACGGGCCAAAACAGCTGGTTGCTGCATTAACTTCAATTGCCTGTAATGAGCATCAAGTGGGCAGGACGACGGGTTGTCCACACGGACTTTGCCATGCCGCTCCCAACCCGTCCCCCTCGACTCGCGTCGTCAAAATCATCGCGTATATGGCGCGTCATCATTATCAACATCACCGTCATCATCGTCATCCAGGCATCCGGGCTTCGCATCCGAACTTCCTGACATCCAACCGATTTGGGTAACAGCTTCTGTCATGCGGCACAATGCTCCAATTGCTGCAACTCGTCCATAAAATTTAAGTGTGCATTTTGTCGCTCTCCTTTTGGCCGGCATTTCAAATGTGTTTGATCTCTGTTGCTGGCCTGCCAGTCAGCCAGGCAGGCAGCCAGTCAGCCAGCCTGCCACTTGCTGTTGCTGTTGTTGTCGCCTGCCAAAATGTATTGGCATGTTTTAATTAAACGAAATTGCTTGTATCCATTGATGGTCTGATTCGAGTTTGTCTCCTTTTGCCCACCTGTGCGTCGTGTTGCTGCCTGCACTAATTTATATATTCTGCCTGACTTGTTGGTCGATTTAACCAAGCGTTAAACTGGCCCCAGTGTATCAGTATATCAAATGCAACTTTAGACTGCCTTCAGAGAGTCGAGCATATGAATTATATTCTTATATAGCGGCTCATTACCTAGCTAATCTTGACAGACTGTACGAGTAACTGGAAGAAGTTGCTATCTAAAGTGTTTAACTTTGGTTGTTGCACTAAGCTATTGCTGATAGATTCATATATTTGCCAGGGTATTTGCAAGTTATGTTCACTTGGTTGGGCAAGCAATAATGTTGTAGGAGAGTGTGACAATCGATCAGTTTGCTACCTGTTTCACATTCTCATTGGTTTCTAATCGATAATTTTTTTCTTGTCACAGAACTTGAAAGTGCAATTGCAAGTTATGTTCATTTGTTTGCCTTAGGGTTTCTAATTTTTAAGATATTTGTATTTGGTATTATGGGAAAAAATGTTGTAGCTCTTTAACTTTATCTGGCGCCTGCTATAGCAAGTTAAATAACATAAAAGATAATTTGCAAGTTTTATCTATTTGTTTGCTTTGGAATCTTTCGGTTTGATGATTAAAAGAAGCGTAGTAGATTGGAACTACGCTAAATAACTTCAGACTATAAGTAAATATGTAGATAAAGTTAAAAGATATATTTTATTATTTACTATCCTACTTCATTTAAATTACTAAAATTGATTTGGTTGTGGTTTTTAAAAAGCATGCCTTGCTCTAGTTAATTAGGCAAAACAAAGAACAACTTTCATCATGCATTTTTTCTAAGATAAACAAGTGTGCTTGGAAACGACATTGCGCTGATGTACTTGCAAATACATTTGGAAGTTTTGTTCACTTGGTTTTCCGTTTCAAGACTGGCTGAATTTTGTGGTTGAACTGCAGGGGAATAAGCCTTGTATTTTTAACGATAGCTCGTAGGCTCGTATTTGTATGTTCGGGTGAACTTTTGTTAAAATGCTTGCAAGTACTTAGACATGCTGCCTTTAACTCGTTTTTCACTTCTGTATGCATAATTTCGAAAGTCATTGAAGTTCTTGAAAGTTTCAAGATTTTGGGTAAAAAGATGCGTGCATTTTCTGTAGTCTCATTATACATCTAATAAGCACTTACATATGGATACACACCACTTAACTCAATTGGGTTGCAAAAAGTTAGGGGTACCGAAACAAATTTCCTGTCATTGCACACCAAAATGCCTAGAAATAAGCTTGTGTGTCATGTAAGTAGTAATGCTAATAGCCCTATTTATGTCTTTGATTTGAACAGGTAAACCATAAGCCATAATTCGAGCTATTTAGGTGCTTGTAAGTACATATATTGCTTGTCTAGTTTGTCGCTTTCCCTTTGCTCTCTGCCCCCTTGTCTGAAACATTTGCCCTTTGCCCCTTTTGCTTTCTGCCGCATGAACCAAAGCATTTAGAGACAGCAAAAATCAACAAAATCACAGCAGCAGCTAGCGGTAATTTATGCATACACTTGCTTGATATTTGCCTTTTCGGCAGCTTACTTTGTGCTGGGCTTGACGATGATAAGATAAACTAAGGCCTCGTCCTTCTTGAAAATTGTATTGTACGCGCTTTGTACGCCATGTATGCCCCTCTCTTTCTTGCTCTCTCTCCCTCTCGCACTTATTGTTGCTTGTTGTAATGCCATAACAATCAACTGAAATTACGCTAAATGACATGCTCATTACGGCTACTTGGCCGGAGCTTAGCGGAACTGGATGGGAAGTGAGGAGTACGGGGGGGGGAGGGTTAGGCTTTTGGGAGGCTGTAGGTAGGCAGGGCAACGCAGCCTTACAAGCCACAACAAAGTTATTGCCTACTTATGGGCGCCTCTGATGATCAAGTCGACCTAAGCCCGTGCCCATTTATTGTTTAAATAATTACATACAAATAAGTGCTTCAAAAGCGCTTTTCAACACTTTAACGTGTGTGTAAAGGCGAAAAGTGAGGGAGAATAAGGGGAGGCGAGAGAGGGAGAGAAATAGATACAGCCCCACACACTGGCACATTATTATGATTATTTGCATGTAAAAATTGTGTACATTATGTTGTAAGCAGTGGCAAAAAAAAATGTTATGGCTGATAGATTTGTTAATACCCCTTAGCAACACTAAAGTAAGTTGTAATGTGTCAAAGAATAAAAATGTAGGCAACAACAAAAGTATTTTTACCTGTCCACTTTTGGAATACTTCAATTATTCGGAGGATATTTGCTTTTGAAAGTATTTCCAAGAAGTTCTCTCCCCTTTGTTTTCATAGGGTATCCCCTCAGCTATGGTTATGATTTATTGTGTGTTTTACATGTTTTTCTTGGCATCGTTCACGGGAAAGTTGTCCACTAAAATCTGTCAGGCATTTGGTCTGATGAGCCGCACTGGTGCTGGGGCTGGAGCTGGGGATGAGGCCGGGAAACGGCTCTTTAAGCGCTTTTATTGGCTCTCAAATTGGCTACAGGCACAACGCAGAAATATTGTACATAAAGTAGAATTATATTGCGCCCAGTGAATCGCACGAAACTTTGCTCTGGCCGAGGCTTTTGAAGTTCTACGACCAGTCCTTCCCTTTTCCCCATATTCCTCTCCCTCTCTCACACCCGCCCTCTCGCTTGCTAGTCAAGGCAAGTTGCGTCCATTTGCCACGCCTCTACTAGGTAGGTTCTCCTTGTAAGCATCTGGGAAAAGTGAAAGTGAAAGTAAAGTGTAATTAGGTTTATTTTGTGTTGCGTCTGCAAATGAAATCCCTGCCTGTCCATGCCTGTTCTTGCCTGTGCTGTCCCGTCGTGACGTGTCCTGTTCCCTGCTGACAACAGGCAGGAAATAGCAACTTGCCTTCATTATTGAACAACGCTCAGAAGCTGTTAAATTTAATAAACATTTAATTACAATTTCGATGGCACATGCAAATCCATCGACTTTGTTTCGTACATTTGCGTAAAATGGCCTAACGGCTACAGTTGCCATACACTGTTCATATTTCCGGTACTGCAAGCAGTTTGCAATCGAAACTATGAGGAAGCTTGCTTGCTGCCCCTTTTAAAAATACCTGCAATATGTATAAACGTATATGTGTACATAATTAAACCCCTGGAGAGGGTATATTAATTTTGGCCACAAGTTCGCAACGCACCTTACGAAACATCTCCGACCCTATAAAGTATATATATTCTGAATCAGCATCAGCAGGGGAGTCGAACCTGCCATGTCCGTCTAGCAGTCTGTCCGTCTGTCTGTTGCAACGCAAACTAGTCTCTCAGTTTTAGAGCTATCTTGATAAAATTTAGTTCACATGTTTCTTATTGCTGCACGCTGTAAATAAGTAGGAACGAGCCAATTTATTACTAAAGACTAGTGCTTTGAGAGCTCAATTGAAATCTGAGGCCTGCTGGAAAACTTTAAGAAACCGTAGGAAGACGCACACGTAGCGCAGCAACTAAACTTGTGAAGCGTTTAAGAATACCGAACAAAGGGAAATTATGAAAAGCAAAGTTACGCTTGACAATAAAAGACAATAAAATAATATATCAACTCATAAGGTGGCATTGTGTGGCATGAAATACCTCAGATTGTACTTTTATGCTGCTGAAATCGGACAGTTTAATGTGTAATAAACCATTGTGTTGCATATTTTAAAGTACGTGTTGTGTATGTGTAAGCATATGTTGGTGTGTGATTATGTGTGTTGACCTAGTTGGAAACGCTTAACGACCTGGCAATAGGGTATGTGAGTTGACTCGATTGAATACAACACAATTAAATGCCGTTTGCTTTGGGCCGTCTTAAGGGCTCTGGGCCAATTTATGGGCTTTAGTCATGCCCTGAGTCAATAGCGGCATTTGGCCCAAGTCAATGACATCGATAAGGAGCAAAATCTATAAACACAGGCCAGCCTGCCTGCCAAACCGCCTGCCCTCCCGCCTGTCAGCATGAAAATGTCTTTGGCTATCTATCAAATGCTTTTCTGACAGGCAGACCAGTGAGTCGTCGATTGCTCAACGACCGTTATCTGGACATAAATAAGGTGGCGCAAAGTTCTTAGTTCTATCGTAATAGGCAAATTTACTGCATTGAGAATGGAAAGTTTTACCCCAAACTGGACCCAATCATATTGTAGTCCACACATAATCTTCTCATAAGTATTTGATGTGGCGAAAATAATTTGATTTGCTTGTTGTGGGCCTGTCCCAGTGGCTGACATTGATTGCCGTTAAGCGTTAGCCAGATAACGTTTTATTCCCCCCTCAGCTTGGTTAACTTTATCGTAATTAACGCGCTCGCAAAATCATGATGGCATCGAAGAAAAGGCCCAGATTTATGATTAGGCAAGAATAAGTATCGCTATATTCTTTTTTATCTATGTCATCTAGGGTTTGTTTTTATTAGAGCTATTAATGGGCACGGACTTGAAGTGCAAAGGGTCCAAAAGAGGCGCTTGTAACAGTTCTTTAAAGTTCGATTGCGACCGAGAAATGTGTGTGTCGCTTGGGGGTTGTTAGGTGTTTAGGGGAAATTGAGATAGTAGCAGAAGGTGTTTCGAATGGAAAAGATGTTGTTCGAGATTAGTGAGTAAGTCTTTGAGCGTAATTAAGAATATTGTTAATATTTTATATTACCAGTGCTAAATTGATTAAGAGATTTTTTTCTGTTTTTTGTAAATAATTTTGCGAAAGTATCCTAGTTAATTAAATGTAAGCAATTTATTTTTTTACTATCATATATCATTATATGTATGTGCATTTTGTATTATTTATTATTTGTTATTTATTAGTGTTCTTATTATTTATTATTTTGTGTTATTATTTATTATTTACTTATTCTTTGTAACTTTGCATTGAAACTCTTACCAAAAATTTGTATTTTACAAATATTTTACGGAACTGTTATTTGTTAATTATACCATTCGACCATTGAAAATGGTCAAAAATGGTATACTAAGTTTGTGCAAATGTATGTAACAGGCAGAAGGAGGCGTGGCAGACCCCACAAAGTATATATATTCTGACTCAGGATCACTAGCTTAATCGGTTGAGCCATGCCTGTCTGTCTGTCGGTCTGTCCGTTTGAATTTCTAGATCTCAGCTTTTAAAAAAAACCTAGAGACACCATATTTCACATGAAGGTTTCTGTATACCATAAGTAGATCGAGCTTACTTTTAATTTTTGATGCCACGCCCACCGCCCACGCAAATCACTTATTTACGATATTAGGAGAAGTTTTGAAGTTACAGCTTTCTGCTTTGGTATGAACATAAATAATTGCAATATAAATCTATTCCCCAAATCAAACCAATACAATCA
Source organism: Zaprionus ghesquierei (assembly GCA_018904095.1). Classification (NCBI taxonomy): domain Eukaryota; kingdom Metazoa; phylum Arthropoda; class Insecta; order Diptera; family Drosophilidae; genus Zaprionus; species Zaprionus ghesquierei. Next base: position 2,006,388 of record JAEIGP010000841.1, read on the forward strand.
AATCGGACGATAAACACAGAAGTTATCCATGTTTCCGTACTTCCACTGCTTGTGCCTGCGCTGCGCGTCGTGACGTCATCGTCACGATGCTTCTTTTTAGCCGTAGCGTGTGTACAGCTGATTGCTATGATGTTTTTACATGTAGATGACGCTATTCAAAGATAGATCTAATTTAAACAATAGGTGGCGGATGAACTTGTGCAGAGTTTTTTTGATGAAATTAAATGTGTAATAATTTGTTTCGAAACTGGGCGAATGGTATCTTACTGTTGGGCACGCTCGACTGTAGCTTTCTTTACTTGTTTTTATTGCTGCACGCTGCAAATAAGTCAGAACGAGCCGGATCGGACCGATATATCGGCGGATTTAATTTTTGTAGTAACTGCAAGGATATGAAACCCTTGGCGAGCTGAAGGTAGCCTTCCTTGTTTGTAATACATAAGCCTTTGGGAAGCCATGTATTACACCTTTGAAAATTGTGCATAAGCACATCCATAAGAACGGCTATCATATAATATCCCTAATTCAAAGCCCGTTATTAAGTTATATTTTCCTGATAATTAAAAACATACAAACATACATATTAAGATAAATATAAACCAGAAATCAAAGTATAAGTCATCGTTTAACGGCAGCTGACTGACAAATCGACATATCTATTTCCTGACAGACCTGCTGACCCACCGACCGACTGACTGACTGGCTAACTAACTGCCTGGCCGGCTGGCTGACTGGCTGGCCGGCTGGCTGACTGACTGGCTAACTAACTTCCTGGCCGGTTGGCTGGCTGGCTGGCCGGCTGGATGACTGGCTAGCTGACTGGCAGGCGGACTGCTTAAAGCAGCGCCAAACATTAGCATAAACCAGGGCTATCATTCCTAAGTGCGTTTGTGAAAAAAGCGCCCGTTATTCTTGTTGTTGTTGCTGTGTCTAATGTTTCGCTAGCTTTTCTTACTTGTTCTTGGTGTTTTTTTTCGCTCTCCTTGTCCGTCTGCTTCTTCCCTTGGCTGGCAGTGGGGAATAAGGCAAATATCAGCTGGCACGAGGACAGCATGGAATCGGCCTTGTCCTCGTCCTCGTGCGGTGTCCTCGCTAAATCACAGGTGTGCGCGGGCAACAACACAACGTGCGAAACATAAGCAGCCTCGTTCCAGCCAGCCATCCTCCCCTTGCACTTTGCACACAGCAAGCTTCACTCTGTCCTCCACCAAGAGCTGTCCACTGTGAATGAGTGAAAGAGCTAGCGGGAATGAGACAGAGAGAGGGAGAGCGAGTGAGGACGGCGCAAGCTCTGTGAGCGTATGAAAGCTTCGCCAGGACAACAAATCAAACGTTAAGTTGCCGTCGCGTCTGTTGAATCGGCAGCTTTCTGTTTGCCTTCGCTCTTTTTCACTTTGCTGTTTGCCTCTCTCGCTGTCTCTCTGGCATTCGCTAGCCAATTTAAAGTTGCCTTGAAAGCTCAGGCTAGTCGGCCGAAGTGAAGCTTGCTTTCTCTCTCTCTTTTTTCGGCCGCTCTCGGCTGTTATACAGTTGCATCTAACGGTTTTAAAATCACCTCAGTCGGTCAGTTGTTGCTTCACTTCAGTTCCGTACAGTTCACTCCAATAACCGAGCTGAGCCAGTCGACTAGAAAGTATTTTCCAATTAATCAAAGTGATTTTTTTTAAGTGCATCTAATTCCAAACTTTTTTTCGAGCGACAATTGTGTAAGTGTTGTTGTTGTGTGTTTGGGTTTGAACTTAAGTTTTAATTTTGAAAAAAAAAAAAAAAAACAAAACAACTAAAAGAATATTTTCTGACCATTGCAACTCAAACAGTTTAAAAAAAATATGTTTTAAGACTCAGCTTAGAATTTCGTTAGCTTTAATTTTCTTTAGACTCTTGCGAAGAACTGCGAGAGACGAGTTTATTATTGTGCTTGTTCAGACGGTTTTTTAAATTCATAACAGATTTTAAGAATGTTCGAAAACTGTGCTATACCTATGCAACAGTATGACAGTTGCCACGGCAGGCGAATGCAACATATTCTGATAACGGGTATTCCTGGCAATTGGGCAACGTTTGGGAAACGTTCGGTCGATGCTTCGCTTGCCAAGCTTTTCCTCTCAGCTCAGTCGTTTGCAATATCTCTCTCGCTCTCTCCTTCTTCTTCACTCTCTTGCTTTCGCTTCCCGAAATTTGCTAACGCTTCTCGCCGCACGGTGGCGGCTTGCTTCGGCTCTGGTTCGGTCGCCTTCGTCGCCGCTCGCCAGGCGAGTTGCGAGCGCAGCTCCAATCAACTGAACCGTTTGGCTATGCGAACTCATTTTAGCTTTTGAACTCATTCAGTTCAAATTTACCAGCGGATTTGTGCGGATTACAGGACATACACAACACGCAGTACGCAGACAGACAGGCACACACAGCAACACGCACACACACAGAGGCAAGCATTCTAAGTGAAACCGAATCAAGTGCCACATCAAAGTAAAACACACACGCACATACACACACGCACACACACACACACACACACACACACACACACACACACACACACACACACACACACACACACACACACACACACAACACACACACACGAACACACACACACACACACACACACACACACACACACACACACACACACACACGCACACGCACAAAGCGTGTCAACATATAAACAAGAAAAACGTATAAAGCAAATAAAACAACAACAAAAATAACACAACCAAAATTACATATTTTTATTTGCATTCAACGACAACAATAGCAACAGCAATAAAACCACAACAGAGAGAAAAAGAATGAGAATGTGTCGCGATTTGTTAATTTGTTGAATGTTTTCTTTCGTTAGTAGTAAGTACTTTTTTTTCGACTGTTTTTTCTGGTGCCATCGATGCACAGTGCGTATGTGCAATATTTGAAGAGCAGTGCTTAATAAGCCACCAATAATTCAGAAAACAAAGTAAAAACAAAACAACAACAAGAACTGAAAGCGGCAAAACGGCAAACGGCAAGACAACTACGGCGGCAAGCAACAGGATTGACAGTCGGGGCTGGCAGGCAAGTCTAAGTAGAGTCGCGGCAGGCTGCGCTTAAGCTGCGTTTACGGAATCTACACTCAGCCAGATCACATTCATATAGAGCACGTATGTATAGATACATCAATTTTATTCATTTTGTCTTTTGTCTCTTGTCCTTTGTTTTTAGACCATGGTTTTTAAATTTTGGTCTATTGAGTTTGACGAAATGTGCGTAACAGGCAGAAGCAGGCATCTGCGACCCCATAAAGCATACATATATATTTTTGCTCAGGTTCACTAGCTGAGTCGATTAAGCCATGTCTTTCTGTCCGTCTGTCCATCTGTATGAACGCCTATATCTCAGAAACTAATAAAGCTAGAGCCACCAAATTTGGTCACAACACTCATGTGCATCATACGCTGTAAAATTTTTATTAAAATTTGAGCCACGCTTACTTCCGCCCCCACAAATCGATAAACCGTATAGCAAGTGCAATAATAAAGCTACAGTATTCAGTGTTGGTGTGTATAATAACTATCACCATCTAAACGATCGCTGAAAATTTGGTTCCGATCGGATAATGAACAAAAAAGTTATTCAACGTTTTATATAGATTTGCACTGCGCCCACTGCAAGCAGGCAAGGAGTGTTTTCTCCAAGCAGTGTTTTTTTTTCAACTGCTTGGACTGCTTGGCGTCTAACTGAAAAATATATGTGTTGTTAATTATATTTCTTTAAAAAATCCATGGTCTTATACAGTCAACGCTTGACTGTAGCCGTTCTTACTTGTTTTTAGGTGGGAATGCCTACTCGTTCCCTCTCCCTTGTAGCTGGCGCCTCTTATCGTGCCATTCATCTGTGTTCAATTTTGTTTGTCCTCTGTGTCTGTCTGTCTGTTAGTTTTCCATTGTTAACGGTTAACGGCAAAACAAAAATTAAGAAAAGCAAAATTTGTAGACACACACACACACACACACACACACACACATATATATATATATACACACACACACGTAGAACGAGATGAGCAGTGACTTAAACCGGACGTGTTTATGCTGCGCTACGCGAAAAATTAAGTTTTTAACGAAGTCGAGGTTTACCGAACAGCTGGTGATTGCAAGAAATCACAACGTAGTGTTGCGCAATTATTCAAGGCGCCTCAATACGTGCTGAAGGCGCGTTCTACGAGGGAGTTGCAAAAAACTAACTTTGCAAATTAGTTGTGGGTGGACCAGCTGCTAAATCAGCTGGTGGTGCTGCCAACTTATCGCAGTGGGCGATCTTTTCTGAGCGACGTTGCCAGATCAACGGTGCTGCCAGACTGGCAGTGCTGATCAGTTGGCGCGAAACCAACAATTCAAATTCAAATTCAAACTTAATTCTAATTTGTATTTGAACCAGCTTCGACTGGATCTTTTTCGAGAAACGTAACGGTAAAATTTAAATAAATACTAAATTTTTTTGACAGAGATTCGCTGGGTTAAGAAAAGGCATAAAAGTCGCGGACAGACTTACAGACAGAATAGCCATCCTTTCGCCACCTTGGTGCCTAAGTAAAGGATTTGGTGTCCGAGTAGAGGCGGAACATCCTTCATCAGGGAAGCCTAGCGGAAATCCGTTGGTCTACAGGAGAAGCTCCAGAATGTCGAGGTCTTCCACTAGAGGAAACCCATTGCCGGTGGCTGCGAAGGAGGTCCCCCAGCCGCCGATAGCCAGTGTCCAGAGTGCTGTAGGGGTGGATAACTTGTCACCCCCAGCTCTTAATATCGTAAGCAATTGGAAATCTTTAGATCTCATAAGCTTGCCGATGCAGAGGGGGGGTACAAAATCCCCATCTGGATCGCCACTACGGTCTTTAGACCCTATTACAGAGTTACAGAACGTAGGGTATTTTGACGAGGATGAGTGGCAAAATTAACGAGCTGCTCTCCACTTTCGAGACCCAGCGGCACGTCACTAGAGAGACCAAGAGTACAATTATCGAACTTTCGGCTCCTAATAAGCGGGCAATCGAGCTGGAGGAGGGGGCCGCCAAGAATGCACATTGCAAGTCGACTGCCACCCAGACAGAGGCACATGAGACTCGCAAAAAGGCTTCACCCAAAGCGCAGGAGCCTACAGTACAGAGGCTCAAAGCACCCAAGCCAGGTAACTCTACGAATGGCAAGAACGTCGAAAGGGATGAAAAGTCCAGAGCAAGAAACTCCAAGCCGGTTAGCTATGCAGCTGTCGCTAAGGAAACAACCAATGGAGAAAAGTGGACCAAGATAGACTCCAAGCGACTGCGTAAAAAGCCTGAGGCAATCATTGTAAAGAAGACAGAAGAGGCCTCCTATGTGGATATCCTCGCTAAAATTAAAAGTGACCCCAGCCTCAGCGAACATGGCACACATGTGCTCACAATAAGGAGAACGCAGAAAGATGATCTGCTAATCCAAGTTAAGGGGGAAGCTTCTGCTAACGTTCCCAATTTTAGGAGCGCAATAGAAGCGACGCTTAAGGAGATGGGCTCGGTGCGTACTGGTGCACAAAGAGTAGCGGTCTCCTGTAGTAGTATGGATGAGGCTACAACAGCTACGGATCTCCACAGCTGCCTGTTGTCTCAATTCCAGGGCATCATGGTAAAGCCAGAGGACGTCAAGAATCTTCGCAAGATGCGTGATGGGACACAGACTGAAGCTGCATTGTTGAGCGCTAACGATGCGATTACGGTTTTAAAGCAGGGCAAGGTAACCGTGGGCTGGTCAAGGTGCCGTATCACTCAAGACGTCCAGCCTTTAAGATGCTACAGATGCCTAGGCTACGGCCACAAATCCATGAACTGCAAGGAGTTTGATCGGGCAGACTGTTGCCTACGATGCGGAGAGAGAGGGCGCAAGGCAAAGAGTTGTGTTGCACTGCCCAACTGCCTAATATGCGTGCCCGACCTCCAGGAAATATTTAAAAGAAGCCAAGAATCACCATAATGATGGATCGGCTTAACATCATCCAGCTCAATTTTAACCACGGCGCAGCTGCGCACAGCGTCAAGGCCCAGACCGCGGCGGATCTCAACGTGGACATCATGTTCCTAAGCGAACCATATTGCTTTCCGAAAGGCGGAAACTTCTCGCTTATCATGGATGAATCAGGGAAAGCAGCTATAAAATGCTGCAGCCTTCTACACGTCCAAGATCGGGTCGGCCCGCCGATGCGTGGTATTGCCTACGCGAAAATAAAAGGGCTACATATGTATAGTTTCTATGCGCCGCCTAGCGACAGCTTGAAGCACGTCGAGGAATTGCTCGAATTGCTCGTAAACCATGTTAGAGGGCGCCGCCCGGCGATTGTCGCAGGCGACTTTAATGCATGGGCAGTCCAGTGGGGCAGCAACTCATTCAATCCTAAAGGGCGAGCCGTGATAGACGCCATGGTAATGCTGGACTTAATTTTACTGAACGATGGGCGTGTGCCAACATTCAACAATGATAGAGGACGCTGTATGCTGCAACCATATGGGCAAAGGTAACAGCAAAGAAAACGCATACAATAGCGATTCGGGCGATCTACCGAGTGTGCGCCCTCAGGATAGCATGCGGCTTCCGAACTATCTCGGGTGAGGCTGCGCATGTGATCGCCAGCATTCCACCCTTTGACCTTCTAGTCGAGTCAAGGGTAGCGGCGATGAGGAACCAGGATACTGGTAATGACTACCAAGGTAGCCTCATAGCACGATGGCAAGATACATGGTCGGTCTCCCAGAAGGGCAGCTGGACGCGAGGGCTTATCCCGCAAATCGAACCCTGGATTGGAAGGAAGCATGGGCAGATAAACTTCTATTTGACCCAGTTCCTAAGTGGACATGGCTGCTTTAGAGCCTACCTGCACCGCTTCGGTCATAGCGAGGATTCCATATGCGCGACATGTGGTGCAGGCTACGAAGAAGATGCCGAGCACGTCATATTCGCGTGCCCCCGATTCAACAGGGAAAGATATGCGGTGGAGGAGGCGTTCGGAGAGACACCAACACCCGGAAACCTTGTGCCGAACATGGTGGCCTGCCAGGAAAAATGGGATGCTGTGAACGCGATGGCATGTAGCGTTATGGTGCAGCTGAAGCGAGAGGAAAGGATTCGAGCAGATGCGAGCCTCTAAGGCTATACTCCCCCCTGTTGTAGTGCCTAACGGCGGGGCCAGGAGGGAGTAAGAACGGTGTTTCAACAACAGGCTACGGCCTGGTGTCACAAAGACCACTTGAAGTACTGCGGTGCGTCAACGTCTTTAAAAAAAAAAAAACACACACACACGCACGCATGCACACACGCACACGCACGCACGCACACACACACACACACACACACACACACACACACACACACACACACACACACACACACACACACACACACACACACACACACACACACACACACACACAATTTCCTTTGAGGTCTATCAAGCTTAAAACTTTAAAGTAGCACCAGAAGTTGAAACAGTAACAGTTCCCGAAAGCACTTGACACTTGACACGAAAAGCGTAAAGCAAAAAGCGAAACTCTTTGCGGTTCAGTTTTTGCTCTCGCTGCAAATTGATTCTAGCCCTATCAAGTTCAGCGAGGAAGAACAGACAAATTTTGGACTCATTTTAAAATTATGTGACGCATTTTTTTTTCCCCTGCATTCCCACATGCATCTGCTTGGCGTTTTTGGCGGTTCTTCCTTAATCTGCAGCATGTATAATTAGGGGAAAACGCGTAAAAACAGTCAGAAATAATGCAGTTGCAGCTGCTGCTGCTGCTGCTCCTTTTGAATTCGGTTGATGGGAATGACATTTGTTTCGTAGGCGAAAAGTTGTCAACGAATCTTACGCTGCATGCAGCTTGAAGACTTAATCTCTTTGCTATTGGGCGCCCAACGTGGGACTATGCCTAAATCAATTGAAAGCCAAAATAATTGAGCAATGTCCAGAAGCGGACAACCCAATGTCGACTAAGTGTGCGTGCGCGTTCGTGTGGATGTGTGTGTGTGCAGCATGCTGTGCATTAAAATACAAAATACAAATCATCATTTTACGCTTTTTTTTGGGTCAACGCGACGGGTCGCCGGCGGGTCGCAGGCGGGTCGCACAGCTCTGTCAGAGGCAATCAGGCAGCGGCAGGCAGCAAGGAGCAAGCAGCAGGGGGCTTTGTGAAAGGATGCCGCGACAGCACGATAAGCGGCAGGGCTGACGCCGGGCCAGAGCTAGAGCCAGAGCCCGGGCCCGAGCCCGTTGCCGAGGCCAAGGTTCTTGGCGCAAGCCTTTGACTAGCATGTCATTTAATGTGCGCCTAAGTGTGCTCTATACATTTTTTATATGCATTTTAACGGATTTCAAGTTATGGTTTCGTGTGTGCGCTGCACACACACAAACACTTATGCAGACGCTGCATACATGCTCGCACACACATACAGCGACTGACATGCATAAATATATCATTTGTTTAATGAACATGAAAATGAATGCGACTCAAGCAGCTCCGAAGCTATTGCAATGACCAGCCAGTGTGTGTGTGTGTGAATGTGTGTGTTTGTGTGAATGTGTGTGTTTGTGTATGTGTGTGTGTGTTTTTTTTTTATTTAATCGCTTACGGTAGAAAAATTAAAATCTTTTAAAGATACCACCTACCGTCCGTAGGTGGTATGCACGATTCATAGCCCCTATTGGGATTATGCCTACGTACTAAATCGAAAACCCCCGTGCTCTTCAGTCATACGCACGCTCACCGGTACTGCCAGTCAAGGTAAGACTTCGGTGAGCAGGATGTGGAGCCTATTCGCACTCCCTTCCTTGGCCATGAAACGCTCATCTTTCACCCAGTTAGTCGCCTTTTACGACAAGCCGGGTACGCTGTGGTAGTATTCTTCTCCGGCCACCACACAGGGAAGCGCTATGTGTTCAGCCTCCAGCTTTGTTGGCCATCTCGTCGGCTCGGACCCTTTTCATCATGATAATAATAATGGTGTGCCCCAGCTCCCATGTTTCTGCGTTTGCCACCATAGCCGCAAACAGGCCTCTTGGACTAAGCGGATCCCCAGTCAGCGCTCTTAATTGGTTCCTCTCTGCCGTAAACCTGGAACAATGCATTAGCACATGTTCCGCTGTTTCCACCGCGTCGGAAGAGGCACAGGGCTGACTCTGCGTGCCGGAACCAGAACAGAAAAGCTCGGAAACAACCATGGTCTGTAAGGAACTGCGTCAGGTGAAAGTCCAGGACTTTATGCCGGCACTCTGCCCATACCGCTAGATCAGGAACCAGTTGGTAGGTCCATCTCCCACGTTGCGACCTTTGCCATCTGGCCTGCCACTCTCCCAGCAACCACTCCCTAGCCTCTTGGCAAGAAACACCATGGCGTGATAGGCCAAGTGCCTTGATCTCTAGGTCAATCGGCGGCAAGCCAGCCAGAGCTAGGGTTGCATCCTCGGATATGGTTCTGAAGCCTCTGATGAGCCTGAGAGCCATAGTCCGTACCACCGATCGTGCTCCTTTCATGTAAGACCGTTTGTTGGTTGCACTCCAAATTGGCGCGGCATAAAGTAACGTTGCCTTTGCTACCGCCACTAGAAGTTTCTTCGCTGGCGTCCTGGGACCTCCCACGTTGGACATAAGCCTTGCTAGAGCTGCCGACGTGATTACCGCCTTTCTGCTAGCATAGGTTGCATGGTTCCTGAAGGAAAGCCTGCGGTCAATCATGACTCCCAGGTACTTCAAGGCTTCTGCAGAGGCCACCTGGGTCCCGTTGACAGTGACCTGCACGCACTCCATTGTTTTTCTGCTGCTTAGGAGAATGGCCTCCGTCTTATGCGCCGCGATCTTTAGCCCGACCTTCTTGAGCCAATCAGTGGCCGATGCGATTGTCGCATTGCATTTAGCATGGAGTTCGCGTATGGTTTTTGCGACTGCTGTAATTGCCACGTCGTCGGCAAAACAATGCAGCTCAGCTCCAGCGGGCTTGCTGATGCTTAATATTCAATTATACATGATGTTCCACAGGATCGGACAGAGCACCGACCCTTGTGAGACACCAGACGAAACCACGTAATATTTCGGGCCAGCTGCCGTGTCGTAGCAGAGGACTCGCTCCCTGAAGAAGCTGCTCGCTATATTTACCACAGCGGAGAGTGCGCCCATGGTACTTCTCGCCTTACGGCCATTGGGGCCCTCGGTTGTCGTCTCTAAGCGAGTGTAGAGGATGCGCTTAAACAGTTTGCCCACAATGTCCAGCAGACATAGGGGACGATAGGTGTCTGCACGGTCTGCTGGCCCCTTCCCTTTTGGCAGCAACACTAGCTTCTGTGTTTTCCACTTAGGAAAGACTCCGTCCAGGAGGCACTGCTGGAATACGTTTCTGCTGCGCCGCAGCCTTCATGATCTGTCCGGGGATTCCGTCGATACCTGGCGCCTTGTTGGACTTGATGCGTTTAGCTGCCTCCATGACTTCACTTATAGTGACATCCGGAAAGGGAGAGACGGGAGTTTCATCTACTGGCTGCCATAGAGTGGTTTGCGTAGGGAAGAGCTCCGACACAATAGTGAGCAGGGTTTCCGGTTCATCTGGAGCGTACTCCCTCCTCAGCTTTTTGCTCACAAGCTTGTAGGCAAGGCCTCAAGGGTCCTCGTCCACTCAATCCAGCAGATCCTTATAGGCTCGAGCTTTAGCGGCCGATATCCCGTGCCTGAGATCTGCACGCTTATACTTAAAGGTCGCAAGTAGATCTGCATGCTGAGGTGCTCCACTTGCACGTTGCTCTCATCTCCTAGCCCTCAGGCAGTTCGTCCTTAGCTGTTGTAAGGAGGCACTCCACCAGTAGACTGAAAGCTTACGTTTCACATTCCTCTTTCTTGGCATCGTTGCATCACACGTTGCTACAAGCTTTGTCATGAGCTCCGCCGCCATTTCCTCCGCGTGTCCATTGGTTACTTCAAGGAAGTTGAGTTGGTATGGCAGCTTGTCAACGTCGATCTTCCTAACGTCCCATGCACGCCCGAGTGATCTTCTCGGCTGCCTCCGAGACGTGCCTGTTGTTGTGACGCTGAATGAAATCAGAGCGTGGTCGCTTAGCGTAATCACGTATTGGACTGTCCAACATGCGTTAGCAGCTACCCCTGTGCTGACAAAGGTAATGTCGATGAAGGAGGTACCTCTATCATTGTTGAATGTTGGCACACGCCCATCGTACAGTAGAATTAAGTCCAGTATTACCATGGCGTCTATCACGGCTCGCCCTTTGGGATTGGATGAGTTGCTGCCCACTCGGCTAGCCAAGCATTAAGGTCGCCTGCGACAATCGCCGGGCGGCGCCCTTTAACATGGTTTACGAGCATTTGGAGCATATCCTCGAACTGCTTTAAGCTGTCGATAGGCGGCGCATAGAAGCTATACATATGTAGCCCTTTTATTTTCGCGTAAGCAATACCACGGATCGCCGGGCCGACCCGATCTTGGACGTGTAGAAGGCTGCTGCATTTTATAGCTGCGTTCCCTAATTCATCCATGATAAGCGAGGAGTTTCCGCTTTTCGGAGAGCAATAAGGTTCGCTTAGGACCATGATGTCCACGTTGAAGTCCGCCGCGGTCTGGGCCATGAGGCCCTGCGCAGCTGCGCCGTGGTTAACATTGAGCTGGATGATGATAAGACTTCCGAGCATTATGGTGACTCTTGGCTTCATTTAAATATTTCCTGTGCCTGACCACATATAACTACCCGACGGGTGGTTTTTGTCCGTTTCGCTGCTGCAGATTCGGCATTTAGGCGGTGCCACACAACCCTTTGCCTTGTGCTCTCTCTCATCATCGTAGGCAACAGTCTGCCCGGTCAATCTCTTTGCAGTTCATGGATTTGTGGACGTAGCCCAAGCATCTGTAGCATCTTAAAGGCTGGACGTCTTGAGTGATGCGGCACCTTGACCAGCCCACGGTTACCTTGCCCTGCTTTAAAACCGTAATCGCATCGTTAGCGCTCAACAATGCAGCTTCAGTCTGTGTCCCGTCACGCATCTTGCGAAGATTCTTGACGTCCTCTGGCTTTACCGTGATGCCCTGGAATTGAGATAACAGGCAGCTGTGGAGATCCTTATTCTGAGCAAGTGTTTGCCATATTCGCTGAGGCTGGAGTCACTTCTAGTTTTAGCGATGATATCCACATAGGAGGCCTCAGGCTTTTTACGCAGTCGCTTGGACTCTATCTTGGTCCACTTTTCTCCATTGGTTGCTTGCTATTGCTTACGATATTAGGAGCTGGGGGTGGCAACTTATCTACCCCTACAGCACTGCGGACACTGGCTATCGGCGGTTGAAGGACCGTTTGCACCTCCTTCGCAGCCAGCGGCAATGGGTTTCCTCTAATGGGAGACCTTGATATTCTGGAGCTTCTTCTGAATGGGTCGTCTCCCTTCTCGGAAAAGATCCAATCAAAGCTGGTTCAAATTCAAATTAGAATTAAATTTGAATTTGAATTGTTGGTTTCGCGCCAACTGATCAGCACTGCCAGTCTGACAGCACCGTTGATCTGACCGCCGATCAGACCAGATCGCCCGCTGCGATAAGTTGGCAGCACCACAAGCTGATTTAGCAGCTGGCCCACCCACAACTAATTTGCAAAGTTAATTTTTGCAACTCCCTCGTACAACGCTCCCTTAGCACGTATTGAGGCGCCTTGACACACAACGTTGTGATTTCGTGCAATCACCAGCTGTTCAGTAAACCTCGACTTCGTTAAAAACTTGATTTTTTACGTAGCGCAGCATAAACACGTCCGGTTCAAGCCGCTGCTCATCTCGTTCTCCGTGTGTGTATACGGCAGGATCTACTGGGCAATGACAATGCCACGATAATTTCACGACCCAGTTATGTCGAAAGTGTACGTCTTGCCGCAAAGTATGCGTATTTTACTGCGGAATGAAAGCGAAATGTACTTCCCATAGCGGAGCCTGCGAATATATTAAGAAATATATTTGTGCCAGAAGACATAGAATCTGTGTTGAGACACGCGTGTGCTTTATATACAGACCTTGCGGAGTGCAGAGTGCCGATTTTATTAAAGTTTTAAATATTAAATATTAACAAGAAAAGAAAGCTACACTTAAGCGCAGCCGACAGTAAGATACCATTCCATCAATTTCGAAAAAATTGATCACACTTTTATTTCCTGTGCACAACTTCAAATGTCATAGATCTATCTTTGAATAGCGCCATCTACATATCAAAACGTCATAGCAATCAGCTTTAAACACGCTACGGCTGAATCGAACCAACGCAACGATGACGTCTCGACATGTTGCAAAGGCGCGAGCGGCGCAACTACGGAAAATGTTTAATTGAATAACTTTTGTGTTTATGATCCGATCGGTTTAAAATATGCATATAGCATATATCTATGTATTAAAGCAAAACGTTTAAACTTTAATACTTTCGTCACAAAGCAACCTCAAAAATGTATTAATAAATTTTCAGAGGCGGTGGGCGTGGCACCTACAATTTGAAATAAACTCCAGGAGCTTGTAATGTTTATACACCTTCATGCCAAATTTGGTGTCTCTAGCTTTTATAATAGCTGTGATCTGTGTGTTCACACAGACCCGTGACGGACAGATGGACAGACAGACGGACATGGTTCAATCGACTCGGCTGGTGATTCTGAGAAAGAATATTTATACTTTGTGGGGTCTGTCACGTCTCCTTCTGCCTGTTACATACATTTGCACAAACTTAGTATACCATTTTTGACAATTTTTTGTGGTCGAATGGTATAAAAATATTGAAGGTAGCTGAAAAAATATTCTGTGATTAATAAAAGATGGATTATATCCGTTATCCATAGGGTAGCAGGATTGTTTTACTTGTCATCTCCCATTTCTTCGATCCCATAAAGTAAAGTTATGCTTGATCAGCGTAAATTTATTCATCTATCTGACTGTCTGTTTGACAGCCTAGATGTCGAACACTTTAATAGCTGACTATGCCAAATTTGTTGATAATTTCCAGCAGCTAAAGATTGCTTTGGAAATGGTGCTTCCCTTGAAGTGAATGCCATCATCCAAGTGATCTTTTAAATTTGTTTGCGGTCGGATGTATAACATAAAAGTCATTTAGAAAATTATTTTGTTACTTGTTTACACCTTTCGCAAATGTGTGTTACAACTAAAAGGATGCGAAGTAGGATCACTGGTCAAGCCGATTTAGTTATATCCTTCTGTATGTCTGTCTGTCTGTCTTTCCGTCTGATTGTCTGTCCGGTTAAATGTCTGGATCTTAGCTATTACAAAAGCTAAAGAAATTTCACATCTAGATTTCTGTATACCAAAATTAAAAAAAAAAAAACTAGGATGAAAGGCTACCTTTGACATGCCGGAGGTTTTAAACCATTGCAGTTACTCCACATATTAAATCGGCCGATAGGTTCTTTGACAGCTTTACGATATATCTACCCGATTTTAATAAAACTTGCATAACATTTAATGAACATAATTAGACATATATCAAGAAAGTTTCACAGCGATATCTTGAAAAATGATTAAAGTCGTCCGATAGGTTCTATGGCAGCTATACGATATATCGGTCTAATTTCGATCAAATTTTGACAGCCTTTTCAGTGCATACTTCGACATATATCGGAAAAGTTTCATGGCTATATCTTATTAAATAACCAAATTCGACCGATAGGTTTTATGGCAGCAATGGGATATATCATATATATATATATATATATTTTTACAGCGTGCAGCAATAAGAAACATACATATAGACCAGGTTGCATTAAAGTAGCTCTAAAACTGAGGGACTAGTTTGCGTTGCAACAGACGGACGGACGGAGAGACGGACGGACGGACATGTCTAGTTCGATCCCCTTATTGATACTGATCAAGAATATATATACTTTATAGTGTCGAAGATGTTTCCTAAGGTGCGTTGCAAACTTCTGGCCAAAATTAATATGCCGTCTGCAATGGTATAAATATTTACCCATCTATAAAATTACAATCCGATCAGACTAAAAGCACCAGAGTCATTAACTTTGTTGTTGTTGTTAATATGTTTGTGTGAAGGGTAACTTACTTTCGAGTGCGCTCGACCATAGCGTTCGCTACTTGTAAATTTCTCAATGAAATACTTCTTGTTTATATACACGATGAATTCCTAAATTTATCACTGAAAATTCAAGATTCAAATCAGAAATCTAAGCTACAAATTGGATTTCTAATACGGTGTAAACTTGCCTCCTAATGTCCTTGATAGATGTAGAAGTTATGATAACTATAAATACAAACAAAATGAATTGACGTTTATGTAAATCTTGGCAGCATATAAATAGTATTCTGATAGCATATAGATGAGTTAGTTAAGGAAGTCAATATTTCTGTAAAAATTCCATTTGACGAAAGTGTGGCATCATTGAGTTCGGGGGAACTCCACGCTTTGAGCTGGGCGCTTGTTAATGATTCAATGAGCAATTTGGATGAGCTAAGTGCCGTTGCTCCCTCATTAACTTTGAAAAGCATTTCAAGTACTGCAATAGTTTCCCACGCGACGAGACGACACACACACACACACACACACACACACACACACACACACACACACACACACACACACACACACACACACACACACACACACACACACATGCAAACAGGGTTACCTGGTGGCTCTGCATCTTAAGTATATGCGTATAGTATATAGTATATACATGCCCTTTTACGTACTTTAGCACCTATAAATTTTTATGGATACATATTAAACTGGTGCCGTATACAAATGCCTGTCAACTGCCTCAAGAGGAGCTGGAACAGGAAGTGATAAGCGGGTACCGAATTGGGGGTTTCTTCTGGCTTGGTGATTGCAGCAGGTGAGACAGATACAGTGGTTACCGGAGGGTTGGTGCTGTGAGGGGGGTGTGAGTACATTGGTTTCAAGTGTGCTTAAATATTCCACTTTACAGCTGACCTGTCTACCGCTTGCGTTTGTCAAGCTCTTAGAATTATGGAAATTTTTGTGCCCTTTTCCGGCCATTACCGGGCATCATTGAGGTGCTGCTGAAGAAGGCATGGCCCGGTTGTTGCGGCGCATAGATAACTGAGAGATAGCCTCAGTTTTCTCTCTTTTTCGATTTTTTGTGTTATCGTGTTTTCGAAAAAATAAACTTGTCTGAACCTAAGGCGACTCTTTAAGCATTTGTTTTGCGGCTGTCGTCGGGCTTGGGCTTTTGCACCTGTTCAAGTTGCGGTCGGGCAAAGTTTCTCAATATTCCCGCTTGCTGCAACCAACAAAGGCAGCTGCCAATCAAAACTTTACCGCAGGTGATTCACTTCAATACACCCACGCGCGCGCCGCACACTCACACATACTCGCACACCCGTGCATACACACACACACATCGGCGTGTAACTACAGGCTTAATAACATTCAGCGGCGCTGCAAGTTAGTTAAGTATTTGTGCTCGGCACATAGCGAACAGTTGCCGACAGTTGGTCGTCAGGTTAGACGTTGCTCCATGGCGTGGGAATGGGTTGGGGGGGGGGGGGAGGGGGTTCAATGCACGCGGTGGCGGCGGCGGCGGAGGCGCCGCCTCAGTCGTCGCCTGTCAAGCGTGAATTTTGTTGTTTGCCATTGATAGTAATGACAAAGCAATCAGCAGAGGTGACACAATGCAGGCGTGAGGTAATAAATGCGATAGAGATGTTTAGAGAGATAGAGAGACAGAGAGAGAGAGAACGGCATACGGAGATTGGTAGAGAGTTCAGTAAACGGTCAGTTGATTAACTGCTGCATATGCTCAATTAGACAAATATTTGCTGTCCATTTTACTCTTGCGACAAATGAAAGGGAAAGAGAGAGAGAGAGAGAGAGAGAGAGAGAGAAAACAAGGGAGGGGGAGATAGAAACAGGTATTACGAGATAGAGATGGCAATGAAAACATTTAATGTCTTATTGGCTTTGGCTATTGCAACACTTGACTTGAATCTCTGAAACATGAGCATTTCTGGCTTGTATCCTTTTCCGCATAGAGAGCGACAGAGAAAGGTGGTTAAGGCAGCAAGAGAGGGAGAGGAAAAGGAATATAAGAAGAAGGTAAGAAGAGATAGTATGTAAGGCAACGAGCGGAAGCTGTGCAGCCCTTTCAAATCTAGATTAGCTTCGAAGTAATTTCGATGTTGATGTGGCAAAGAAAGGCAAACGTAGAGAGGGAGAGTAAGAGACAGGGAGAAAGAGAGAGATAGAGAAAAAGAGGAAAGAAAGAGAGCAGTTGAAACTAAGAAAATTACATAATTAAAAATACATAACGGATTAGAGCCATGTGCAGCAGAAACAGATGCAGACAGTGCAAAAAGAAGAGCGCGATATGCAGAGTGAGTTAGAGCGAGCACGGCTCTTTAATCTCCATTACGGTAACTTGATTTTTGCAACTGTAAATTGGCTTCCTTGAACACTGAATAAAGGAAGAGAGCGAGAGAGAAAGCGAAATTGACAAAGAGAGAGAGAGAGAGAGAAAGGAAGAAAGAGAGAGAGAGAGAAAGGAAAAAGAGAGAGAGAGAGAGAGAAATACCGAAAAACCTTAGTTTAAAATCTACCGCAAGACTTTTTAAGCGCTAACGAAACTGCCTCAAGGCCCATTTTAAATGGACGTCGAAAACAAAATAGTGGCGGGGAGGGAAGCGGGTAGGTTTTCAAAAATGTATCCATTTACATTAATTTAAAAATGCCCTAATTAAACTTTAACAAGAGCCCAGCAGCGCGCCTTGATAAGCAAAAGCATCACATTTTCCACCATGCTAGCAATATAATTAGTAGGGGAAAGGGTGATTGCGACAGAGCGAAAGAAACAGATAGAGCGAGCGAGAGAGAGAAAGAGAGAGATGCGTACTAAATTAAAGCGTTGTACTTAAGTAGCTTCAAATATCATAAAGTCTGTTTTCGCCTCCATCTTTATATAAACATATGTGAGCGTGTATGGCTGTGTGTGTTTGCGCGTGTGTACGACAGTCAGTGACATAATTGCATGCATTTTCCGACTTTCACATAGACAGAGACCCGCTTCAAGTTAATTATATGCACAAAAAAAAACAAGAAAAACAAAAAAAAAACAGGTAAGAAAGCTACAGTCAAGTGTGTTCGACTGTTATATACCCGCTGCCCAGCTGCTGGTTCATCAAAATTATTTGCGAAATAATAAATAACGGCTACAATCGTTTTTTGACTATAAAAGGCCCTAGACTTACATGGGAAACGTTGAGTTCAATAACTTCTGAGAGATCATCTGGCTAGCTATTTTTATACCCGCTACTCTTAGAATAGAAGGGTATTATAACTTTGTTCAAACCGAAAATGTATGTAACAGGCAGAAGGAGACATGTCCCCCCATTAAGTATATATATTCTGGCTCAGGATTAACAGCCGAGTCGATATAGCCATGTCCGTCTGTCTCTCCGTGTGAACACCTAGATCTCAGCTATTATAAGAGCTAGGACTACCAAATTTGGTGACAATATGTGTTATTATTGCACGCTGATCAAGTTTATTTTGGATTTTGGGGTCGGAGATGTCTCGTTCTAGCTGTTACATACATTTTCGGTTTGAACAATGTTATAATACCCTTCTATTCTATGAGTAGCGGGTATAAAAACTCAACAACAAAAGCACACATGACAATGAGAAACAAGAAATGTAAAGAGGGTACCGAGCCACATGCAAATTTCATCAGCGACCGCAGCGCGAACTAGCGTGTGTGTGTATGTGCATCACACACATGCAGCTACTTGTGTGTGTGAGTGTGTGTCAAGTGAAAGCAACTGAAATTTGTAAGCCAAGCTTATATGAATTTGTTGATAAATTACGCAAAAATAGGAAAATAGGTTAAAAGCACTTAACAGCTGTGCAACGAGGCAAGAGAGAGAGAGAGAGAGAGAGCAGCGGCAAAGGCAGAGACAGCAAGTAAGAACGGCTACAGTCAAGTGTTGACTGTATGAGACCATGGATTTTTTAAGATTATGAAAAAATTCAGATTGAGAAAACTGTTATTAAACGTGTTTTTTAAAGAAATATAATAAACAACATATATAATTTTCACACGCCAAGCAGTCCAAGCAGTTAAAAAAACACTGCTT
This sequence comes from Zaprionus ghesquierei, assembly GCA_018904095.1. Lineage (NCBI taxonomy): Eukaryota > Metazoa > Arthropoda > Insecta > Diptera > Drosophilidae > Zaprionus > Zaprionus ghesquierei. The sequence continues at coordinate 2,025,514 of JAEIGP010000841.1, forward strand.
GGGAAAAACACCGCTTGCCTGCTTGCAGTGGGCGCAGTGCAAATCTATATGAAACGTTGAATAACTTTTTTGTACATTATCCGATCGGAATTTTCGGCGATTGTTTAGATGGTGATAGTTATCATATACATTGAATACTGTAGCTTTATTATTGCGCTTGCTTGTTTTATCGATTTGAGGGGGCCGAAGTATGCGTGGCCCAAATTTTAATAGGAATTTTACGGCGTACGACCCACATGAGTGTTGTCACAAAATTTGGTGGCTCTAGCTTTTTTAGTTTCTGAGATAAAGGCGTTCATACAGACGGACAGACAGACATGGCTTAATCGACTCGGCTAGTAAACCTGAGCATGAATATATATACTTTATGGGGTCGCAGATGCCTCCTTCTGTTCGTTACTCACATTTCGACAAACACAATAGACCATGTATTTTTTTAAAATCCATGGTAAAATGCGAAGCAAGAGGCGAGAAGGAGCCAAGAAAATCGCTGGTGGGCTGACGCGACTGCCAGATACCTAGCAGACGTGCGAAAAATTTCACCAGAGATAACATTATGATCACGATAAAAACTTGGCTAAGGGTCGTTTGCCGACGCTTCCTCTCTCTCCCTCTCAGTCTCCTCCTCTCCCTGTTTCTCTCTCTCTCTCTCTCTCTCTCTCTCTCTCTTTCTGTTCTGTTGCCTTAAGCGCGCGAGAAACTTTAGGTTCGGGGAGACTTGCTTGCAGGTGAAACGCTTTGTGCAACTTTCGCGTTAAGATACGGAAATTATTTTCGGCTACCGCGTCGAGTTTCAAATTGTCTGAGTGTGTGTGTGTGTATATGTGCGTTCTCCAAGTGCTGACAACGCTTAATGTGTGTGTGTGTGTGTGTGTGTGTGTGTGTGTGTGAAATTTATGCCTGCTGTGTTGTTGGTATTGTTTCCCTCTTTCTTTTTTTTTGTAATGCGCGCGAAATTAGCAAAATAATAAAAATGGCGCAAAACAAGGTCGCGCATTAATAATGAGAAAAGAGCGCGAGCTGCTCGTTTCGGTGGGTCGATTGGAGCTCTCCTGTGCAGCTCTATGACGTTGCCGCCTTTCCAGTGCTGAGTGGAGGGAGGGGCGGGAGAAGGGCAAGGGTGGGGTGGGCAAGTGGTAAGACCTGTGCAAAGAGTTTCCCTCATTGTTCGCTCGTATGTGTGTCAATTGTAGATTAGGCGTTCAGTTTGTTTTCCTTTTCTGCATGTGTGTTTATGTGTGACTGCTGTGTGTGTATGTGTGTCTGCTGTGCGTGTATGTGTGTCTGGTGTGTGTATGTGTATGTTTGTGGTGCCAAGTTATGCGCCAATTAACTGCCAAGGCACCATTGTTTGTGGAAAAAACAATTTGGCCGTACAACAATGCTGTGGAAATTCGTTTTAAAATGATAAAACTCAACGTTGATTTTCCAATTTTTGCAAGCCAAAACAAAACATGGCATTTCAATGCTGCTCAGGGGTAGGCGAGGGGAGGGGTCGTTACTAAAATATGAGAGCAGCCACCATCATACGGATGTGAGTGTTTGTGTATATGTGTGTGTTACTCAAGTTAGCAGGGAGTAATGCCAAGAAAGTGAGAGCTGAACACAAAAAGATTATTTATTTCTTACGAAATACAAAAGTAGAAATGCCAAGCGAATATTTTATTATATTGCAAATTATAATAAATCGAGCATCGAGTATATGAGCTCTCGATTTATGAATGGGTTAAAACGACAGTATGTAAGGAATGCCAGAAGTATTTAGACAAATTTACATGGGTGAACCGATGAATGGAACACTTTATTATCTGCGTTATTTCGTTTTTAGATCTTACAAATTGGAACTCTACTATCGGGTCTATAAGTTGTGTGAATCAAAAGTATTCATTAATTCTACTAAAAAAGTGTATAAAATTAAACAAATAACGAATGCTACTGTTGAGAATGCCGGACAACAACTAGCTGATATCCATGTGTTCAAACAGATAGTCAGACAGCCAAACGGACAGGCAAACGGACAAGGCTCAATTGAATCACTCGCCTGTGATCCAGTGAGCAAAAATATGCATGAATATGAATATAAATATAAGTGCAGTCTGCCACGTTCTTATAACCTTGCAGAGGGTATATTAACTTTGGCCAGAAGTTTGCAGCGTACCTTAGGAGACATCTTCGACCCTATAAAGTGTATAAATTCTCAATCAGCATCGATAAGGAAGTCGAACTAGCCATGTCTGTCTGTCCGTTTGTCCGCCTGCTTGTCTTTTGTTGCAACGCAAACTTGTCTCTCAGTCTTGATGAAACTTGGTATACATGCTTCTTATTTCATTTACTTTTTAAGATATTGGTATAAAACTTTCCCGATATAAGTATGTCCGTTAAGGGCTGTGAAAGTTTTATTAAAATCAAACCAATATATGGTATATTTGCAATAGAACTTATCGGTCAAATTTATAGAATTTTTGAAGATATCGCCATGAAACTTTTGCTTTCTTTAGAAATTCACAGCAGTTGAATATTTGGAGTAACTGAAAGGGTATGAAACCTTCGGGGTGCCGAAAGTACCCTTTCTTTTGTTTTGACCATTTTTAATGCTCAAAGGGTACAAAGTCTTTTAAATCACTAATCATGTTAATCGTAACAATTGCCTTTTAATGGTGGTTAGCTAACTTATAGTCAGTATGGCAATTTATACGTTAGAGTATTAAACAATCGATATATTTACAACATAGATACAATTATCCTTAGTAACACTAGTGGAACTTTGGAACCATTTATTAAAGATAAAGATGGTATTGTGGGGTAAAGAAGTGTGTGTTAGAATTGGTTAAAGTTAAGATATTTTTGCTAGGGTAGAGTGTGAGGTTTGGAATAGAGCAGAGGTAAGGTGATTTGAGTACTACTCAGCAGGGTAGAGCATTGCTACAACAGGAAGTTAGAGTAGTGTGAGGTATTATAGAGTAAATTGTGCCAAGATACATTAGTGTTTGGTGGAACAGATAAGTGAGGTATAGAAAATTAATGCAGTAGTGTCGATTTGGGTAGTGTAGAGTAAATAAGACTCGGGAAGAGTTGTGTAGAGCTGCATGAGGTTAAGCTGGTTTGAATACTGCAGTTCAGTCCAGAATAAGGTAACACTAAACCAGAGTACGGCGTAGTTTATAGTTTAGGGTAAAGTCAGAGCAAAACTTAGTGGGAAATTGTTGTGTAAATATGGAACCACGCTGCATGCTACCGCAATTAGCTTGGAAAGCATAGGGAAAGCCGTCATGCGCTGCACTTTGAGATTGAAAATGTGTTTCATTTTATAGTTTTATTAAAATTACGAAGATTGTCGCAGCAGCAAAAGCAGCAGCAGAAATGGCAAATGCGTTGCATACGGCGTTGGCTGAGTAGCCCTTGCAGAGCGCATTTTACGTACGTACGTATGTATGTATGGATGCATGCATGTGTGTGTGTGTATTAGAGTGTATAAAAATGTTGCGCTTAATGCTAATAATATTTGCGCATTTTGCGCTAAAAGCAAAAAGACAAAAGTGAAGGAAAACGGTGAAGCAGCATTAAATACGAAATGGACAATATGCAGAGCGAGAAAGAGTATTAGTGGCGTAACATGGCAGGGAGGTGGGTGGAAGAGAGAGAGCATACGTCATTAGCTGTGAACGGTAGTCATGTTGCATTTTGCATTTGTCGTTTTGTAAATAAACACAGGAAAGCAGGAAAACAGGAAAGCTTCAAATGCAAATGCTAATGTTAAAACCGCATTTTCATTTGCCAGCTGTCAACGTTCATAGTCTACTCTAATGCGATGTCTGTGGGCGTGGCTTACACTCGCACACAGTCAACACACACGTCTGCACGCAGACGGAGTGTTACACATCCATTAGCTGCTAGCATTGTCTCTCGCTCTCCTTCTTTCTCCCTCTTGCTCTGGCGAAAAGTATCTTAAGCAGTAGCTGAAAATCCAACATATAGCGCAAAAAAAAGATATTGCACCATATTCCACAAACACACACTGTCCTATGCCTAGAGGCAATGTAGGCTAAGAAAACCGGGAATGGACAACGACAGCGACTTATGGCAGGCGGCACAGTCTGAACTCTCGACGAGCGGCAACTTATGATGAAGCAAATGGATTGTGTGCGGGGAATCTTTCAGGTTGCACCTGATTTCTTATCCACAGCTGCCCACGAAGTGCATTAAATTTGCATTGAATGAATGCCCAAACACAAGCAATATACACACACACGATAGCACACTCGCACACTCGCACACTCGTACACTCTGATAGCATGTGGGCAAGCGCCTTTGGTAAGGACTCGACCGGTTAAATTATAAAACACCTTGGACGAATGGCAAAGTAAGCCCTCCAGAAATCGTTAAATTGAAGCCCATAAGCCGATGCACGCACAATCTGTACTATGTGATATGCTGTGGGAATGGGAGGGCGAGAAAAAAATGCGAAGTTTGCTTGGGCAAGATAAATACCGAACATATTGTAGTTAGTTGCAATGGATTAACCACAGAATCCGCCATGTGAATGATGTATTTTTGCCTTAAGGAGACCGTGGAAGAAAGGTCGCAACTTATTTAAGCTCAGTTAACCTTGGAATCTATTCACTGAAGAATTCAAGGAACGAATGTTAATTGCATTGTATCAGTAGATTATGTAGCATGCATACGGTTTTGTATGGAGATAGAATTCTCATTTCTAGCTTTCGAAGCAGGTAATTGCATGAAGTTAGCTTCACATTTTAATCGAATCTCTTTTGTCTTTTTACAGATACACTAAGCGAGTAGCCACTTTATGAGTACAAACGGTAAGTTCCTACTAAAAAAAAAGTTACAAGCAAATCAAAGCGTGGTAGACCCCATAAAATAGGTACATTCTTGCGCAGGATCACTAGGCGAGTCGCTTGAGCCATATTTGTCTATGTGATATTAAGGCTACAGACACCAAATTTGCCATGAAGGTCTCTGAATATCATATGTAGATTATTATTATTTAAAATATAGGACGCCAAGCCCACATCGTAAAAAATTGGTAATTTGTAATTACTAAAAAAAGTAGTCTCCTTCCTCTATGACACGGTCATACAATAGCCTGTTAATGCATAAGTACATTATCTTGGTAATAGCTTGCAAAATGCGCCTATTTTGTGCAATTAAAATTTGGTTTTAATAGGCAAATTCAGTGAGTCGTTGCAATTGGGCAGTTGATGACTTAATGTGTATGGTAGTATATCGCATTACTTCACACTTCCATCCCGATTGGAATACGAATCGTTGCGCAAACCACCTCAGTCCCAAACACTCCAACTCACACCGCCCCCCGCCCCGCGACAACAGACTCGCCCGATCTGCACACATCCTGATGCGTCCCGTAGCTGACCTGCCAATTAACACTGAAACATTGTCATCCATGACCAACCACACATACTCACACACACACGCAAGCAAATACAATCACACCCAGGCACACATACGTTACATATGCATACGTAAGTCGGTGTGTGTGTGTGTGTTCGCTGACCCGGCCAAGCTTTTTGGCCAAGTGAAACGGCGGCTCAACCAACAACATCAATTAACATCGTCGACGAACTGCCACGGCGCTTGTCTTTTCTTGCCCACAAACCATATCAGCATGTGTGCGTATATGTGTGGGTGTGTTTGTGTGGGGCATGTGTGTGTGTGTAGCACTGCATGATTATTATGTGTGCTTGTACGCCTCGACTCAAAGTTCCAGTCCCAGTCCTAGTCCCAGTCTGAGGCCCTGTCCTCACCCTCAACCGACCTATTGCCACGTCCGTCCGTTTGATGTGCCGTGTCGGAGCTGGTGTCCGTTCTTCATCTTGGGCAAATAAATAATCAATGTTCACTATTTGTTTACGTCTGTTTACGTAAGCATTTTACGTTTTCCTTTTCACGCTGTTACGCACGGCCTTTTGCCTTCGGGCTAATGCAATTACCGCCATGAATTGGTTACCATTAAGGATTGTAGCTTCCTTCTGCGCGCACATAGCTTCATTCATTCTGTGCTCTCTTGTGTTACCTCTTACCTCTTGCGTGTTGTACGTGTGCGTGTGCATGTGCATGCAAGTAAGTTATACCTGAAGTTGATGAAACGGCAAGCGGCGCACAAATCCAATTGATAAACTAAATTTGTCAAGTAATTAAGAGGCTTAAATTAAAACAAGTAAGGAAAGCTGCAGTCGAGCGCGCGCGACCGTAAGATACTATACGACCAACTGCGTAGTTGCACTAACTATTACTTACTCGCTCACACACACATACAGGCACACACACAAAAGCTAAAACGATGCATGACGATATGCTGCAATGACGCGGGCAACGGAACTATGAAAAACGTTTTCCCTAATAACTTCTGTGTTTGTTGTCCGATCGGATTGTAATTTGGGGATTGATTAATATTCGTAAATTATCAATTTGCGTGGGCGTGTCACCTCAAATTTAAAATAAACTTGATCTGCGTATGGTATACAGGAGCCACCATGTCAATTTTGATGTCTCTAGCTTTTATAATAGCTGAGATCTCGACGTTCATACAGACAGACGGACAGAAGGAGAGACGGACAGACGGACATGGATCAAACAAGAATATATATAAAGTTTATGGGGTCTGCAATGTCTCATTCTGCCTGTTACATACTTTTGCACAAACTTAGTGTACCATTATTGACCATTTTCCAATATGTTGTTAAATAAAAGTGTGATAGCATGTTTGTAACGGTATTTCAAAAGTGGGCGCAGGGTATCTTACTATAGGGCAACGGAAGTCGATGCACTATATCTTATGCAATACTACATGCACATACATAGGTCCGTATCTACGTACATAGATTATAACCTCTAATATTTTATATGGCATATTTTCAGAATAATTGCAATTGCGATTATTCCATACCAATTAAGGGTTTCATTAACTGTTTAACTTATTTTATTCGGTTAGGAATGCATGAAATGCTCTTTCTCTCTCTCTTTGCCTTTCTCCCACTCGGCAGTCGCGCCAAAATTTAATAATAATTATAATCTTTTGTATCGCTTTGTACATGACAGTAAGAGATTTCATAGCTTTCAAAGCTGTCACTTTTAATCGAATTCCAATTGAGAGAAATAAGAGCAAAGTCCTAATCAGAAATGCAATGCGAGAGTGGGTCGAGTCGAAGTAAAGCTATAAAATATCAATTGGATTACGCGACGCATTATCATTGACACAAAGGAGCGCGCACACATACACACACGCACACATGTGTACGTTCATAATAATAATCATCAAGTAAGAAAGCTAAAAATAGAGTGAGTTATACCCGCTACCGAGCTGCTCGTGTATCGAAATTATTTGTGAAACAACAAAGAACGGCTACAATGATATTTTGACTATAAAAGGCCATTGTTTTACAATATTATTGCAAAGTCAAAATCTAAAACAAGTAAAGAAAGCTACAGTCGAGCGCGCCCGATAGTAAGATACCATTCGCCCAGTTTCGAAACAAATTATCACACATTTAATTCCATCAAAAAACTCTGCACAAGTTTATCCGCTACCTATTGTTTAAATTAGATTTATCTTTGAATAGCGCCATCTACATGTAAAAACATCATAGCAATCAGCTGTATACACGCTACGGAAACGAAGCATCGTGACGATGATGTTACGACGCGCACCACAGGCGCAAGCAGTTGAAGTTTGGAAAACGGAAACATGGATAACTTCTGTGTTTATCGACCGATTGGATTGTAATAATAAATTTATATTGCAATTATTTATGTTCATACAAAAGCAGAAAGCTGTAACTTTAATACTTCTCCTAATATTGTAAATAAGTCATTTGCGTGGGTGGTGGGTGTGTCATCAAAAATTGAAAATAAACTCGATCTACCTATGGTATCTACAGGAACCTCTATGTGAAATATGGTGTCTCTAGCTTTTGTAATAGCTGAGATCTAGACGTTCAAACGGACAGACAGACAGACAGACGGACGGACAGACGGACATGGCTCAATCAACTCAGCTAGTGATCCTGAGTCAGAATATATATACTTTGTGGGGTCTTCCACGCCTCCTTCTGCCTGTTAGATACATTTCCAGAAACTTAGTATACCATTTTTGACCATCTTCAATGGTCGAATGGTATAAAAAGTTTTTGCACACACAACCGTACACGTACGCACTATTCGACTCAATGCTGCAGCACTGCTTACAGAAAAACATAAAAAACGTTGATAAACTTCTGTGCTTATTATCCGCTCGTTACCAAATTTTCAGAGATAATTTCTGATTGCGTAAACCGAAAAAGAACGGCGGTAGGGGGCGTGGTCAAAATCGAAAATAAATTCGATCAGCGTGCAATAATAACACATATTGTCATCAAATTTGGTAGTCCTAGCTCTTATAATAGCTGAGATCTAGATATTTACACATATAGACAGACGGACACGCGGACAGACGGACATGGCTTTATCGACTCGGCTGTTAATCCTGAGCCAGAATATATATACTTTATGGGGTCGGAGATGTCGGTTACATACATTTTCGGTTTAAACAAAGTTATAACACCCTTCTACTCTATGAATAGCGGGTATAAAAACACATAAGTTTATGTGTGTGTATGTGTGTGTGTGTGTGTGTGTGTGTGTGTGTGTAATAAATAATACAATTTGAAAATACAATCAGCGAACATGGTGGAAATTTTCGTTGTTTCGTTGTTGTCCGGCAAACGAACGGTAAAATGCATTTTTGCATTTCTTTTAAAGTCCACGATTTGATTTATGTTTCATAGTGCCACAGAGCCGTGGAGCTGTACTGATATGCTATATGCTTTATGCTACATGGCTGCATTCTATGCATGGCATCGCTCAATTAGCGCTTACACAGACAATGAAATTCCAATATAAATGCCGAAAAGGGTGCGAAGTTACGCGTAGAGACTGCAGGCTAAGTACCCTAACCCAAAGACTTCTTCGGGTTACTTTATTAGAGGGTGTGCAAAATAGTTTGCTCAACTAGTTCGAGCATTCTTTTTAACCAAAGTATACAAATAGGTTAGTCATTTCTAAACTATATTTATACTACACAATAGATTAGATGAGCTAGAAAAGTGGAAGGGAATTTTACTGTTGCAGTTTTATTATTGTTGGGTCTCATATCAAAAGGTAATAATTCGGTAAAAATAAAGCTAATTTTACAACGAATTGAGCCTGTTACAAGCCACACGGCGAAACAAACATATCCTTAAACATTATGATTTGGTCAAGCTATACGATAGGTATTTTACCATATTCATGCATATTTATAGTTGAGATTCCATGATATTTCTCTTAGATGGCCATGTTGGCCTATAATTGCATTTGTGGTCAACGCATAAATGCGTGGAGTGTGTGTACGTGTGTTTGTGTGTGTGTGCGGGTGCGTGTGTGTGGAAGTGTGCGCTTTATATAGTTAAATTAATGCCTTTTTAATAGCTCACGTCACCAAAACTGTGCGCAAATTACGTCGGGCTAACACAGCCACACACACTGACACGGACACGGACACCGATACTGATACAAAGCATGTGCGTTGGTATTTGTTTGCTTTCTTAATTATGCTCGCAACTTACGTATTACACAAAAACTGAAATTTGTGTTTATAAAGTTAATTAGTTCCCTGACTGCAAAGGGAGACGCGTTCATTGATGGCATCCCTTCTTTTATGCCATCGATAAGCACGACAACTAGCAACTAAGAGAATTGGGGCTACTACTATATGTAAGACACATTATCATACAATATTTCAACTGGCAGTTACATATTCATATCGTCATTTAAGAGTGCTGAATCAGTTGAACTTTGATTACGAGCGGAGCTAGAAAGCTGGCTAGTTTTCCGTTTATGCCGGGATCTCTGAAATATTTTCCCTCAATTCGTTATGATAAGTTAGTTATTTTTGTTTAGTTTATTTTGGGGCAAGTTTTAAGCTGATAACTTGCTCTCTAAGTTAATTGATTAGTCAGGCTAAAGTTGATAAAGGCGATGTAAGGGGGAACACCGAACCACAAAAGAACAAACGGCGGCAATGCATTCATTGATTATGGTTTGTTTCTGGTGTCTCTTTGTAGAGACGAAAATTTGTCGTATTCTGTTCTCTATTTGAGCTCTCCATTTTCATTCTTGCTCGTTGCTAGCAATTTCCGTTAACGTTTCACTTTCTGCTTTGGTCTCTGCTACCGCTGCTACTTTTGCGCTCTGTACTCGCTTAAGCCGCAATGCAAATTGATTTGTTTCCGTTTTTAGCCGTGCTCCTTACTCCGTACTGCATACAGTATATGGCATACGGTATACGGTATATACTGTATACAGTGCAATCTCCCCATGCTATATATAAAGCATAAAAAACGAGTCACTTTCGTCGTGCCTCTTTTGCAGTGTTGGCTATGCCCTTTTTGAAATTGTTTCGATTTTCTTTGCTCGCTGCGTTTGTTTCCACTGTCTGGGTTGGTGGTCTCTGTTTCTCTGTCTCTGGTCGTCTGGTTATACACAGTGTACTATATACCCAAACTGAGAGTATTGCGACGCTGATTAACGCTGTTGACGCTGTTGATTAACTCTGTCTGCTTTGCAACTGTTTTCGATGGAGCTTAGCTGGAGAAAGTGTATTGTAACCTCGACTTATCTCAGCTTCCTCTGGCACTTTTGCCATTTGGTTTGAGTTTGTAGTTTTGAGCTTATTCCTGTGCTTTTTGTGCTGCACGCTCTACCTGGCGCTTCATCCGCTTGCTGTTGCCAACCATCTCATTCTTCCTCTTGTTCCCCTCCGCCTTCAGCCAGCTCAAGCCTGATATCGTAGAGCCACAGCTGGCACCACAGATGTCCTTAAATATTGCTTGATTTTGAGATTTATGCGTTGTCCCAGCAACGACGCATCGCCTTGCCTTCATCCCGTTGTCCTTCTCCTTCATTGCAGCCTTGTCCTTGTCTCATGAAATTTATTACGGCTCCACTCTAATTACAATATAGCATTTTCTGCCATTCTGCCACTGGCACTGCACAATCGCAATAAAGCGCACTCAAAAATTAAATTTAAATGACTATTTAATTTGCCTCTCTCTGCTGACTCGATTCGTTTCTTGAGATAGATGTTGCATTACGTTGCATAATATTTTCATTTTTTCTTTTACTTTTTTTTTTGGTGAGGGGGAGTGCACAAACCTTGCAGCAGCAGCCGCAGCTATGGCAAGAGTTAATCCCCCTTTGCCAGCCTCCTTTAGAGTCGCTCGTGTTTAATTGCGGATTTGAATGCAAAATTTCTATGTTTAAATAGAACTTTGCGTCATATATAATTCAAAATTCAAAAATTTATTTCCATCTTTTTTGGCGTGACGCTCCTCTCTTTCGAATATTTGCTGCTTACTTTAAATGGAAAAAAATAAAAGCATGCAATTCCAGTAACTGCGATTAGAGCACATATTTATACATTCTTATATCTGAGCAACATGTAGTAGGCATGTAAAATACAGCAAACAGAAAACACTACAAATTCTTCAAACGAAGACATTCTTCATCCATTCTTGTCGCTCATAACTCAGACAAAGCTGCCACGCTTATGGCTTCAATTGGGGTCCTCTGGTCCCATACACATTCCACTCAAAACGATTAATGCAGAGCCGCTCGCCGATGCGCCGCCACCTTGGGCGCCTATCGATGCCTGCAAGCCAAAGAGCTCCCGCATACCGCGGGACGTTGGCAGCGAGTGTGACCAGTGCACCTGTGGTGCGAAGCACCCGCACCTCCCGCGTGACCAGAAACAAATCCATATGCCCTGCCAGCTGATAAATCGCTACTCCACGCGCAGCGTTCGCCCCGACGAGCCTTTGGACCTGGATACGATTGGCTCAGAGACGTTGTTGCGCATGGTCATGTGGATACAGCAACACTACCACGACGATCTGTGTCAGCTGCAGAAGACGCTGCTATCGATGGCGCACGCCCGCAGCGCGTAGAGCACCTGGGACGAGCAGTTCCCTGGCTTTAATCTAGATGCGGTGCTGCAGCTAATGCTGGCCTCCAACTGCTTGGGTATCAATCCGCTTCTGGAGCACGTGACGCTCTATTCTCACGAACTGGTCGAGCAACGCAACTCTGGCGAGTTGCATATGCAGCATTTGCGGGATCTGTTGGCCAACAGCAGCAGCAGCAATAGGAGCAGCGACAATCCATACAGCTGAAGCTTCTCCGGAGCCGAAGTAACCCATTAGTGCATATTGGTTGCTTTTTCTTTTCTTTGGGTGCTCTATTTCTTCTGCTCGCTGTACAATTTGTTAGATGTTGTTTTTTATCTGTATCTGTATCTGAATAAAGGTGTAAATATAGTTCTGTAGCTTGCACACACCTTGAATATTCTTATTTGAGACTCATTTCGTTAATAGGGAACGTTTTTCTCCCTCCGCCACCACAAAATTGACATAGCCGCCGATTTGTACAGGACACACCCTCGTTGGTTCGACTAAGGTTCAATGAATACTCACATGCTATTCGAGGGTAGACAATAGAAGCCTAGTCTGGTTAAACACAATTTACATAGAGCTAAGTGTTCGATTTGAGGTAAAGAATAAATAATTTACTAAAAACCTTTTTGTTAAAAATGGTATACTAAGTTTGTGCAAATGTATGTAACAGGTAGAAGGAGGCGTTGCAGACCCCACAAAGTATATATATTCTGACTCAGGATCACTAGCCGAGCCGATTGAGCCCTGTCCGTCTGTCCGTCCGTCTGTCCGTTTTAACGTCTAGATCTCAGCTATTATAAAAGATAGATATTTAAAAAAATTTGACATAAAGTTTGCTGTAGATGGAGATTATTTATATCGCCCACGCAAATCGAAAATTTACGATTATTAGGAGAACTATTGAATTTACAGCTTTCTGCTTTGGTATGAACATAGATAATTACAATATAAATCTATTCTCAAAATTACAATTCGATCGAACAATAAACATTATTCATCTAAACGTTTTCCATAGTTTACTGCTTGCGCCTTTGCAGCATATCGTGACGTCATCGTCTCGATGCTTTGTTTCAGCCGTAGCATGTGTAAAATGACTGCTACGACGTCATATGTAGATGGCGCTATTCAAAGAAACATAGATTAAATTTAAACAACTGGTGGCAGATGATGTGCAGTCTTTTTTGATGGAAATAAAAGTGTGATAATTTTTTTCAAAACTGGGCGAATGATATCTTACTGTCGGGAGCGCTTAATTGTAGCTTTCCTTACTTGTTGTACCTGAAGTTTTGCAGTAACTTTGTATCTAACTTTGTATGTCTTACATATCAGTCGCACTCAGAGTGTATATTTTGCTCTCAACCGGGGCAAAACATCTGGTCCTCGCTTAACTTGGGGGAGGTACCTGTAAGGTGTTGTTCAAAGGGAGACGTAGAACTTTAAATGCATCACGAAATAAATGTACAAATAATGTATAACTTGCATCAAGAAAGAGGGGCTTCCTTTGACACGCCAAAGGTTTTATACCCTTGTAGCTACTATATATCGGAAAAGTTTCATAGCGATATCTTAATAAATTACAAAATTCGGTCGAGAGGTTCTATGGCCGCTATACGATAAATCTGTCCGATCCGGCTCATTTCGACTTACTTGCGTGCAGCATTTAGAAATATGTATACCAAGTTCTGGTTAAAATAAATATACCCTTTGCAAGGGTATAAACACTGCTGTCATATGTGTCCGACAGCATGGCATCCATTGAGCGCCGAGGGGTAGATCAGTTCGCCAAGTTTTAAATAAATCTTCAGTGACATTTATTGTTCTATTGGATTTTAATTTGAGCTGATTATATACAAGTATAAGTATATATATGTATATACACGTGTAAGTATATATATGTTTACTGCATATGCTAACAAATGAAACGAAAGAAATCAATTTTATTTGCGTTCGTAGAGGAAACCTTAAGGCACAACTTTTTGTACTTAGTTTTTAGAACATGGATTTTAAAAAAATACATGGTATATTGGGTTTGTCGAAATGTGCGTAATAGGTAGAAGGAGGCATCTGCGACCCCTTAAAGTATATATACTCTTGCTTAGGATCACTGGCCGAGTCGATTAAGCCATGTCTGTCTGTCCGTCTGCCCGTCTGTTCGTCTGTATGAACGCCTTTATCTCAGAAACTAAAAAAGCTAGAGCCACCAAATTTGCAAGCAAGCAAGCAGTGTTTTCTCGAAGCAGTGTTTTTTTTTCTAACTGCCTTTCTTACAAAAGTCTACTGAACATTGTAACTGTTAGCTAAAACACTCTATAGTTAACCTGGCAACGGAAACATTAGAAATAAATTATTAATTTAATTTAAAGTTTTACTGTAAACTTTCGTTCCGCGTTGTTTGCTTGCATTTTGTTTGCCAAGTTTTTCGATAGCGCGCGCTGTTTATCAAACACTCACACTGGCTCAAACTCCTACACACAAACACCCGCACACACACACATGCACACGCCCTCGCACTCTGGCTTACGTTGCTGGGCAATTAGGCGTTAAAATAATAGAACCCAATTATGCGCAGTAAATGCTTTGGCTGTCATTTCTTTGTGCCGCCGGCGACGCCGCCTCAAAGCAAAGATCATTTACACAGAGGCCACGCACGCCCACAAATTGTCAGTTTGCCTGCCAGCCCTCTCACTCCCCCCCAGCTGTCTGCTCTCGAGTTCATTTTGAAAACAAAGTTTCCGACAAGTTGTTTGGCTTGGCGAAAGGTCACGGTACATAAATTTTTTATGTCATTGCCGCGAGTTCGACAAATTTGCCGTCCGACTTTGCGCCGTTGGCCCCCGTCCATAAGCCTTTAAGTTGTGTGGTCTACGACAGTTGTACGCATAATGGAGATGTTAAGCGAAGCCGCTCAAAACGTACCTATTCAATTTGGGCAATGCCTGGCCACGTTGGGGGCCCAGTGGGAATATTTTAGATTTTTGCAGGAGTTCGTTATAATTTTGTGTAAAACACTAAACTTTTGCATCTGAAACTTTAAATCAAATATGTATATATACATATATACAAATATCATATCACGCTTGATTGACAGCTAGTCGTCTAAATTCAATCTTATGTCTACTCCTGTTTTCATCTGACTATGGAAGCTTGGCTTCTTTGCGTGTCATCTTCCTGCCGCCCTGGCCGTGAAATTCAAGGACTTGGTCGTGTTGCTGTTAACTAAAAATACAAATACAACAAAAGCGTAATGTATGTAACGTCGTCGTCATAATGAGTAGCTATAGCAAATACACACCCAGTTCCAGACATGGGTGTGCAAGCGTATACATGTCTCTGTGTGTGTGTGTGTTTCTGTGTATGTACCATTTTTATTTTTGTAACACGGTGCGAGAGAGCGCACAAGCCAAGCCAAACCAAACCAAAGACCGACCCTGCCCCGCAGACGGGCGAGGATTATTCCTGCGCGGGGTGCTTTCACAATAGCTTTTGGTAGGGCAAATTTTCTTGACAATTGCCTCAACTCATCTGACCTTACGTCTCTCCTTTCCCCCCTTTCTCTTTGTATTGCTTTGTTTCGTTCCATTTTGCCTCGCCTCGCGTCGCGTGAGCCGCCTTAAATGTTATACATTTTTTTGGCCTGCCGATTGCAGCGGCGAATCGACTTTGATTGCTTTTTGGCTATGCCCGTCGCAACAGTAGAACAACTCACTCGGTGCTCTATCTCACTCTCTTCCTCTCTTTTTCGCCTTCATCTAGCTGTTTCTATTTGACTAGTCCACCGCAAGCTGGTCTGGTTTTAGTTCGTTTCATTTATTTGATTTCTTTTCATTGCCGGCCATTGTCATTGCTAATGAAAATCCACACGAAACTTGTAGACAGCATTCGTTTCGTTTCGTTTGGTTTATTTTTTCCATTTCTATTTTATACCATTGAAAATGGTCAAAAATGGTATACGAAGTTTGTGCAAAAGTATGTAACAGGCAGAAGAAGATATTGCAGACCCCGTAAACTATATATATTCTTGCTCAGGATCACTAGCCGAGTCGCTTGAGCCATGTCCGTCTGTCCGTCGCTCCTTCTGTCCGTCTGTCTGTATGAACGTCGAGACCTCAGCTATTACAATAGCAAGAGAAACCAAAATTGACATGATGGTTCCTATAAATCATGCGCAGTTAAAGTTTATTTCAAATTTGAAGTGCCACGCTCACCGCCCACGCAAATCGATAATTATTAAGTATTAAGGAAAGTATTAAGGTTACAGCTTTCTGTAACCGATCGGACAATAAACACAAGTTAAACAAGAAGTTAATAAAGACAACGATTTTCAAAGTTCCGTTGCCAGCGTCATTTCAGCATATCGTCATGCATCGTTTTAGCCTTTGTGTGTGTGTGAGAGCGAGTTACTACTAGTTAGTGCAACTACAAAGTTGGCCGAATGGTATCTTACGGTCGGGCGCGCTCGACTTTAGCTTTCCTTTCTTGTTTTCTCAAACCATTGCAGATGGTATATTAATTTTGGCCAGAAGTTTTCAACGCACCTTAGGACACATCTCCGACCCGATAAAGTATATTCTGGTATGTTCTGGCTCAGGATTAACAGTCGAGTATATATAGCCATGTCCGCCTGTCCGTGTGTCCGTCTGTCTGTCTATGTGAAAATCTAGATCTCAGCTATTATAAGAGCTAGGACTACCTAGGTGACAATATGTGTTGTTATTGCACGCTGATCAAGTTTATTTTGGTTTTTGACCACGCCCCCTTACGGCCCCGTAAATTGAAAAAATTTGATTATAAGCGCAATTTTGATGCTATATTGTCTTTTTACGGTTTATATAATAACTAAAGCTAGCCAGATGATGTCTGAAAATTTGGTAATAATTGGATAGTAAACACAGAAGTTATTCAACTCAACGTTTTCTATAGATGTAAGCAGCGCTGCCGGCAGCGCTGTCTGCAGCATTGTGCCGAATAGTGCGTATGTGAACGGTGGTCAAATGGGTTAAGTGGTGGACTGCAAAACGAACAGTACTATTCTAAAGGGTTCAAATCCCGCCCGCGTCAAAAATTAAATGTGTGCAAAAACTTTTTTTATTATTTCATTAATTTGGATTTTGACTTTGCATCAATATTGTAAGTCCATGATCTTTTACAGTCAAATTATGGTTGTAGAGGAGCAGCTGGGTAGCGGGTATATAACAGTCAAGCACACTCGACTGTAGCTTTCTTTGGTCGCTCGTTTGGATCTTTCCAGCTACTGCAATATAACAGTTGGTACTTGTCGCTTACGGTTTCACACAGCGCTCCGCCGCACAGCCCATGTTTTCCGCCCCTCCTCCCCCACATCTCGTCGCCCTCTGCGGCAGTTCATGTCGACGCATTTTTTACTTAAGTTCAGCACGATTCCGTGCTGTTCAGTAGAGTTCAGAGCTCGGCGTGCCCACCCAACGCACATCACCCCCTGCCTAACTACTCTTCTTCCTTCTGTTCTCTGTTCTGTTTTGTCATTTACTTAATACATTTCATGTTGCACTTTAATCATTCAACAATTTTTTGTGCGTGTGTGTGTGTTTTTTATTTTTTTTATATTATTATAAATACGGCAGGGAAATGAAATCTTCTTAAGATACCATCTACCGACCGTAGATGGTTCTCCTGTCCTTGACATGCTCACCAGGACTGCCAGTTAAAGTGTGCTGTGCTGTTGCATGGCGCTCCTTCCTTAACTCCTTAGTCGCCTTTTATGACAAGCCGAGCGCACTGTGGTAGAATTCTTACCCCACTACCACACGGGAGTATTCCTCATCCGCCATTTCTGTTGGTCATCTCGTCCTTGCGGACACGCTTCATCATGCGGACTATGATTTCGTGGGCCCCATCCCAAACGTCTTTGTTCGCAATCATAGCGGCAATCAGGCCTCTTGAGCTGAGAGGTGCACCAACGAGCGACTCCGGATGGACCTTCTCCACAGCAAACCTGAAGCAGTGCAGGAGGATGTGCTCTGCTGTTTCCACCGCGTTTGTGCAATAGAGGCATTGTGCTGTATCCACATGGTGGAACCTAAACAGGTACCCTCGGAACTGGGTCATGTGGTAGTCCACCACTTTGTGCTCACACTCTGCCCATTTCGTTAGGTCAGGGATAAGCTGGTACGTCCATCGCCCACGTTGCGACTCTTGCCACCTGGTCTGCCAGACTCCTAGAATCCACTCAAGAATCTCCGTTTGGTTAACACCTTCTCGCGATAGGTATTGGCCCTTTATCTTCAGGTCTATGGGTATAGTGCTTGAAGGAGCATGCGCTGCGTCATCCGAAACGGTTGAAAACCCTCTGATTAGTCTCAGTGCCATTGTCCGTGAGACTGCCCGTGCACTAGCCAAGTAGGTTACTTTGCTTGTAACACAGCTCCAGATAGGGGCAGCGTACAGCAGCGTTGCCTTAGTTACCGCCGCAAGCAGTTTCCTTGCCGGCAATCTTGGTCCGCCCACATTGGGCATAATTCTTGCCAGAGATGCAGCTGTCATTGCCGCTTTTCTGGAGGCATACGTTGCGTGGTCATTAAAGGAGAGCCTATGGTCTATTAGGACTCCCAAGTACTTCAACGTTCCTGCTGAGGTGATTTTTTCTCCCTTTACTTCGACCTGCATGCTTTCGATTCTCTTTCCGCTGCTCAACAGAACTAGTTCCGTCTTATGCGCCGCAATTCCTAGGTCGAGTTTCTCGAGCCAATCGGTGATCGCCCTGATCGCCGCATTACTATTGTCCCGAAGCTTCGGTATTGTCTTGGCAACTGCTGTTACCGCATCGTCATCGGCGAAGCAGTGCAGCTCCACGCCTCTGGGCTTGCTAATCCTCAGGATCCCATCATACATGATGTTCCACAAGATCGGTCCAAGTACAAACCCTTTTGGAACCCTTGCAGAGACTTGGTGACGTCTTGGACCAGCTTCAGTTGCATACAACAGCGTGCGTTCCCTGAAGTAGTTGCCAATTACGCTTCGTAGATAATCGGGTATGCCCATGTTACGCATTGCGCCGTGGATATTGGGCCATCTCGCTGAATTGAACGCGTTCTTCACGTCGAGCGTGATGATGGCACAGTACCGTTTACTGCCGCCTAACCATCGGTCGCCGTCAAGTGCGTTCTTCGCTACTTCTGTTACGGCTGTTAGAGCGTCGAGAGTACTTTTCCCTTTACGAAAGCCATACTGTTGGCAATGAAGGCCTGTGGGGCTCTCGGATATTGCTTCTATGCGTGCGTATAGAATGCGCTCAAAGAGTTTGCCCACAATGTCCAGGAGACATAAGGGGCGGTACCTGCCCGCTGCGTTTGCAGGCCCCTTGCCTTTTGGCAGAAGGACTAGTCTCATTGTTTTCCACCGCATGGGGAAGACTCCGTCCAGGAGACACTGTTGGAAAGCCTCCATGAAGACCTCGGCCTTAACGATTACACCAGAAATACCATCAATGCCAGGAGCTTTGTTTGGCTTGATCCTCTTCGCTGCTTCGACGACTTCGCATGCTGTGATACACTGAAAATCGGAGGCCTGTAAAGCGGGTTGCGATAGCGTGTTTTGGCTTGGAAATAGTTCTGACCCGATTCTAGCCAGTGCGGCTGGGTCCTGTGGGGTTCCTCCACCAGCGGCGTTAGGATTTTTTTTCTTACTGTTTTGTAAGCAATACCCCTAGGGTCGTCGTCAACGCTTGCAAGCAAGTCCTTAAATGCATTTGCCTTTGCTGCAGATATGCTGTATTTGAACTCAGCTTGCTTTGCTTTGTAGGTCTCAGTGCATTGGGCGTGGTGCGATTGTCCTCTGGATCGCTGCGCTTGTTTTTTTGCCCTTAGGCATTCCGCTCGGAGCTGGTGTAAAGATACACTCCACTTGCGTTTCGCATTTGTTTTTCTCGGCATAACTGCGTCGCATGTTGCTTTCAGCATGTTCATAAGCGATGTCACCATGGTCTCCGCGTATCCATTTGTGGTCTCCATCGATTCGATCTGGTAGGCCAACATATCCTTATCCAGTTTTCGGATGTCCCATACTGGCCCTAGTGTACATCTCCGCTGTCTGGGCATCGGCCTCCTTGTTCGTACACTGAACGAGATCAGGTTATGGTCGCTCAGGGTTATGTCCTCTTGCACCATCCAGTTTGCGTTGGCCACTAAGACACTACTGACAAAGGTGACAACAATGCAAGACGAACCTCTGTCGTTATTAATGGTCGGCTTGAGGCCGTCGTTTAGCAATATGAGGTCTAAAAAGTTCAATGCCTCGATCACTGCACGTCCTCGTGGGTTGGAAGTCCGACTGCTCCATTCTGTGGCCCAGGCATTGAGATCACCACCAATGACTACTGGTCTGCGCCCTCTTGCATGGTCAACAACGTCCTTCCCAAGCATGTCTTCAAATTGCTCCGAACTAGGTGGAGCATAGCACCTGTAGAAGGGCACTCCTTTGATCTTCGCGCTTGCGATGCCGCGCATTGGTATGGTTTCACACTTTTCCACAGGCAGGCTAGTGTGACACTTGATAGCCGCCTTACCTTGTTCATCGAGCACCACGCAGTTACCTACACCCGAAAGGTATGGTTCACTCAGGAGCAGTACGTCTACATTGCGCTCCCTCGCTGTCTGAGCCAAAAGGTTCTGTGCAGCTGCGCAGTGGTTGATGTTGAGCTGAATGATGTTAATGAGGTCTAACATCATTTTGGCGGCTATTAGCTTCTTTTTTTGAAATGGTTTTGTAGGTAGGGCATGCGAAACCACCTGTCGCATGGCTCTTGTCCACGTCGTTGCTGCAGATAAGACATCTTGGTGGCGCTGCGCCGCCCTTTGCCTTATGACCATGCTCGCCGCACCGTAGGCAGCAGTCCGAGCGATCGACTGAGTTGCAGTTGTAAGAGCGGTGACCAAATTCTAAGCACCGAACCCCGTTTGAGTACCGTTATTACATCGTTCAGGCATAACGTCATTGTCGCTGATTGGGTTCCATCCCTCATTTTGCGCCACCTGCTAACATCCTCCGGCTTTACAAGTATGCCTTGGTATTGGGAGGCGAGACTACTTTGGAGTTCCACCGCTGTTGTTGCCTCATCCATTCCACTGCATATTAGCGCCATTCTCTGCGCCCCCGTGCGTACCGCAACCATTTCTTTGAGGGTCTCCTCAATAATTCCTCTGAAAGCAGGGACGCTGGCAAAGCCTTTGCCCTCTACCTCGAGCAGTAGCTCTCCCTGTAGGGTCCTTCGGATCTTTCTAACCTGTTTCCCAAAGTCGCTTAGGTTGGGATCGACTTTCAGCGTACGAAGCATGTCAGCGTACAAAGCTTTGCCAGTCTTTTTAAGAATAATGGCCTCTGGCTTCTTGCGCAAACGCTTTGGCAACACTTTAGTCCACACCTCCCTTGTAGTCGCGGCCTTGGCAACGGTCGCGTAGCTGGCTGGCTTTGGCTTTGGCTCCTTCATATTGGAGGGCTCGGATGGTATCACTGACTGTGAATGTGGCTTCACTAACGCGTTTTTTGGCGCCGCCGCTTTGCGGTCTTTTGTCTGCCGCGCCTCCGTCTGAGTGGCAGTGTACCGGAAGGAGGCCTCCTCCTTACCAGCACCCTCCTGAAGCTGGATCGCTCTTATGTTAATTGCAGCTAGCTCCGCAATTACACCTTTGGACTCTTTCGTTACGTGGCGATGAGTTTCAAATGCGGTCAGGAGCGTGTTTATCCTGACGTTCATCAAGCCCAGTAAGCTCCACAGGTCTTCGTTTTTAAAATCCGATTGGTCTGCAGGACGGATTGGCGAGCCAGTTGGGAATTTTACCGCAATTTTTTGCGTCGGTACGCAGATTAGGTCTGCAATTTTTTTTTTGGCATGGTGTCGGAGAGGCCAAAGTGTCCTCCACAACAGCTCCGCAAACTTGCCCGCCTGTCGCCGTCGCCTGTTTCAACTCCTTGCACCGTGATACCTATTTTGGTTGACCTCGACATTCGAGTGCTTCTCCTGAATGGGTCATCACCGTTGGGGGCAGTGCCCCCTGTTGGATTATCTATTTGCGGATTAACAGCACCAGTTTTTATGCAGCAACACGCGGATCAGCTTTCTAGAAAGTGAGCTCCCACGTAGGCCACAGATTTCCCCTAGGCGTTGACTGCTGGAGGTTATTCCGCCTCTTATCGGACACCAGAGCCTCTACTTAGGCACCGCAAAGGTGAGAGGTTGATTTTCGGTCTGTCCGTGACCTTTATGCCGACTCCCTTTCGAGAATGGGTCCGGTCTAAAAACAAATTCAAATTTGAATTTAACTGTTGCGCGCCCTAACCGATCTCCAATGCCGGTCTGGCAGCGCCGTTAGTCTGGCTACCCCGCTCGGTCCAGATCGCCCACTGCGATAGTTTGGCAGCACCAACAGCTGATTTAACAGCTGGCCACCCACTACAGAAAATTGCAAAGTAAATCCGAATTGCAATAATTACTCCTTTTTTTTATTTGACACCAGGATAATTAAAATTTCGCGGAGCGTATATTAACACGTCCGTATCAGAAAAAACTTTCTCCTTTCTTCCCTGTGTGTGTTTGTGTGTGCGTCTGTGTGTGTGTGTGTGTGTGTGTGTTTTTTTTTTTTTTATACCCGCTACTCATAGAGTAGAAGGGTATTATAACTTTGTTCAAACCGAAAATGTATGTAACAGGCAGAAGGAGACACCTCCGACCCCATAAAGTATATATATTCTGGCTCAGGATCAACAGCCAAATCGATAAAGCCATGTCCGTCTGTCCGCGTGTCTGTCTGTCTGTGTGAAAATCTAGATCTCAGCTATTATAAGAGCTAGGACAACCAAATTTGGTGACAATATGTGTTATTATTGCGCGCTGATCAAGTTTATTTTGGATTTTGGCCACGCCCCCTTCCGCCCCCGCAAATCGAAAAAACATTGATAACAAGTGCAATTTTGATGCCATATTGTTCATTTTCGGTTTACATGATAACTATAGCTAGCCCGATGATCTCTGAAAATTTGGTAACAATCGGTTAATAAACACAGAAGTTATTCAGCTTAACGTTTTTCACAGCTGTAAGCAGCGCTGCCGGCAGCGCTGCTTGCAGCATTGTGCCGAATCGTGTGTGCGTGTACGGTGGTGAAATGGGTTAAGTTGTGGACTGCAAAACGAACAGTACTATTATGCATTTACGGGTTCGAGTCCCGCCCGCATCAAAAATTAAATGTGTGCAAAAATGTTTTTTTTTTATTTTATATTTTTGACTTTGCATAAATATTATAAGTCCATAGCCTTTTACGGTCAAAATATGATTGTAGCCGTTTTTTTGTTCCGCAAATAAATTATGTACAAGCAGCCGGGTAGCGGGTATATTACAGTCGAGCACACTCGACTGTAGCTTTCTTACTTGTTTTTTATTAAAAATACGGCAGGAAAATAAGATCTTCGAAAGATACCATCCACCGTCCGTAGATGGTATGCACGATTCATAACTCTCCAAGTAGAGTGACGCCTACGTACTAAACAAAAACCTCCGTATGATCTCCAGTCCTTGCTTCGCTCACTGGTACTTCCAATCAAGGTATTACTTCGGTGAGCAGGATGTGGTGCTCGATCGCAATCCCTCTCTTGGTGCGTTGCTGCGTAACGCTCCTTCGTTAACTCTTTAGTCGCCTTTTACGACAAGCCGAGCCCGCTGAGGTGGAATTCTTGGTCCGCCACCACACGGGAGTGCTCCTTTATCCAACGGGTCTGCTGGCCGTCTCATCAATGCGAACACGTTTCATCATGCCTATGATAATGCCATGAGCTCTCTCCCACACGGTTTTGTCCGCCAGCATATTGCGCATTAGACTTCTCGGGCTGAGCGGAGTTCCAGCAAGAGTCTCCAGTATCTCCCTCTCTGTACGAAACCTAGTGCAGTGCAGTACGATATGTTCCGCTGTTTCGGCTACGTCGTTGCAGAACAGGCACAGGGCTGAGTCCACATGGCGAAACCTGAAGAGGTAACCCCGGAAGCAACCATGGTCGGTGATGAACTGGGTCAAGTGATAGTCCAGCACTTTGTGTTCACACCCTGCCCACTCGGATAGATCTGGAATCAGCTGGTAGGTCCATCTCCCTTGTTGTGAGTGTTGCCACCTAGTCTGCCACACCCCATAAAGCCAGACACTGATCTCTTCACCGTTAACACATTCTCGAGACAGGTATTGGGTTTCTATCTCAAGATCAATCGGGGGGATGCCCGCGAGGACATGAGCCGCATCTTCCGATATTGTTCTGAATCCTCTTATCAGTCTAAGAGCCAGGGTCCGTGATACTGGACGCGCGTTGTCCAGGTAAGTCACTCTATTCGTGGCACTCCTCCAGATGGGGGCAGCGTATAGGAGCGATGATTTCGCGACTGCCACTAGCAGCCTCCTGGCCGGCATCCTGGGTCCACCTATGTTTGGCATGAGTCTTGCAAGTGCTGCTGCTGTCATCGCTGCCTTCCTACTGGCGTATCTCGCATGCTCCTTGAATGACAGTCTATGGTCAATCAGAACACCCAGATACTTCAGGGATCCAGCAGACTCTATTTGAGCGTCTTTGACCGCGACACGTATACCTCGACGGCCTTTCTGCTGCTCAACAACACTGCTTCGGACTTGTGCGCAGCGATGCTTAGACCGGCATTCTCCAGCCAGCTAATATCTGAGCTAATCGCTGCATTGCTCTTGTCCTGTAACTCCGGAATAGTTTTGGCAACCGCTGCTACTGCCACGTCGTCAGCAAAGCAGAGTAGCTCCACTCCACTGGGCTTGCTGATGGACAATATCCCGTCGTACATTATGTTCCACAGTATTGGACCAAGTACCGACCCTTGTGGGACACCTGCGGTGACGTGGTGTTTTCTTGGCCCGCCATCAGTATCGTACCAAAGTAGCTGCCAATGATGATCCTGGGGTAACGAGGAATACCCATGTTGCGCATGGCCCCAAGGATGTTTGGCCATCTCGCCGTATTGAATGCATTTTTCACGTCTAGCGTGATGATGGCGCAGTACTCCTTGCTGCCACCTAGCCATCTGTCACCATCGAGGGCGGACTTGATCTCTTATGGCAGTGAGAGCGTCGAGAGTGCTTTTTCCTTCCGGAAGCCATACTGGTGTCTTTGTAGGCCATCGGGGCTCTCAGTGATCAGCTCAATTCCGTGTATAGGATGCGTTCGAAGAGCTTTCCCACAATATCCAGCAGACATAGTGGGCGGAAACTGCCTGCAGCATTAGTTGTAGCCTTACCTTTCGGCAGCAATACCAGCCTCATGTTCTTCCAGCGAGAAGCGAAGACACCATCTATCAGACACTGTTGAAGGTGTCCCTGAAGATTTCGGGCTTGGCATTTGCGGCAGCCATAACTACGACGCCTGGGATGCCATCGAGACCTGGGGCTTTGTTGGGCTTAATTCTCTTTGCCGCTTGATGACCTACATGTAGTGACACACGGGAAATCGGGGACAGGATTTCTTGTGCGGGTTGCCATAGAGTATCCTGATCTGGGAATAGCTCCGCCACGATGCTTGATAATAGAGCCGGGTCCTGTGGAGTGCCTCCTTCAGCGGCTTTCAGCTTATTGCAAACCAATTTGTACGGGACCCCACGGATCATCGTCTACACTGCCAGCAGCTCTTTAAAAGCATTTGCTTTCAGCAGAATGCCATTTCTGAGCTCCGCACGTTTCGATCTGTACCTCTCATGTAGATCTGAGTGCTGAGAGTGACCTCTGGCTCGTTGCGCCTGTCTCCTTGCCCTGAAGCATTCCGAGCGCAGCTGGTTGAGAGAGCCGTTCCACCAGTAGACCGGAGGTTTGCGTTCACTTCTTTGCTTCTTACGCAGCATCGCTGCATCGCATGCAGTTCCAGCATCTTCATGAGCGCCGCCACCATGGTTTCCGCATGTCCATTTGTAAGCACCATTTGTTCGATGTTGAAAGCCAGCATGTCCTTGTCAAGTTTTTGATGTCCCATGCATGCCCAAGAGTACTCCTTGCCTGTCGTTGTGTGATGCACGACGTGGCGCGCTGAATGTAATTAGGGCATGATCGCTCAGCGTTACGTCCTCCTGAACCGTCCATTTAGCAGTGGGGGCTAGGCTTCTGCTGACAAAGGTGACATCGATGAATGATGTACCTCTGTCGTTTGTGTTTTTTTTTTTTTTTTTTTTTTTGACGTTGACGCACCACAGTGCGTTCAAGTGGTCTTTGTGACACCAGGCCATAGCCTGTTGTTTAAATACCGTTCTTACTCCCTCCTGGCCTCGCCGTTAGGCATTACAAGGGGAGGGGAGTATAACCTTAAAGGCTCGCATCTCATGTTCGGATCCTCTCCTCTCACCTCAGCTGCACCATAATGCTAGAGGCCATCGCGTTTACAGCATCCCATTTTTCCTGGCAGGCCACCATGTTCGAACGCCTTCTCCACCGCATATCTTTCCCGGTTAAATCGGGGGCACACGAACATGACGTGCTCGGCATCTTCTTCATAACCTGCACCACAGGTCCCGCATATGGATTCCTCGCTTTGACCGAAGCGGTGCAGGTAGGCTCTAAAGCAGCCATGTCCACCTAGAAACTGGGTCAGATAGAAGTTTATCTGCCCATGCTTCCTTTCATTCCAGGGTTTGATTTGCGGGATAAGCCGTCGCGTCCAACTGCCCTTCTGGGAGACCGACCATGTATCTTGCCATCGTGGTATGAGGCTACCTTGGTAGTCATTACCAGTATCATGGTTCCTCATCGCCGCTATCCTTGACTCGACTAGAAGCTCAAAGGGTGGCATGCTTTCGATCACATGCGCAGCCTGATAAGTGAATCCATAATTCCGTCCCATCTGGCGGATATCGAGGGTGACCACCAGACAGTATTTCTTAGTCCCCCAGAGCCATCTCCTGCCCTCTATCGCTTTCTCTGCCAAGTCCGTAACCACTTGGATGGCCTGCGTAGTGGACCGCGCCTTTCGGAAGCTGAATTGGAGTGGTGACAGGCCTCCACATTTGTCGATCTCTATGTTGAGACGGTCGCATAGGATTCTCTCCAATGCTTTCTCTGCAGTGTCCAGCAGACAGATTGGCCTGTAGGCGGATGGGTCCTCTGGTGGTTTGCCTCCTTTTGGGATCAGAACGAGCTCCTGCCTCTTTCAGCGCTTGGGGAACACTCCTTCCCTTATGCATGCGTTCAACACGTCCGCAAAGTAGCTTGGCTGCCGTTCCATGGCAATCCTTATTATCGCACTAGGAATCCTATCTGGGTCCGGGGCTTTTCCTGCCGTGATCCTCCGAGCAGCACTTGCGACTTCATCCGTGGGAACCTCGTTAAATTGGCACTCCACGTTGGTTTGGTGGGTCCTTCTTGGGACCAATCCATGCCTAACGATTTATTGCATTAGCGTCGGGCACGCTGGGTTCGGCGCTCTGAATGCGTGCAGCCTCTTCATGGTCAGCTTATATGCCAGTCCCCAGGGGTCCGCGCCTGCTTTGTCGCAGAGCTCCAGGAAGCTTCTCCTCTTGCTGCACTTTATTGAGCGTTTGACTACTAACCTCTTGACTCTGAGTAGCTCCCTGAACGATTCTGTTCTCGGGTCGCTGCGTCTTAGAGCCCTTTGGTAAGCCCGTCTTGTTCGAAAGCAGTTAGCCCCTGCCCTTTCAATGTCGTCATTCCACCAATGGACTGGGCAGCGCTGGGCACCCGTTCCGGTTTTGCGCATTGACAGTGAGACTATATGCGCCATAAGCTGGTCGGTTCTGGCCGTGGCGTTGCCTCTGCCATTGAAGTCGCCAAGTATGCTTTAAAAGACCTCTATGTCGAGTGTATCCACTTTATAGCGTCTTTTCCTTGGCATGAGCATCTGGTGTGCTCGCGTTCGGACCTCAATGACTATCGCCAGGTAGTCGCTGTGCGTATAGTCCTCGCACAGGGTCCAGGTGGTGTTCGGTGCCTGCCAGCATTGCCCCTCGAGAAGGTGTGGCGGGCTCCATGTTTCAGGAGGACAACGTCGAGTGTAGACATTGCGTCCGTTAGAGCCTGTCCTCTGCTGTTAGTACTTGGACACCCCCAATCGGTTGCCCAAGAGTTAAAATCCCCGGAGAACTTCCAGTAGCTGTGCTGTAGGCTGACCGCAGCTCCACACCGCCGACTTTTCAAGGTGGTCCTCAGTCCACATGTTGGGAGACCTTTTACGGTACGGCTCGCTCAATATGGCAACGTCAATATTACTCTCTCTTACCGATTGCTCTAGCAGGTCATGCGCTGCTTCGCAGTGGTTGAGGTTGAGTTGGTAGATCCCTGTCATTGCTGGATACGTCGAGCCTGCGCTGATGCCATGTATGGGCATCGGCTGCTGTTGGCTGGATGGTCAGTTTCCTTTTCTCCCTTCCTGGTGCATAGAATACATTTGTGTTTGTTTGAACAGCTCATAGCCTTGTGTCCCTTCTCGCCACATTTGAAGCAAAGACCAGTCTTCACCTATGCAGCGGCTGGCAATGTGACCGAACTCCATGCACTTGAAGCATCTCAGGGGTTGCGTTTTGCGCCAGATACGGCAGATGACCCAACCGACTCGGACCTTGCCCTCCTTGGCGTCTGGGTGCCTCCGTATGATTTGCGGATGGAAACAATTGAAGTTGGCGATGCACCGATTTCGCCGAACTGCGTGATCAGAGCTTCCAAAAGTTTCTCCGTCGTCGTGATCTCGTCCAGATCTTTGATCTCCTGGGTTGCCATTTCGGTGAGTGAACGCACCTCTGTCTCGGGGCCCAGGAATGCCTGTACCGCTTCTTGGAAGGTCCTCGTGTTGGCGTCGGCTAACCTTTTGAGCTCAAAGAGTAGCTCGCCCTTGGCAGTTTTCCGGATGCCGGAGCGCAGGATCTCGGCATACGAGGCGCCCTCTTTGCCCTTGACGACGATGGCGTCTGGTTTGGTGTTTCGGCTTTTGGTGTTTTCCACCTTCTTCCAGGGTTCTTCATCCTGTCGCGGTGTTTTCTCCTTCGCGTGTACTGCAGGCGTTGGCTGCGATATTGTGGCGGTCGGTCTCGCTGACGACCAAGTCCCTCATTGGCTGGTGGATGGAGCGTCTGCCTAGTAGCATTTGGCTTAGCGCTCGTATTTTCTCCCCAAGTTGCTCAAACGTCGTCCACTCCTTGTTAGCCACATTGCCCAGTGGCGTTGTTGGGACCGTTGTCGCCGGGTTCGGTGCGCATGGCGTCGGTCTCAGGGACCTCATCATCCTGAAGCTGCTCTTGAACGGGTCTCCGTCATTAGGGGCGATGCCCCCAGCTGGACTATCCATTAAAGCTCTGATTTGCGACTAAACTTGCTCTAAGATGAATTCGGAGCACCTAATTTAAAGGGTCCCTCGCTGGGCACGGATTTCTCCTAGGCGTTTGACCGTTGGAGGATTTTTGCTCCGCCTCTTCTCGGACACCAGAGCCTCTTCTTTGGCACCGCTAGGGTGAGAGGTTGATATTTAGCCTGTCCGCGGCCTTTATGCCTTTTTCCTTAAAAATTAGGTCCACTCCAAATTTAATAAAGAGCAAAGTTGTTTCCGTATCGCGATTTGCAGGCGTAGTCCACTCCAAAATTCAAACTTCAAATTAATTTAAATTTAGATTTAGATTTAAATTCAAATTTAAATTTTTACGTTACGCGCCCAACAGACAAGGTCTGGCAGCGCCGTATGTCTGGCAACGCCAATGGGTTTGTGCGATCGGCTGGCAGCACTATCCTGCCACCACGGTACTTCCGATCAGTGGCAGCGCTGTCACTGTTTGGTCAGCCGGGCCTCCCGCGACAATTTTTGTTAATAAAATGTAAATAAATTTTATACCGACAAGTACTTATTTCCGCGTTGACCACTTTGTGATCCCGAAGCAAAACAAAGGGATGCGGCTTTGTGCACTTCTCCACTATTTCCAACAGCACCGTCGAAAGAAATAGATCAAAATCGCGCAGCGTTTAAAAACACGTCTAGTTTGAGCGGGAATTAATTTTTTTTTTTTTTTTTTTTTTTTTTTTTTTTTTTTTTATTTACTTCGCCCTACAGAAAGAAAAATAAAATCTTCTTAAGATATCACCTACCGTCCGTAGGTGGTATGCACGATTCATAACCCCTAATGGGATTATGCCTACGTACTAAACAAAAAACCTCCGTGAGCTCTTCTTTTGTGTGTGTGTGTGTGTGACAACTTGAAAACCACGTTCTTTGTATATGATTGGAGTACCTGTATATAGATTCCAGCGCAGGGTTGCATTTATGTTGACTATATATGTATGACATGACATGACATTATACAGATACTATAGATATATGGCAATGTGCAGCATATTTTACCAGTTGAAAAGCATAGCTAGCACTGCCAGCCTTTGTCGATGAAAAGAGGCCAAAACAAAGCACAGCACGAGACCTTTAGGTGAACTTCCTCTGGCATTTGAGAAACATTGGCTGCTTTCCTCCTGGGCGGGTAAACCGCTTTACCAATTGCCACTTTTTGGGTCTAATTGCCACAGACACGCATTGTCTATAGCGCGTAGTCGCATTCGCAGCTTTTATGCTCAATTACTTTTGTTGATGCTCTCAATTAATGGCTCGGTTACCCACACATGCGAGCGTGATTCTTAATGTGCCGGGGCCACAGCATCTTGCAACGTCTCGCAGGCCTGGCTGGACAACATAATCAAGTTTAAGTGACAAGCCGCTGACTGTTTGATTGGCTTCACATCGTGGAGTGGGCTAGGCTGTTTGCTCCAGCTGTTCTGCTTGTGCACGCCATTACGCCCCGACCCCGCCCACGTCCATTGGGTTAACTGTCTTTGTTTACTCATGCGCTACAATTGCGACAGCTTGGCAGTCTTTTCGCAGTGCACGCGGCGTATACTTAACGAGCGCGCACTGCAGTCGCGGCACGCCCCTGAAAGTAAGCAAGAATTGCAATTGCCGGCGCACTATGAGGCCGCGGACCACTTTTGCTGTTTTTAATAAATAACTCAAGGCCGGAGCAATATTTTCGAATTTAGTTTTTCTACCAGCTACTCATAGAGTTGAAGGGTATTATAACTTGGTTCAAACCGAAAATGTATGTAATAGGCAGAAGGAGACATCTCCGACCCCATAAAGTGTATATATTCTGGCTCAGGATCAACAGCCAAATCGATATAGCCATGTCAGTCTGTCCGGCTGCTTGTCTGTCTGTCTGTGTGAAAATCTAGATCTCAGCTATAATAAGAGCTAGAACTACCAAATTTGGTGACAAAATGTGATATTATTGCACGCTGATCAAGTTTATTTTCCGCCCCAGTAAATCGAAAATAAAAATGAATTACAAGCGCAATTTTGATGCGATATTGTTCATTTTTGGTTTATATATATTGAAAATGGTCAAAAATGGTATACTAAGTTTGTGCAAAAGTATGTAACAGGCAGAAGGAGACATGGCAGACCCCATAAAGTAAATATATTCTGGTTCAGGATCAACAGCCGAGTCGATTGAGCCATGTCTGTCTGTCTGTCTGTCCGTCTGTCTGTCCGTCTGTCTGTATGAACGTCGAGATCTCAGCTATTACAAAAGCTAGAGACACCATATTTGGCGAATGGTATCTGGCGCGCTCGAATGGTAATGGCGCGCTCGACTATAGCTTTCCTTACTTGTTTAAATTAGATTTTGAGTTTGCATAAATATTGCAAGTCCATGGTCTTTTACAGTCAAAATATGATTGTAGCCGTTTTTTTTTATTGTTTCTGAACCCCTTATTGATGCCCAAAAAATGTATATTTTCAATAATAATGGGAAACGCATTATGGAAGTTAAAAAGGCGTGGCATACTTAAAAGGCATGTTTATTTCTTCCTTTTTCTGAATAAATTAAAAGAAAAATATTTGCTTCTATTTGTGTGGAACACGTTCTTAATGCGAAATCAATTCACAAAAATTGCATTTCTATAACGGTACTAATTATGTAAACTTTTAATTTGAATGTTGTTCAAAAAATATCAACATTATCTCCCTTTTCATTTATATTTTGATTTTGAGGTTATGAGACAAAATATTAAATTTCGCCGAAAGTGCAGAAAGTGCAATTTGAATTAAGATTAATTTGAATACTAATTAAAAACTTTACACAATTTATTGCCTGACTACGCTGGACTCGGTTTATATCACTATTCTAAGATTGCAATGGAGTACAAAAGGGGTTATCAAAATCACACAATTACAAGAACACCACGACCAAGTTTTAATAATGTTACTCCATTAAGACTTAGTAAAAGCTCCTGTGATTTGATTGTAGGAAAAATCTTAAATTAAAATGTTACTTTATACTTTTTAGGCCTTTGAAAGTAGAGTATATTGTGTGTTTTTACATCATGTGCTAAGAGCAATGTTTGGCACCTGTTATCATAACAGAGCATGATTCTGTTAACATTTTTGGACTATTACATTGACGATTGATGTTTTCTTAACAGAATGACTTCAGTTTGAGAACTTTTGAAAAGTGGTCCGCGGCCCCATAGTGCAGCGGCCTGATTAGAATTCGAGCTTAGTCGGCAATTACTTTGAATAATTCATCGTGCGAATCTGTTCGCCAGTCGCACATGCATTTTCTATAAATTAGTGCCCTTTTTGTTCTTCTTCAGCTACTTAATTGATGGGCACATTCCGCTTTATTTATTCATCGATTCGCGCAGGACTCGACTCGCTGCCAGAGGGCAGGCAGCAGGGTATGTGTGCTAGCCTTGTGCTGAATCCGATAATTACCCTAATTGCGTATATAAATTAATTTTTGTCGCTGCTGCTGTTGGTGCAGTTTGAGCGGCCTATTGTCATAATTTGCATGCTGGCGTATGCAATTTTACTATGATCGCGATTGCATGGTCCTCGGCCATTATCTAACTGCCAATTCGAACCGAAAACTTCCCGCGTGTAATGGCCACAAACAAGATAATTGCCAGACAAGCGCAGCCCCCGAAACCCCCAAGCCGAACTTTATCACTATGTGGGCAGTTTGCTTGGTCAGTTAGGTCAGCTGAGGGCGCGCAAAACGTTTTATTACCTTGTTTCGCCATCGGTTTGGGCTGTCGGTCCAGCTTAGGCTTTGGTTTTTGTTTCGGGTTTAGTTTCGGTTTGGCTTGATCCCGTTTCAGCTGCGAAATTTGTGAATCGAATGAAATTAATTAAATGCAGAGCACTGCAAAGGTCGAAGCCGAAACTGAAGCAAAAGCTATAGTTGTAGCTGAACCTGAAGCCGATAAAAGCGCGTAAATGAGGTCAAAACTATTTACGCATCGCTGCGTTGCTAAATTCACTGCGGGACCTTATCGCTTCGTCGGTTGGGCAATCATTTAAAATTCTCAATTTCGAAAATTGAGAGCCTATTCGAAAATGTGTTGTGGCGTATGAAAATTGAAAACTGCAATTTACAATTTGCAATTCCGTTCGGTGCTAATTAACAACGTGACCTACACAAATTGGCAATAAGCTAGTCAAGTGGTTAATAACAGGTTCACAACACGACAGAAACCAGATATCCAGATTCATATTCATTGCAAATGAATAAGGATAGCTCACAGAACTCTCCCTCCCGTACTTTTCGTAGTTGTTGTTGTTGTTTTTCTCAATACGATTGCATAATTGAGTCCGAAGACAAACCTAGAAGTTCCCTTTCCCCTGGATTGAACCAGTTTAACGACTCCCTGTGAGGCGGCAGATTGAATGCTAAATGATATGGCCAGCCTCGGCCTGCACTTCGGTCGAGTGCAGGCAAATTACATGCTAATCGCATTGCTCAGAAATTGAAGACACGTCTTGGACTCGGACTCCGACTTGGATTCGGACAGGGACTGCAAATTTGCATTCAGGCAAACTTTGCAGCACTCCCGGACGGAAGCTAAGCAATTTATGCATTAATATGGAAATCTTATAAACAAATTTTGGGCTAGAAATTAAAATCGCTCAACAACAAATTGACATTAGGAGCAAATGCGATTGTTAACATGCATGTTTATGTTTGTCGCATTTGAGCAGCAGCAGCAGCACAGGAAATTCCCGCTGCTTTTGGGGCTCTCATCACATCGCCTTTTACCAGTTTTGCTACTTGTTTTCCCCGTCGCTTTGCCTTTCATTCTTTCTTTGAGCTGTTGTTATTGCCCGCGGCGTTGTTTCATACTTGCCGCAGGCAGCTACAACAAAAAGACGACAGTGGCAACAACAACAATAACAACAGCAACAGCAGCGGCTTTAACAACGATTGCAATTTATTCGAATTAGTTTAGCTGCACAATTTACATTTATTTATTATTTTTATGAGCCGCCATTGCTGTTGCTGTTGCTTTGGTTTGAATGCGGGGCAGCTGCTCAACTCGCATTGCAGGTGCAAAATGATGACACAAACTGCTCGCGCAGGGACTCTACTTGGGCAACATTTTAAGGCCAACTTTCTTTGGGCAGCACACAGAAATCTTAGCCGAGGAGTAAAAATGGTATGAAAGATCTATAGCTATGTAATACTTAATGACTCATACAAAGGCGGTAGATAGCCGAATAAAAGAAACGGAACCTTAATTTAATATTTTACACTTTAGCCAGCGCAAGCCAAGCTACCCCTTATATTTATTCTTTACTTTCTGGTGTCCAGTCCTGGTATAATTTCATTGATCAGGGCTTTAGATCACGTTGGATGAGCTTAAAAAAGAGAGGAAGAGAGTGGATACACAAGTCTCAAAGTTGCGATTTGTGCAATACGCTCTTATCCTGCCGAAGGCGCTTGTCTGTTTGTCTAGTGAATACCCTGCAGCTGAGGTTAAAGGTAGCTTAGCTTTCGGCTACACACTCAGTCAACAATAAATAAATATTTCTAGATAAATATTAAGTGTACGTACGCATAGTTTATTGACTCGACTTTTACCAAATTTTATGTACCATATCTAATAATCTGTATTATTTACGATCATTAAGTTCTCTAAATATCGTCACCTCTCTTTCTTAATTCTATTATTGTCATCAGCTATGACAGCGATTCCGCTTTAAGAAAAAATGCCCCTTTTGTTGGCTGAAATTAATTAAACAAAATAAAATAACGAAACAAGATTTTTAAAATAAGTTTTTTGCATTGCCCTCATAATTAAAGCAATGTAATTTAAGAAAAAAGTGAGCGTGGCTTACCCTACTTATGGAAAAAATATTAACTATAACACATAATATAGCACACTTTTTAGGGCGTTTTAGTGAGTAGAAGGGTATTATAACTTTGTTTAAACCAGAAATGTATGTAACAGGCAGAAGGAGATATCTCCGACCCCAAAAAGTATATATATTCTGGCTCAGGATCAACAGCCGAGTCGATATAGTCATGTCTGTCTGTTCGTATGAACACCTGGATATCAGCTATTATAAGAGCTATTATTGCACGCTGATCAAGTTTATTTTGAATTTTGGCCACGCCCCCTTCCGTCCCCGTAAATCGAAAAAAATGGATTACAGGCGTCATATTGTTTACATACTAAGGCATAGATTGCGAAAGTTTCTTGGCGATATCTTGAAAAATGACAAAAATCGGCCAATAGGTTCTATGGCAGCTATACGATACATCGGCTCGTTCCGACTTATTTACAGCCTGCAGCGATGAGAAGCATGTATACCAAGTTTCATCAAGATAGCTCTAAAACTGAGATACTGACGGACGGACGGACAGACGGACATGGCTAGTTCGACTCCCCTATTGATGCTGATTAAGAATATATATACTTTATAGGGTCGAAAATGTCTCCTAAGGTGCGTTGCAATCTTCTGGCCAAAATTAATTTACCATCTGCAATGGTACATGGTCTATTGTGTTTGTCGAAATGTGTGTAATAGGCAGAAGGAGGCATCTGCGACACCATTAAGTATATATATTCTTGCTCGAGTCGATTGAGGCATGTCTGTCTTTCTGTTTGTCCGTCTGTATGAACGCCTATATCTCAGAAACTAAAAAAGCTAGAGCCACTAAATATGGGGACAACATTCATGTAGGTCGTACGCTGTAAAATTTTTAAAATTTAAAATTTTTAAAATTTGGGCCACGCCTACTTCCGCCTCTGCAAATCGGTAAACCGAATAGCAAGCGCAATAATTAAGATACAGTATTCAATGTATTAGATAACTATCACCACCTAAACGATCGCCGAAAATTCCGATCGGATAATGAACATTAAAATTATTCAACGTCTTATATAGATTTGCACTGCGCCCACTGAAAGCAAGCAAGCAGTGTTTTTTGCCAAGCATTTTTTTCAACTGCTTGGATTGCTTGGTGTCTAACTGAAAATTATGATATATGTTTTGTTTTTTCTTTTTCTTTGAAAAAAAAACACGTTTACCAATAACAGTTTCCACAAATTGATTTTCTTCATGATCTCCAAAAATCAATGGTCTTATGCAGTCAACATTTGATTGTAGCCATTCTTACTTGTTTTTTTTTTTTTATTATTTTGACTTTGCATCAGTATTGTAAGTCTATAGACAAAATATGATTGTAGCCGTTCTTTACTGTTTCGCAAATAATTAATGTACGAGCAGCTGGGTAACGGGTATTTACCAGTCAAGCACACTTGACTGTAGCTTTCTTACTTGTTATTAAGTAGAAGCGATGAATCTATACAATGCAGTAATAGTAACATAACAGCGCAATTAAGAAATAAATAGAAATACCAAACCTCGCACTAAGCGTGTGAGAACTTACAACATTGTCATATACTTCGAGGGGGTTTTTAGGGTTGTCCAATTGTTTTTGCAAAACCCTTCCTTTTTAATTCCCCTAGAGGCCTAGCAGGGAGTAAGCGTCTAGCAAGTATTCTGTGGTGTCTTCTGAGTCTATCACTATATCTGCTGGTGTGCCTTGAGATCTCCTCTTCCACTGTGTGGAGATTCAGATCACGATGAACGGTAGTGCCATGTAGAAATTATGGGCAGTCTGTAATGACACGCATGACAGGATTTTGCAAGTAGTTGGATTTTGCATTTTGTAGTTGGATTTTGCAGGAATACCCCAGATCTGTATTCCGTACAGCCAGATCGGCGCTACACAGTGGACGTAGACTGTTTTTTTTGGCTCTCAGTGACATGCTTTTCCTGTTTATCAGCCATCGCAGTTGTTGTTGCGTTCTTTGACCACATCTCCGAGCCGTAGCTTTCAGGTGTGAGCTAAAAATCTGACGTTTATCAAGGATAATCCCGAGGTACTTAGCTTGCAAAGGTTGATCTAGAATTAAGCCTTCCAATTGTATGGGTGGGGTGTTGGGAATTAAGGTCTTCAAGTTTAAGCAGGGAATGGTGGTCTTTTGTGAATTGACTTTTAAATTCCATCTTTTGCACCATGCAGCCAGTGTGGTAAGGTACTCTTGGAGGCCCAGTGCTACCCCGTTGCAACAATTGACACTGTACAACAGTGCAATGCAAAACTTTACAATCGAAGCAAGTAGAGCCTTCCTGGGGGTTACTATATGATAGGCGTTTGGGCAAGGCAGATCTGCAGTGTATATTGAGTAGAGTGCGAAACTCCAATTCTCATAACGCAAGGGGTCGAATAGGTGTTTTTGACCCTGACCATGAACTTCCGTTCTTCCAAATATAATCTTAGAACTCCATAATACGGTGCTGGGAATAACTTTTTAATTCTGCTGAGAAGGCTGTAATGCCAAACCCTATCAAATGTCTGTTGCATGTCCATGAACACAGCATTATACTATTCCAAATCATCAAAGGCCTGTAGGATATATTTTGTCAATCTGTGGACCTGCTCCACAGTGCTGTGTCCCTGTCGAAATCCAAATTGATGATCCGGCAGAATACGGCGCTCGTAAATAATGTCACCTATTCTGTTGGGAATTAGCCTTTCCCGTACCTTGGATAGCGAAGATAAGAGACTTATGAGTCGGTCCGATTCAGGGTTCTCTTCAGGTTTAACGGGCTTATGAATCATTAGATTTGCTGCCATTTCCACTGCTTCGCGTAGAACTGAACGGAATATGGCATTAAATATTAGCGCTATGTAAAGAATCGCTCGAATAGGTAGTGCTTTTAACGTGGCATTGCAAACATTGTCGATGTCAGGAGACTTCTTTATCGGGAGAGATTTAATGACGTCGATAATTTCCTTAACCCTGATAGGTTTAATGGGTAGTGCCATTTGTAGAAGTGTCTCTAGGTCTCTTAATTTTTTGCAAGCTCACCTCCCGAGCACTTTATAGGGACCTGTCTAAATGGTTGTCTTTTAAGGTATTTAGGGCACTTAATAATCCATAGCAGCCAGCTTCTGCTCAAAAAATTTGTTTCGTGCTTTGCAGCACGGTTCCATAAAAATTAATCCCAGGGATCTTGAGATCGAATTGCTTGCCGTCGGAGTCTTTTTTCTCTGTCAGAAGCTCTCTAGCCTCTCTTGTCTGGGCTATTCCATATATTGTGCCTGTCCAAGGCACAAGAGGAGTAGAGGCAGTCGCAGCCTTATGAATACTTTCTGTAAGGCTATCAACATCCATTTTAATTTCCTCACCAGAATTAAGCGTTGTATTCAGCGGAATAAAGCTCTCCAGTTGTTGGCTAAAGACAAACAGGTCAGTGTGTTTGGTGACTAGCTGGGGACTTGGATTGACACAAGTACCATCTGTCTCAATGCTTATGATCAAAGGGAAGTGATCAGAGTCCAAGTCCCAGCTTTGTGTCATAGTTGCTAGATGATATGGTATACCATGGTACACTGCAAAGTCTATACAGGTAGGCATATGACTGCACACATATGGATACCTGGTTGGAAAACCAGTTCCAATGATCTTAGCTACAGTGACTGATGTGGCTTCTTCTAATTCCCGCCCCCGTGGTGAATTGTAAGACCTGGGCTGGTCCATCCTTGAACGGTGCTATATTTGAATATCCTTTTGCTGGTGTGGCATAGGATGCTTTTGTGTTTGCGCCAGTGCCTATAGGTGGTTGACTTTGGGCAGTATTAAGCTGTTGTTGTGTTAGTTGCTACTGTAATTTTGATTGGTTGATATTTTTGCGGTAGTTGGGCTGCAAACCAGGAAGCTCTTGCTGGTCTCTAGGAGAGAATAGATGATTATTCTTGTTTAAATTTTTCGCCTTTCTTATAGGCCCCATAGATCTGCGAACAAGCTCCTGGTACTTTTGGCAACCTTTAAAGCTAGCCGTATGATTTTGAGAACAATGGTAACATGTGTGCATTGTGTCTATCGGACGTGTGCATTGTATAGTTTGGTGATTTTCACCACACCTGCCACAATTTGGATGTCTCCGGCAGTATTGGGCTGTTAGCCGAATGACGACATTGTGCAATTTCAGAAGACTTTCTCATCTTTTCAATCCGTATTTTCTTTTGGGAAAGGGTTTTATATGATACAATTTTATTAATTTTGGCACAGGGCCTTATATTAATAAAAAAAAAATTTCTTTCTTCGTCCCTATTTATCCTAGAGCTAGGGTTGTGGATGTGAAATACTTCATAGCCCAAACATCTCAGATCGGCGGCTATGTCTTTGTTTGGTGTGCTGTATTGTAAGTCCCTCATTACAATTCTGTGTGCTTTTTATACCCGCTACTAATGGATTAGAAGTGTATTATAACTTTGTTCAAACCGAAAATGTATGTAACAGGCGAAAGAGACATCTCCGACCCCATAAAATCAATATATTTTGGCTCAGGATCAACAGTCGAGTCGATATAGCCATGTCCGTCTGTTCGTCTGTCTGTCCGTGTGAAAATGTAGATCTATTTGAAGAGCTAGGACTACCAAATTTGGTGACAAAATGTGTTATTATAACACGCTGATCATGTTTATTTTGGATTTTGGCCACGTCCCTTTTCGCCCCAGTAAATCGAAAAAAATTGATTACAAGCGCAATTTTGATGCCATATTGTTCATTTTTGGTAACAATCGGATAATAAACACAGAAGTTATTCAACTTAACGTTTTCCATAGATGTAAGCAGCTCTGCCGGCAGCATTGTGCCGAATAGTGCGTACGTGTACGGTGGTTGAATGGGTTAAGTGGGGACATCAAAACAAACCGTACTATTATGCATTTACGGGTTCGAGTCCTGCCAGCGTTAAAAATTAAATGTGTGCAAAAACTTTTTATACCATTCGTTCATTGAAAATGGTCAAAAATGGTATACTAAGTTTGTGCAAATGTATTTAACAGGCAGAAGGAGGCGTAACAGACCCCACAAAGTATAAATATTTTGACTTAGGATCACCAGCGAAGTCGATTGAGGCATGTCCGTCTGTCTGTCCTTCTGTCCGTCTGTCTGTTTGAACGTCTAGATCTCAGCTATTACAAAAGCTAGAGACACCATATTTCACATGAAGGTATACAATAGGTAGATTGAGTTTACTTACTGTCGGGCGCGCTCGACTGTAGCTTACTTTACTTGTTTTAAATTCACATTTTAATGTCTTAGTATTGCTAAAGGATCCACCGCGATCCGCTATATGGTCATGCGTGACCAGTTTTGGGACCAAAACATATTTAAATCAATTTTCAAAAACGGATTTTGGCCAACAAAAGGGGCATTTTTATACCCGCTACATATAGAGTAGAAGGGTATTATAACTTTGTTCAAACCGAAAATGTATGTAACAGGCAGAAGGAGACACCTCCGACCCCATAAAGTATATATATTCTGGCTCAGGATCAACAGCCGAGTCGATATAGCCATGTCCGTCTGTCCGTCTGTCTGTCCGTGTGAAAACCTAGATCTCAGCTATTATAAGAGCTAGGACTACCAAATTTGGTAATAATATGTGTCATTATTGGATCAAGTTTATTTTGGATTTTGGCCACGCCCCCTTCCGACCCCGTAAATCGCTGCCAGCAGCGCTGCTTGTAGCATTGTGCCGAATAGTGTGTGCGTGTACGGTGGTGAAATGGGTTAAGTTGTGGACTGCAAAACGGACAGTACTATTATGCATTTACGGGTTCGAGTCCCGCCCGCATCAAAAATTAAATGTGTGCAAGAATTTCTGTTTTTTATTTTAGATTTTGACTTTGCATAAAGTCCAGTCCATTTGCATATAAGTCCATGGCCTCTTACAGTCAAAATATGATAGTAGCTGTTCTTTATTGTTCCGCAAATAATTTTGATTTACGAGCAGCTGAGTAGCGTGTATATTACAGCCAAGCACACTCGAATGTAGCTTTCTTACTTGTTTCCTATAGTGGATTGTTTTGCAGTCGAAAAAACCATTGCCTACTTATTGGGGCAGCCTTTTTCAAATCTTAAGACGAGTGTTCGCCATACACTGTGTTTGTGTGTGTTTGTTGTATGATATGCTTGAGCAGCGCGTCAGCCAATCAGCTGTAATGAGTTTTGGCTTAGTACTCGCCCCAAGTAACGCACAGACAACATACATATGTACACAAACGTAATAAATAAATAAATAAAATATAAGCGAGAAGCTTGGCGAGCTAAATCAAAATCTGAGTAGAATTGTGAGTGGATTTTATGCTGAATTCATATTTGATATTTATTTGCCAACGTTTTGCGCCTCTATTTATGGAAAACTGTCATGCGAACAACGCAGAGATACAGAAAGAGACGGGAAAGGGGAGACAGAAAGATATCAAGATAGAAAGATAGAAAGAAAAGAAGCGAAACCCTTGGCCGGGCTGTGAATATGTGTCAGTGCGTGTGTGTGTGTTTAGCTCGTTTTTATGATTGTCTTGAGGATTTTCGTTTTACATTTGTATGAATTTTCAATATGCCAAGAAATAAAACAGCAGAGGCAACAACGATGCGTACAGCATTAAAAGCAAACAGCTAAAAGTAAAAAAGGAATCGGAACCAAAATCAGCAGAAACAACAGCAACATAAACTGATAAAGAAACCAAGCAAGGAATCTGCAGGCCGACAGGGAACAGTGGGAGCTATCGCCGAGCTGGAGGAGGCGGCAGGGATAAGAAGTGGGGGCAAGGTAACAAAGAAACGACAGGCCAACAAAATATATAAAAATATATAAAAATAAAAGGGAATATCCTTAAGGACATCGTAATATTAATTCAAACGGACATATATAAAAGTGAAAATACACATGTACACAGAAACACATTTACACAAACGCTCCTACACCAATGTCTTTTTGCCAACTGGCCTTAAGATTTTTTTTGTTACTTGCCTGATTTCTTTTATATCCCCGTCTTGCTTATTTTGGCTTATAAAAGTAAAAGTCGATGCCGATGAAGAGCTGCCGCTGATTGTCAGCAGAGCCCACATACACACACACAGCAATCGCTATGTACATATAAATATATATATATCATATGTCCTGACATGCATGATATATGCGTTTTATACATATTATATTTGACATTAAAAAATCCGCCAATATTATGTAAAAATTGGATCAGGTTTTGCACTGTGAAATCTGCTCATGATATTCATCTGTCGGCTTTAAGTTGCCAATTTCTTTCGCACTTTAATTAACGCATAGAGTAAAAGGGTATTATAACTTTGTTCAAACCGAAAATGTATGTAACAGCCAGAAGGAGACATCTCCGACCCCATAAAGTGTATATATTCTGGCTCATGATCAACAGCCGAGTCGATATAGCCATGTCCGTCTGTCCGCTTGTCTGTCTGTTCGTATGAACACCTAGATCTCAGCTATTATAAGAGCTGGAACTACCAAATTTGGTGACAATATGTGTTATATCACGCTGATCAAGTTTATTTTGGAGTTTGGAGCCATATTGTTCATTTGGTAAATTTGGTAACAATCGGATAATAAACACAGAAGTTACTCAACTCAACGTTTTTCATAGCTATAAGCAACGCTGCTGACAGCGCTGCCCGCAGTATTGCGCCGAATAGTGCGTACGTGTACGATGGTGAAATGGATTAAGTTGTGAACTCCAAAAACAACAGTACTTTTATGCATTTACGGGTCCAGTCCCGCCAGCGTCAAAAATTAAACATATGCAAAAACTTTTTTTATTATTTTAAATTTTGACTTTGCAATAATGTTATAAGTCTATGGCCTTTTATAGTCAACATATGACTGTAGCCGTTCTTTATTGTTTCGCAAATAATTCTGAGCAAACTCGACTGTAGCTTTCTTACTTGTTGGTTTCAAGCTAATCCCAAAAGAGATTTCATTCAACCTTCTTTTGCCAGATAAATTGCAAGGAAATTGAGAGTGAGAACGTCATTTGCCGTGTGGGAATAAAATATGTATACATATATATTTTAGCATTAAGTGTGAGTTGTGTGAGTGTATATGTGTGTGTGTTTATAATATACTCACAGTTCAGCCGCAGTTTCAAGACGATGAGGTACACTGTGTTAATTTAAAATTCGTAGAAAATAAGGATTTATCGACGTTATAATATTTTTCAAGATTCATTAAAATAAGGTATAAGTGAAATGAACGGCGAATAGATTTCATTAATTGGGATTGTTTTGTT
This sequence comes from Zaprionus ghesquierei, assembly GCA_018904095.1. Classification (NCBI taxonomy): domain Eukaryota; kingdom Metazoa; phylum Arthropoda; class Insecta; order Diptera; family Drosophilidae; genus Zaprionus; species Zaprionus ghesquierei. The sequence goes on from JAEIGP010000841.1 coordinate 2,068,979, forward strand.
ACTTTTCTAGGTAAGTTCACTAACATTGAAAACCTTATTGGCGATTTGATAATCTAATACGTATCTTGCAGTCGATCAGCCTCTCGTTTGGTGCACTTTAAAATTTCTTTTACAAAATGTTCAATGGTGAAATTCATCCGATAGCTAAAAGTCGCAGACCGTTATTTTATAACGATCTCCATAACCGTCTCTGCTTCCGTCTCTGCTCCCGGCTTTGTCGCTGCAATTTTCGAGTGCATTTGGTTCACAAAGTCTGTGGTTCATAGGCCAAGTCTTCTTGCAGTAGATTTATGCTCTTGCAGAAACTTCGCCTAGTTCAATGTCCAGAAAAAGAGACATCTTTGATTTCATAAAGGGTGTCACCTAACTTTCTTCGTTCGTTAATGGAAACTTATCTGAAGGTTGTTTACTAGAAAACACAAGATAAGTAAACCAATTTCGGTTAAAGTTTGCGCTGTATACAAAATCTGAGTTTCATCAAAAATGGATTACTTCATCCTATATCTAATTTAATCTGCAAGTGAGTAAATCTTCCTGAGGTAACCCTTTTATGCCCTTCGACCATTGAAAATGGTCAAAAAGAGTATACTAATTTTGTGCAAATGTTTTTAACAGCTGAAAGGGGGCGTGGCTGACTCCACAAAGTATAAATATTCATGAGCACGAGCACGTCGGTTAGACACACCAAGTTAATCGTGAAGCTTTCATTATACCAAACGCAGATCGAGTTTATTTTAAATTTTCTATGCCACTTTTAATAGGATGTTTGTAATGGCTTTTATATATTCTTGCTCAGGATCACTAGCCGAGTCGATTGAGCTATGTCCGTCTGTCCGTCTTTCTGTATGAACGTCGAGATCCCAGCTATTACAAAAGCTAGAGACACCAAATTTGACGTAAAAAATCATGGGCAGATGAAGTATATTTCATATTTGAGGTGTCACGCCCACCGCCCATGCAAATAGATAATTTACGAATATTAAGAAAAGTATTACAGTTACAGACATCAAATTTGGATTGATGGTTCCTGTAAATCATGCGCAGATCAACGAAAATTGATAATTTTTGAATATTAAGGAAAGTATTAAGGTAACAGCTTTCTGCTTTGGAACACAAAGAGATGCTAATAATATGCACCCAATCTCCAAATTACAATCCGATTGGACAATAAACACAAGTTAAACAAAAAGTTATTATTTGGTCCGGATTCGTGGAAATTTCTCATAAGCTCGCGAATTTTGTATATGAATTTTCATTGATTATGTTATTAATGCTATTTGTACACATGATTTCCCATTTATACAATGTATCGTTGTGAAAATGATATTTAAATGGCAATCAAGCATTTTTTTTTTGTATCGTATTCCACTTCGCTTTGCGCTTTCGTGAACCGTTTATAACTCTACCTACCTAAAAAGCGAATGCATCAAAGCATCCTCTTAAATGCTTAAGAGCCACTCGAGGGCACTTTTCTTCTTCATCTCCTTTTTCTGCTGCGGCTGCTGCTGTTGTTGTTGTTCTTGTTGCCTTGTGCTGAGTATGTGCAAATTATTTTTGTGGGTTATAAAAGCGAAATGAAATAAACCGCCATGCTGTATAATTTGCTTGGCCTCTCAAACTCTCTGACCGCAATGTCCCTTGTGAGTGTCTGTGCGCGTGTGTGTGTGTGTGGGTGGGTGTGTGTGTCTGCGAGCGTCTTATGGTTAACGCTCTTAAGTGTGCAATATGGATAACGATTTCCCATGGCACTAAAACTGACCTTTCTCAAGTGTCCCGCACGCAATACGGGACACGTCGCTAAGGACACCCCTAGACGGTCACGGTAAACACACACAGCAACACACATGGACCCCTACGGTACGGACCCATCAGAACAAAATAAAGCCGTAACAGTGCCGTCCTTAAATATGGTATCGGTCCTACATAGCAACGAAAAGGTCGCCCTATTCACTTACGCACTGTGTGACACCAAAAGTTTCACCTAAATGGATGGTCATACTATAAGGTTAATGCACATGTGAGTCTGTTAATAACAGATTAAGTGCAAGAGTAACATGTTGATCAGTTATAACTTTTAAATAAATAATGAAAAATGAATGGGATCTCACCAATTCTTTTAGTTCCTTTTTAGTAATCTGGGTTGTTGCATTAAATTTCGTCGCTAAAATTATTTTAAAGAGTTAGGGTTTAACTTCTCCAACTCTCCGTGTTGGCAATCTTTAGTTTAATTTATCATTGCTGCGATACAACAATATAAGCCTGGCTCGTAAAACAAAAGGAGCCCACAGAAAAAAGAAAAACATATGTATAACAAAAGCTACAGTCGAATGCACGTGACAGTTAGATACTCAATATTGAAAAGCCCTTAAAAAGAAATCAACAAATCCCAACAACAAAATCATTTGTCACACATATATTTGTTTTATTGTTGCATACGAAATTAGCAAGCTGCAACTTGAATGCTTTTCTTACCAATCGTAATTATTAATTTGCATTGGCGGCGGGCGTGGCATAAAAAATTGAAAATGAACTCGATCTTCGTATGGTACATTGGAACCTTCACTTAATATTTGGTGTCTCATGCTTTTGTAATAGCTAAAATCCACACGTTAAAACGGACAGACAGACTGACGATAATAGCTCAATCGACTCGACTAGTGATCCTAAGCAAGAATATATATACTTTATGGGGTCTAACACGCCTCCGTATGCCTGTTGCATTTGTATATTTCCAGAAAGCTAGTTTACCCTTTTTTATGGTCGAAGGGTACAAAGAAGGAGAAGCAAAGCAAGTGCGAGATAAAGTTCCAAAACAATAACAGAGCGAGCCTTATGGAGTGGGCTCTGTTGTTATTGCAACATTTGGTTTGCCCAATTAACCCAGACCAGACTTTTTGCAGCCGCTGACTTTTCAAATAAGTTATTAATTATAAATTATATATAATATATTTTATATATATATTTACGCATACAGCGTGGGAATTCTATAGATATTCAATGTGAAGTGAATTAAGTAATTTCGCAGGAGTTTAATCAGTGCACTGAGTTATGTATATTTTATTGATGAGCACCCGACGATACCGACCAATACGGCTCTTGAAATATTAATTGAGCTATTTGGCATTCAAACAAATTTCATAGCAAAATACAATTAAAATATTGAACGAATAATAAAATAGTTCTTTAAGTTGAAACTATTTAAATAACTCAGGGCGATTGGGGTGGGGGTGTAGTCGCTTTCGCCCTCAACTTCGCCATCGACACCCTGGTAACCATGGCGCAGCAATTGATTTGCTTTTTATACCATTCGATCATTGAAAATGGTCAAAAATGGTATACTAAGTTTGTGCAAATGTATGTAACAGACAGAAGGAGGCGTGGCAGACCCCACAAAGTGTATATATTCTGACTCAGGATCACTAGCTGAGTCGATTGAGCCATGTCCGTCTGTCTGTCCGTCTGGCCGTTTAAACGTCCAGATCTCAGCTATTACAAAAGCTAGAGACACCATATTTCACATGAAGGTTGCTGTATACCATAGGTAGATCGAGTTTATTTTCAATTTTTGATGACACGCCCACCGCCCATGCAAATCACTTATTTACGATATTACGAGAAGTATTGAAGTCACAGCTTTCTGCTTTGGTATGAACATAAATAATTGCAATGTAAATCTATTCCCCAAATCACAATCCAATCGGACGATAAATACAGAAGTTATCCATGTTTTCTTTTTCCTTATTTCCACTGCTTGCGCCTGTGCTGCGCGTCGTGACATCATCGTCACGATGCTTCGTTTCAGCCGTAGCGTGTGTACAGCTGATTGCTATGATGTTATCACATGTAGATGGCGCTATTCAAAGATAGATCTACAATAATTAAAACAATAGGTGGCGGATAAACTTGTGCAGAGTTTTTTGATGGAATCAAATGTGTGATAATTTGTTTCGAAACTGGGCGCACTCGACTGTAGCTTTCTTTACATGTTTGCACTGCTTTTCTAGCCGAGTGTCATGTGGCAGGCGGCACAGCGGAAGTCGGTTAAAGCCAGCTACTGCTGTTCATCATTTTGTGGTTCATTTAAGACCAAGAATCCCGTCTACTGTCTTCTGTCTTCTGCCTGATGGCAACGGCTTGCAGCATATCCGTCATTTTGTAGCTTGGATGCCACAGCGGGCGACCAAACTAGCGATTCCCCATTAAGTCCCAATCGAGTTCACCCGCTGCGTTCAATCGACCCTCGCTGTTTGCTGGCCTTATCTTAGTTTTTGTCCTTGGTCTTGGCCCATCGGCGTTTGTCCAGCCTTGTGAACGTCGCATTTCCGTGTCTTTTGCAAGGGGAAATTGCTGCGCACACACTCACGCACACCCACACATACACAGGAGCACATCATATGCTGCATTCAACATGATTATAGAATTTTGTTTCTTTGCATGGCTGAGCTTTAGCTTTCAGCCACGTTTGTCCGTCACCCAATTAAACCTTCAGCTCTAGGTATGGTCAAGGCAAATTCCCTGCCTTTCGACTATTAGTGGCTTTGTGTATACTCTACTTAAGATAACTTACTAACTTCTCCCCTCCCCATTAAGAGTCAAATCGGTCTCCATTTTCAATCCGAGCTACTTTGCATCAAAATTCTGTTCAGTTCTTACAAATTTTATACTCGTATTGTTCTACAGAGACCCCAAAAGTGAAATAAATATTCCGATAGATACTCACAAATGGTGGAGACAATTAGATGGCTTATCCAGCTGTTGCGCGTGGACGACGTCAATTTCCTGGCCACGCTCGGTCTGGCCCTGCTCTTGCACTACGGCGGCATCGTCTGGCAACCGCTTAGCAGCCATCGACCCGATATCAGCTCCGGCGTGTACATCTGCAGCGTGCTGCTCTTCCTGATGCGTCCACTGTATCGCAGCCCGACGCAAGCGAACCATCAGTGGCGCTCGCTCTGCGCGGACTCGCTGAAGATGCTGCTGACACTGATCCTCCTGCAGCATGTCGCGCTCCTCTGCCTGTGGGACCCCTGCTGCTGGGCGCTTTACTACACCCTCTTTTTGCCGACATACAACTCCCGCCTGTTGCTGGCATTTGTTCTACTCTGCTTCTCCGTCTACAAGGTGCTGCAAACACGACTGGAAGATTCCGCTGTCGCTATCGATGCCATTGCCACTGGCAATGGTGATGAGTATTTCTACGACGAGAGAATTGAGTTCATCAACCAGTGTCCCTACTGTGCCCGACAGCAAGTGGAGAAACTGGAGCATCTGGAGTGGCAACAGCAACAGCCGCTGGAGCAGCTAGTGCAGTTGCAATTCGCCAATATGCAGGTGTGTGGCGACGAAACTGTGTCCGCGCTGGGCGTGCTTAAGAAGGAGCTGCAGCTGGGCAGCTTTGTTCAGGATGCCGAGGTGCAGACGGCAATGCGAGAGCACAGCTACGCGGATCGTTGATGCTACATTTATATCATCGGGATGACTGGGCACGCGCGCAGTGCCCCAGATGTGAAAGAAAATGGGAAACCGGGGGAGACCCGCGTACGCGCGCTAAGCTTTCTTGAGCGCAATGCAGAAGAGTCTCGTTATTGGAGCTAAATATTATTTATAAAGGAATATGCTATATGGGTGAAATAAAAAAGATAGTGAGATTGTAAATAGAAATATAAAGATTAGTTATTATAATTTCATTATAACATTAATGGCTATTGTTGTTGTTATTTGAATTATAGGTATTATGAGTATTTATTTACTATTAGTTTTAGACCATGGATTTTAAAAAAATACATGGTCTATTGTGTTTGTCAAAATGTGCGTAACAGGCAGAAGGAGACATGTCCGACCCCATAAAGTATATATATTCTAGCTCTAGGTTTATATGATAACTATAGCTTGCCCGATGATTTATGAAAATTTGGTAACAATCGGAAAATAAACACAAAATTACTATTATGCATTTACGGGTTCGAGTCCCACCCGCGTCAAAAATTAAATGTGTGCAAAAACTTTTTATACCATTCGACCATTGAAAATGGTCAAAAATGGTATACTAAGTTTGTACAAAAGTATGTAACAGGCAGAAGGAGACATGGCAGACCCCATAAAGTATATATATTCTGGCTCAGTATCAACAGCCGAGTCGATTGAGCCATATCCGTCTGTCCGTCTATCTGTATGAACGTGGAGATCTCAGCTATTACACTAGAGACAACAAAATTGACGTGATGGTTCCTGTATACCATACGCAGATCAAGTTTATTTCAAATTTGAGATGCCACGCCCACTGCCCACGCAAATCGATAATTTACGAATATTAAGAAATGTATTACAGTTACAGACACCACATTTGGTATGACAGTTTCTGTAAATCATGCGCAGATGAAGTTTACTTAAAATTTGAGGAGCCGCGCCCACCGCCCACACAAATCGATAATTTTTCAATATTAAAAAAAGTATTACAGTTACAGACACCAAATTTGGAATTATAGTTCCTGTAAATCATGCGCAGATGAAATTTATTTCAAATTTGAGGTGCCACGCCCACCGCCCACGCAAATCGATAATTCACAAATATTAAGAAAAGTATTAAGGTTACAGATATCTGCTTTAGAACACGTAAAGATGCTGATAATATGCACCTAATCCCACATTTACAATCCGATTGGACTATAAATATAGAAGTTATTAAAAAAATCGTTTTTCAAAGTTTCGTTGCCCGCGTCATTACAGTATATCGTCTGCATCGTTTTAGCCGTTGTGTGTGTATGTATGCATGTGTGAAAGCGAGTTAGTACTTTTTAGTGCAACGACGAAGTTGGTCGAATGATATCTTAGGGTCGGGCGCGCTCGACTGTAGCATTCCTTACTTGTTTTTATTATTTTTGGTTTTAATTTTACATCAATATTGTAAGTCCATGACCTTTTACAGTCAAAATATGATATGATAGCCGTTTTTTATTGTTTCGCAAATAATTTTGATGAACGAGCAGCTAGGTAGCGGGTATATAACAGTCGCGCACACTTGATTGTAGTTGTCTTACTAGTTATTAAAATAATTGTAATATTTGTATTGTTATTTGTATTATTATTATTTTTTACTATTAATTTATATATTATTACTTTTATTATTTTTATTTAATTTTATTATTTTTATTTTTAATATTATTTTTATGTTTATTATTAAACTAAAATTATAATTTTTTAGAATATTTAAATCATTATTATTAATTTATTTTTTTTTTTTTGAGTAAATACTTTTATTAGTACATACATATTTTTATATCGTTTAATATTATTTTTATTTATTTTCTTATAATAAATATTGGCTATAGTTTTTAAATTTGAAAACGTAATTGCTTTTATTGTGCTTTTAAAATATGCCTTTTGTTTACCTTTTCGCTAAATTCTGTCTGCGCATGTTTTAGTCAAGCAACATGCAAATGGAGCGCTTAACTGGTCTGGAGTTTTTTTTTTGTTCTTTTCTTATTTTTGTGGCTCCTGCTTGCTGCATGAATTGATTTTTCGTGTAAGCGCATTAAGCAGTGCACTGCATTGTGTGTGTGTGTGCGGGAGAGTGTGTGAGTCCATCAGGGAGTCAATCTCATGTCAGTTATTGCAGCATTATAAAGAGTGTTACGCACAACGTGAGCAATAGAAAGAGAGCAAGAGAGAGAGAAGCAGATAGAGAGTAAGACTGAGGGAACGAGCGTGTCGAGATGAGGGCGAAATCCATTTGAGGTTACACGAAAAATCGCTTTACCTGCTCAGCACGTAGTGCGTATGTATGCGTGCGAAAGTGTGCATATGAGTAAGTATGTGTGTGTGTATATTAATTGAATTGCCGAAACTTGCCGGCCACGCCTACTGTCCACACTGCGGAGGATCACACTCATTTTCCTTGCTGCTCGCGTTGCCGTTTTTTCAACTTAACAATTTATAAAGTGCTTTCTCTTTTTGCCACTTTAGTTGTTGTAATTGCTGTTTCTAGTGCTTTGCAGTGACAATGTAGCAGTAGCTGCAGGATATTGTGCGTTCAAATCTGTCACAGAAATTCAATTACATTTGCCGCCGCTGCGCGTCACACGCTGGAAAGCAGAGAGCCCATACCACACACACGTACGCCCAAATCCAGCGTCGGAGTCCTGCACTGTAAGTCCTTTCTGCTCTCTTTCTCTATCTCTGCCTGGCTTCTGCACTGCTGTTGCTGTCTCTGTCAACTGTAACAACACTAACATAAGCGTCTTTTTATGGCTGCAACTCATTTTCCTCTGCGTTCTTTGCTTCACCCGTTTGTGTGTTTTGTGTTTTCCGTTTTTTCTCCTTCTTCTTTAACTGCAGCGCAGAGGCAGCTACTACAACCGCTAACCAGAATTGAGCCATTGGTTCTGGCAGCCAGGTAGAAGCACAAGGCGAGGCCAGGAATGGGACTAGGGAAGTAAGACTGGGTCTGGGACTGGGACTGGGATAGCAAGTCCTTGAGGCGCCAACTGCTGCATAAGCCAATGAATGTCGCTTGTCGACGTGTCGAGCAACTGTCAGGCATAGTGGATAAAGCTAAGTTTAAGTGGATTCAGCTTCGGCTTCACCTTCGGCTTTGGCTTTAGCCAGCGGGTAACCCATGGAGTTGGACAGCAACTAACGCTGTCGATGGCGCCTATAGCTTTCAACGCTTTCAGCTCTGAAACGAATCACTTGGCCAACAGAAAGGCTTCCCAGTCGAGTTGGTTGCGAAAGGGTGAAAAATTGGAGTAATTTACAAAGTCTGTCGGAAAATTGTCATGTAGGTCGGTTAAAACTGGCAGTTTTGTTGCTTGGCTGAAAAATGGATCCTAAGTCTGAGAAATTGAGAGTCTGATTAGTTTGATGATTTTGAGAACGGACCAAATTTTATACTACATGATATGAGCTTATCCTAGTACAAATATTGTATTGAAACCTAAATGGGGAGCAGTCAAATTTTAAAGATTTAGAGAATAATGAATAAATGCGTATATACTTGTATTATTCATTTAAAAGAATGACCGAAGTTGAGTTTTAAAAACTGATGATTCGAACAGAATGGATCTCGCTTATTACAAAAAGTTAGAGACACAAAATTTCACTTCAGATTATTTAACACAATAATTTTTTTTGCCACGCCCACAGCCCTCGCAAACTGATAATTTTTTATTATTAAAAAAGTATTAAAGTTAAAGCTTTCTTATGTGAATAAATTATAAATCTTATCCCAACATCTTATATCCGCCACAAACGCAGCCTGATGTCGACATCTTGATGCGTCGCTTTAAATTTTTAATTTGTGAGTGTGAGAATGCAATATATATATGTATTTTAAAAGTCGAAAGGTCTTCTATTTATCTTATTAATCACTTGATAATTCTTGTCAGATGTTTCCCCTTAAAAATTGTTCTTTGCTACGTTGCACTTGCACTGCAGTGCAAATCGCACTATGGCCCCTTTTCCCACCTTTCCGTTTCGATTTGCGGGAAATTATGCAATCGATACAATCGATAGATGAAATGGAAATGTCAATTAGTTAAGAGGAGGAGCCTGCAGTTGACTAAAAATACAGTTGTTCGCCCTTGTCGCTGCGCCGAGAAGTAGGCAACAAAAACTGGGCATTGCACTATGGGGTCGCGGTTCACTTTTTTGCCTGTAATAAATAACTCAAGAACGGAGCAATAATTACAAATTTAGTTTTTTGCATTGAGTTTATATTTTTAATTGGAAGAGATCCTATAAATATCTGAGCGTGACCCCCCTTATTGATGTCCAAAAATTTTTTATTTTCAATAATAATGGGTAAACAATTATGGAAATAAATTGAATATTAACTAGAGTTGCGTTAAAAAGGCGTGGCATACTTAAAAGCCCGGCTTATTACTTTCTTTTAGTAAACAAATATAAAGAAAACATGTAAAAACGGCTACAGTCAAGTGTTGACTGTAAAAGACCATGGGTTTTCAAGGTTATGAAAGAATTCAGATTGAGAAAACTGTAATTAAACGCGTTTTTCAAAGAAAAATAATAAACAAAACATATAGTTTTCAGTTAGACGCCAAGCAGTCTAAGCAGTTGGAAAAAAAATACTGCTTGGAAAAAACATTGCTTGCTTGCTTGCAGTGGGCGCATTGCAAATCTATATGAAACGTTGAATAACTTTTATGTTTATTATCCCATTGGAACAAAATTTTCAGCGATCATTTGGATGGTGATAGTTATTATACACACCAAAATTGAATGCTGTAGCTTTATTATTGCGCTTGCTATAAGTTTTATCGATTTGCGGGAGCGGAAGTAATTTGGCTCAAATTTTAATAAAAATTTTACAGAGTATGACGCACATGAGTGTTGCCATTAAATTTGGTGGCTCTAGCTTTATTAGTTTCTGAGATATAGGCGCTTGCTATATGGTTTATCGATTTGCGGGGGCGGAAGTAGGCGTGGCCTAAATTTTAATAAAAATTTTACAGCGAATGACGCACATGAGTGTTGTCACCAAATTTGGTGGCTCTAGCTCTAGCAGTTTCTGAGATATAGGCGTTCATACAGACGAACAGACGGTCAGACGGACAGACGGTCAGACGGACAGACAGACATGGCTTAATCGACTCAGCTAGTGATCCTGAGCAAGAATATATATACTTTATGGGGTCGCAGATGCCTCCTTCTGCCTGTTACGCACATTTTGACAAGCACAATAGACCATGTATTTTTTTTTTAAATTTCTATATGTGTAGAACACGTTCTTTAATGCGAAATATAATCTCAAAGATTGCATTTATATAACTTTACTAAGTATGTAAACTTTTAATTTGAATGTTGTACAAAAAATAATATCAATTATTTTCGAAATATATAACTTTTCATTTTGAGGTTGTGACAAAAAATATTAAATTTCTACAAAAATATAACAGAGCATGATTCTGTTAACATTTTTGGACTGTTATATTGACGATTGATGTTTTCTTAACAGAATGACGTCAAAAGATGTTCAGTTTGAGAACTTTTAAAAAATGGGTTTCGGCCAAAATGGTGGTCCGCGGCCCCCTAGTGCATTGTCCGCAATTAGGGTCGTGGATATTTCCGACTTGTTTCACGGCTCTAATATGTCTGACCTTCAGAAACGCTTCCTCTGCTACTGCTGCTGCGGCTGCGGCTACTGCTGCCAGTAGTCCACAAATAAAGCTCTACACGGTGCACGCGCAATATAATTTTAGCTGGGATTTGCGTTCGGATTTGGATTCGGATTTGGACATAAAAAAAAATGACGTCGTTCCATCAACGTGGCTATGGCCATGACAATGGCAGATCTATGAAAAATGTTGATAATGCTTTGCTTTGCTTTGTTTCGTTCGTGCTACACAGCATCGCAAATACGCATATCGATGGCCCTGATATACATATAAATGCTGCTATAGCTAAATAGCGAAATGGCATTGGCTACGTTTTTATAAGCATATTGTCTATGTCCATTGGATAATGCATTGAATCGCGAATGCTTTTATTTAATCACGATTGCCGATAAGCATAAAGCTTAAAAATGCCATGCTTTCTCTTTCTCTCTGTTTCTTACTCTCTTCCTCCCTCTCTTTTTGTCGTAAAGTTTTTAAATCTTCAAATTGATTAGTTTCCTTTTTCTCAGTGCACTTTTGTTTGCCGGATATAGGTATGTCTGATTGGAAATCGATAAAAGACACGACTTAGCTCGAGTAATAAACAACTTGAATTAATAATTAAATTCGGGTCAGGTTGCTTCGTATCCGAATCGAAGAAGAAGCCATAAGTAGTTATGCGCAATTGGGGCAAAAACTTCCGATTTATGCGCAGTTCACCCTTTTGACTCTTTTATCGCACACCTTTGCAGCTTGCTCCGAATCCAACCCCATCTCTCTGCTATGGCCCTTTGTCTCTTGCCCCCCTCTAGCTAGCAAATTGAGGCAATGAAGGCAAAAGTTTTTAATCAGTTATGTAAATTTGTTTCCTCCAACTTTTATCGGGCTGTCAAAGTTAACGCCTTCTCTACTTTTTATCCCATTGCAGATGGTATATTCATTTTGGCCAGAAGTTTGCATCGCACCTTAGGAGACATCTCCGACCCTATAAAGTATATATATATATATATATATATATGTACATATATAGCTGCCATAGAACCTATCGGCCGATTTTTGTCATTTTTCAAGGTATTTCCAAGAAACTTTCGCAGTCGATGCCTTAGTATGTCCATTCAAAGCTGTGCAAATTTTATTAAAATCGGACATATCGACATATCATATAGCTGCCATAGAACCTATCGACCGATTATTGTAATTTTTCAAGATATCGCTCTGAAACATTTCTGATATATGTCTGCAATGGTATTAAACCTTCGGTGAGCCGAAGGTAGCCTTTCTTTCTTGTTTTTCTTCTTCCGTGCCGAGGGTAACTCTTTTTCTTGTTGCTGCAGTTACTGCTGCTGCTGCCTCGCAGTACATTCTATTTATGAATTCGCGCACAAATATCGCAAATATACATATAAAACATACATAACCCCCATTTGTGTGTTTATATCTGTATCGGTATCTCAATCTGTTTCTACATCGATCAGATTGCAATTGGCACTCAAAGAGCGGCTGCAAATGGCAGTAAATTGATTTATTTTTATTGCGTTTTTATTGCACAGTTTTATTTTGCCTTTTTATACCATTTGACCATTAAAAATGGTATACTAAGTTTGTGCAAATTTTATTAAAATCGGCAGAAGAAGGCGTAACAGACCCCACAAAGTATATATATTCTTGCTCAGGATCACTAGCCGAGTTGATTAAGCCATATCCGTCTATCTGTCTGTCTGTCCGTTTGTCCGTCAAGCGTCTGTGTGAATAAACAGATTTTAGCTATTATAAAAGCTAGAGACATCAAATTTGGTATGAAGGTGTATAAATATAACAAGCTCCTGGAGTTTATTTCAGATTTGAGGTGCCACGCCCACCTCTGAAAATTCATTAATAAATTTTGTAGTTGGCTCTGTGACAAAAGTATTTAAATTTCAACTTTTTACTTGAACACACACATAGTTATATACTATATGCATATATATTCCAAATTCCATGCAGATTAGATTATAAGCACAAAAGTTATTCAATTAAATGTTTTCCGCAACGGGACGCTTGCGCCTTTGCAGCATATCGTGACGTCATTGTCGCTAAGCTTTGATTCAGCCGTAGCGTGTGTAGATTCAGATTAAAATCTAGATCTAATTTAAACAATATGTGGCAGATGAACTTTTGAAGAGGAAATAAAAGTGTGATAAATTGTTTTGAAACTGGGCGAATGGTACCTTACTGTCCGATGAGCTCGACTGTAGTCTATATGGTCTATTGTGTTTGTCGAAATGTGCGTAACAGGCAGAAGGAGACAGCTGCGACCCCATAAAATATATATATTCTTGCTCAGGATCACTAGCCGAGTCGATTAAGCCATTTCTGTCTGTCCGTCTGTCTGCCTGTTCATCTGTCCGTCAGAAACTAATGAAGCTAGAGCCACCAAATTTAGTGACAAGACTCATGTAGGTCATACGCTGTAAAATTTAAATTAAAATTTGGGCCACGCCTTCTTTCGCCCCCGCAAATCGATAAACCAAATAGCAAGCGCAATAATAAAGCTACAGTATTCAGTTTTGGTGTTTATGATAACTATCACCACCCAAACGATCGCTTATTTGGTTTCGATCGGATAACGAACATAAAAGTTATTCAAAGTTTCATATAGATTTGCACTGTATCCACTGCAAGCAAGCAAGCATTGTTTTTTCCAGCAGTGTTTTTTTCCAAATGCTTGGACTGCTTGGCGTCTAACTAAAAATTATATGTTTTGTTTTCTTTTTCCTTTGAAAAACGCGTTAACCAATAAAAATTTTCTATATAAACAGTCAACACTTGACGGTAGCCGTTCTTACTTGTTTCTCTCTTTTTTTGTTGCCAGGATTCAATTTTGACGCGAGGCAAATACGCTTCCGGTTGACATAACATTTGTATTAAAGCCCGCTTTTAATTAAAATTATCAACTTTTTCCCTCCCTAGGCCCAGGCCGTAATGTGTATGTCATTTGGGTGTGTCCTTCCAACTGTGTAGCTGGAGCAAATGTTTGCATCGATCAATATTAACAAATTGGATGAACAAAAAAAAAAATGTCGAACAAGTTTATTTTTTCAGCCAACTGCGACAATTTTAATTGGTTTCAGTGCAAGTAATGTAATCTTTGTGATTATTATCCATAATAATAGATAACAATAGATTATAGCGAGAAAACTTAATTAGCGTGTAACTTATATTTCACAATATCATGCAAACATGCATATATATTATATATCTACACATAAATCCACATGACTCTGTACAATCACAAACTTAGCTATATAGGTAAAAATAATCTGAACACCCCAAATAGCGCGTCATATACACATACATATATATAGTATGTATCTACAACTCTGAAAAGTGTAATCTTTATTCCGCTGACTTTTAAGCTTTTCCACATGCGATATAGGGTTACACATCCCAAATATTATGCACGTAGTCCAAATAATCTCTCTGTCTCTTCCATTTTGTGACGATTTGAACATTGACGATTGAAACAGGGCTTACTTGGGTTTCCTCAGAATTTTTCACGTCTTTAGCGTCTAAAAATGTCTAGTAGTTTGACAGCGAGCTTAAAGCGCCGTTTGCAATATCCATTTAGACCATATTAATTATTGGCCAATTAATGGCCATATTATTATTGGCCACATCAGCTAGGCAGGAGACCAGTCGAGTTCTTTGAGGGCGGTGCGGGATTTGAGAATCTTAAACTTAAGTCTCGTTAATATTATCCATCACTCAACTGAGCTGAAAGGTTATTTAAATCGGCACGCGTTTCCGCTTGACTGAATGCTTACCTCTCCTGCTACGCATGCCGTGCAGGCTTCCTCTTTTTCTTCCTACTTTTCGCAGCCTCCTTGGCCCAACCTGTGATGTGTCGGTGATTTTATGTGTTAGGGAGAAAGATGCTTGTAACAGTTTCTACGGCAAATGTTGCTGGGGCGACGGACGAGTTGTTTGATATCAACTGCCATGGCCACAACTCGGATAAGTATCTGTATCTCCGGCACTGGAAATGTAATCGGTAGTCTGCAGCTGTGTGCGATATGTGTTGTGTGTCTATTCTTCTTGTCGAGACTGCAACTGACTGTCAGCCTGAGCGTTTCTTCTCCTTTTGTTGCTCCTGCTGCCTCTCCTGCAATATGCATGACATGTGCGGTACTGACGCACAATCACACAGCTCTGGCTACACCTAGTTGGGCAGCCATTAATTGTGTGGCCCGGACAGGTATTGTGAGTGGCTCAGGCGAAGCAGGTAAGCAGCTGCTATAACTCAACAACATTTCATTAGACCATTAACTGTCAACTGCACGGGCCAGTGGCTATCTCTGACTGCCTGTATCCCTCTCTATCTCTGAATGTCTCTGTCACTTTCGCTGTCTCTATTTCTGAGCCTGTCGTCCTGGCCATGTCCTTGCACGCTTTAAGTCCTTTCTTCATTCCTCTTACTCTTATATCCACCAAGTTTTTGTTTCACTCATGCAACTGAATTTTTGAGGAAACCGTTTTTATCTGAGGCAACGATATGTTAACCAGAATTGCTATCATCTAATTGTGGCAAGTGTTGTAAAACGCTTTTGACGCCACATGGATACCACTGGAATTGTCATCATCATCGTTAACCAACATGTTTTGCGGCCAACCGCTGCAATTGGCCCAATGAAAAATCAAACAGCCGCCGAGTACGATCCAAACAATAACCCAAGAACCCACAAAATTTACATGCGCTCCATTGCTATGTATGGGGGGGGTGCCCGTGTGTGTGTGCTGTGTGTGTGTGTGCTATGTGTGTGTGCTGAAACAATGTTATAACTGCCGATTGTCAAATTGCCAAATAGAGCAGCAGACTCCAACTCAGACTCGGGGAATGAACCAGAAAACTGGTTATGGCCCTGTAGAACCCAGAACCTCACACAAGTACACACATTTGGCAGTTATACACACACAGACACACACACATGTACACACCCACTCAATGAGAGGGAGGATGTCAAACTAAAAGTTTGCGTTTTGTTTACTTGGCTTGCTTTTTGGCCAAGAAGATGCCCTTTTGTCTTCCTCTCGCTGCGTGGGCGTGTATATGTGTGAGTGCGTATGAATGTATTTCCGTATGTGTATATATGTATGACTGTTTATGACTTGATTAGGCCGTATGGTTGCATGGCGGTCAAAACGCCTGACCCTGCGTCCTTGGCGAATACATATTGACCTGACTCTAGAGCGCACTGCGGTTGCTTTGCGGTTCAATTTAGAAGTAGAGGTACAATTAACCAAGCCATACATATATTGTGTTCCAGCTGAATGGGAATACCCACATATCTATTTTTCACCAGCATTGGAGCCGCAATTGTTGCGAAATTTTGCATTAATATTTAAAAATATTTTCAAGAAGAGTTCACAATGTTTCAAGCCAAATGTCACGCGCATAGTGTGTGTGTGTGTGTTTTTTTTTTTTTTTTTTTTTTTTTAAAGAAGACGTTGACGGACCGCAGTACTTCAAGTGGTCTTTGTGACACCAGGCCGTAGCCTGTTGTTGAAACACCGTTCTTACTCCCTCCTGGCCCCGCCGTTAGGCATTACAACAGGAGGAAGTATAGCCTTAGAGGCTCGCATCTGCTGGATCCTCTCCTCTCGCCTCAGCTGCACCATAACGCTACATGCCACCGCGTTCACAGCATCCCATTTTTCCTGGCAGGCCACCATGTTCGGCACAAGGTTTCCGGGTGTTGGTGTCTCCCCGAACGCCTCCTCCACCGCATATCTTTCCCTGTTGAATCGGGGGCACACGAATATGACGTGCTCGACATCTTCTTCATAGCCTGCACCACAGGTCGCGCATTTGGAATCCTCGCTATGACCGAAGCGGTGTAGGTAGGCTCTAAAGCAGCCAAGTCCACTTAGAAACTGGGTCAGATAGAAGTTTATCTGCCCATGCTTCCTTCCAATCCAGGGTTCGATTTGCGGGATGGACCATGTATCTTGCCATCGTGGTATGAGGTTACCTAGGTAGTCATTACCAGTATCCTGGTTCCTCATCGCCGCTACCCTTGACTTGACTAGGAGGTCAAAGGGTGGCATGCTGGCGATTACATGCGCAGCCTCACCCGAGATAGTTCGGAAGCCGCATGCTATCCTGAGGGCGCACACTCGGCAGATCGCCCGAATCGCTCTTGTATGCGTTTTCTTTGCTGTTACCTTTGCCCATATGGTTGCAGCATACAGCGTGATGGACTGGACAACGGACGTCAGAAGTCGTCTCCTCAGCTGCTTCGGTCCCCTTGTGTTGGGCATGATTCTTGCCAGTGCCGTGCATGCTACTGCCGCTTTCCATGCTGTGTGGGACATGTGGTCCTTAAAGCTGAGCCGATGGTCCAGCACCACTCCAAGGTACTTAAGTGAGGGTCGCGAGCACACAGTTGTGTCGCCAACTATGATGCTAGCTATCTCCACCCTTTACCGCGAACTGATTAGTACCGCCTCTGTTTTTTGCTCCGCTAAGGAAAGACACTCTTGGGAGAGCCATGCTCGCGCCATCCTGATGGCTGAGTTGGCCATCTCCTGGAGTTCATGCAGTTGCTTTGCAACGGCTACGAAAGCCACGTCGTCCGCGAAGCCCACGATCTTGACTCCTTCTGGCAGGGCTAGCCTCAGAAACCCATCGTACATCAGGTTCCATAATGTTGGACCCAGTTCTGATCCCTGTGGGACTCCACTGGAGACACGGTACGTCGACTCTCCTGCACTGGTCCTGTAGTGGAGCACTCTTCCCTCGAGGTAGCTTCTCATCATCCCAATCATGTAGCGGTTGATTCCCTTGGCGGTAAGTGAATCCATAATTCTGTCCCATCTGGCGGAATTAAAGGCGTTCCGGATATCGAGGGTGACCACCAGACAATATTGCTTAGTCCCCCAGAGCCATCTCCTGCCCTCTATCGCTTTCTCTGCCAAGTCCGTTACCACTTGGATGGCCTGCGTAGTGGACCGCGCCTTTTGGAAGCCGAATTGGAGTGGTGACAGGCCTCCACATTCGTCAATCTCAATGTTGAGACGGTCGCATAGGATTGTCTCCAATGCTTTCCCAGCAGTGTCCAGCAGACAGATTGGCCTGTAGGCGGATGGTTCCTCTGGTGGTTTACCTCCTTTTGGGATCAACGAGCTCCTGCCTCTTCCAGCGCTTGGGGAACACTCCTTCCCTTATGCATGCGTTGAACACGTCCGCAAAGTAGCTTGGCTGCCGTTCCATGGCAATCCTTACTATCGCACTAGGAATCCCATCTGGGCCCGGGGCTTTTCCTGTCGTGATCCTCCGAGCGGCGCTTGCGACTTCATCCGTGGTAACCTCGCTAAATTGGCAATCCACGTTGGTTTGGTGGGTCCTTCCTGGGACCAATCCATGCTCTGGGAACAGGTGCCTGACAATTGCTTGCATTAGCGTCGGGCACGCTGGGGTCGGCGCTCTGAATGCGTGCATCCTCTTCATCGTCAGCTTATACGCCATTCCCCAGGGGTCCGCGTCTGCTTTGTCGCACAGCTCCAGGAAGCGTCGCCGAGTATGCTCTCAAATACCCCTATGTCGAGTGTGTCCACTTTATAGCGTCTTTTTCTTCTTTTCAGGCAATAAAATCCCCGGCTATTAGGCATGGCGACTTGCTTCGTGCGTCTGCTACTAGCCTGTCCAGGGCGCGCATGTAGCAATCAATGGGCATTGAGGGTGCCAGGTACACGCTGTAGATGTACAGTCCGTACATCTTCGTGCGCACGAACCCTTCTTCTTGGAGAGCTTCCAGTGGCTGTGCTGCAGGCTAACCGCAGCTCCATACCGCCGCCTTTTCGAGGTGGTCCTCAGCCCACGTATTGGGGGATCTTTTGCGGTACGGCTCGCTCAGTATGGGAACGTCAATATTACTCGCTCTTACCGATTGCTCTAGCAGGTCATGCGCTGCTTTGCAGTGGTTGAGGTTAAGTTGGCAGATCCTCGTCATTGCTGGCTACGTCGAGCCTGCGCTGCTGCCATGTATGGGCATCGGCTGCTGTTGGCTGGATGGTCAGTTTCGTTTTCTCCCTTCCAGGTGCATAGGATACATTTGTGTCTGTTTGAACAGCTCATTGCCTCGTGTCCCTTCTCGCCACATTTGAAGCCATGGGCGGCTGGCAATGTGGCCGAACTCCATGCTTTTGAAGCATCTCAGCGGTTGCGTTTTGCGCCGAATACGGCAGATGACCCAACCGACTCGGACCTTCTCTGCTTTATCGGCGTGGAGCTTCAAGATTGCCGTCTGGGTGCCTCCGTATGATTTGCGGATGGAGACAATCGAAGTTGGCGATGCACCGATTTCGCCGAACTGCGTGATCAGAGCTTCCAAGAGTTCCTCCGTCGTCGTGACGTCGTCCAGATCTTTGATCTCCAGGGTTGCCATTTTTGGTGTTCTCGACCTTCTTCCAGGGTTCTTCATCCTGTCGCGGTGTTTTCTCCTTCGCGATTACTGCAGGCGTTGTCTGCGTTATTGTGGCGGTCGGTCTCACTGCCGTCTTGCCCTTGGACTTCTTAGGGCCGTGGGGAGGTGACAAAAGCTCGCCTCTATCGTCTCGGGAGCGCTTTCCTTCCCTCGAGGAGCATGTCTGGGTAGGAGGCGTAGTCATCCTCCTTGTTGATGCAAGACGGCTTTGCTCCTCGTCTGCTGCGACATACAGGCCGAGTATGCTGTCGACTAAGTCCCTCATTGGCTGGTGGATCGTACGTCTGCCTAGTAGCATTTGACTCAGCGCTCTTATTTTCTCTCCAAGTTGCTCAAACGTTGAGCTCTCCTTACTAGCCACCTTGTCCAGTGGCGTTGTTGGGTCCGTTGTCGCCGGGAACGGGGCGCATGGCGTCGGTCTCGGGGACCTCATCGTCCTGGAGCTGCTTCTAAACGGGTCTCCGTCATTGGGGGCGATGCCCCCAGCTGGACTATCCATTAAAGCTCTGATTTACAGCTAAACTTGCTCTAAATGAATTTGGAGCACCTAATTGAAAGGGGTCCCTCCTAGGCGTTTGACCGTTGGAGGGTTGTTTGCTCCGCCTCTTCTCGGACACCAGAGCCTTTTCTTTGGCACCGCTAGGGTGAGAGAATGATATTAGGCTGTCCGCGGCCTTTATGCCTTTTCCCTTAAAAATTAGGTCCACTTTAAATAAAAGAGCAAAGTTGTTGCCGTTTCGCGCTTTGCAGGCGTACTCCCACTCCAAAGTTTAAACTTTAAATTCAAATTTTAAATTTAAATTTAAATTTAAATTCAAATTTAAATCTTACATTTCGCGCCCAACGGACAAAGTCTGGCAGCACCGTATGTCTGGCAACGCCAATCAATTTGTGCGATCGGTTGGCAGCACTATAGCTGGGCTACCCACGCGTACTTCGCGATCGGTTGGCAGCGCTATCAGCCGTTTAGTCAGCCGGGCCTCTCTCGACAATTGTTTGTTATTAAAAGTAAATTATACCGACAAGTACCTACTTCCGCGTTGACCACTTTGTAATCCCGAAGCAAAACAAAGGGATGCGGCATTGTACACTTTTCCACTATTTCTGACAGCACCGTCGTAAGAAATAGATCAAAATCGCGCAGCGTTTAAAAACACATCTAGTTTGAGCGGGAATTAACTCTCTCTCTGTGTGTGTATGTGTGTGAGTGAGTGTTTTTGTGTGTGTGTGTGTGTTTTTTTTTTATTATATATACGGCAGGAAAATGAAATCTTCTAAAGATACCATCTACCGTCCGTAGATGGTATGCACGATTCATAACCCTCCAAGTAGAGTTACGCCTACGTACTAAACAAAAACCTCCGCTCCTTCTCCTGTCCTTGACATGCTCACCGGGACTGCCAGTCAAAGTATTTCATCGGTGAGCAGGATGTGATGCTAAATCGCACTCCCTCTACTTGTGCGCTGTGTTGTTGCATTGCGCTCCTTCCTTGACTTTTTGGTGGCCTTTTACGACGTCACCACACGGGAGTACTCTTCATCCGCCATTCCTGTTGGCCATCTCCTCCTTGCGGACACGCTTCATCATGCGGACTATAATATCGTGAGCCCCATTCCAAACGTCTTTGTTCGCCAACATAGCGGCAATCAGGCCTCTTGGGCTGAGTGGTGCACCAGCGAGCGACTCCAGTTGGACCTTCTTCACAGCGAACCTGGAGCAGTGCAGGAGGATGTGCTCTGCTGTTTCCACCGCGTTTATGCAAAATAGGCATTACGCTGTATCCACATGGTGGAACCTAGACAGGTACCCTCGGAAACAACCATTAGGAACTGGGTCATGTGGTAGTCCACCTCTTTGTGCTCACACTCTGCCCATTCCGATAGGTCAGGGATGAGCTGGTACGTCCATCGCCTACGTTGTGACTCTTGCCACCTAGACTGCCAGACTCCACGAATCCACTCGAGAATCTCTGTTTGGTTAACTCCTTCTCGCGCTAGATATTGGCCCTTTATCTCCAGGTCAATGGGTATAATGCCTGAAAGAGCATGCGCTGCGTCATCCGAAACGGTTGAAAAGCCTCTGATTAGTCTCAGTGCCATGGTCCGTGATACTGCCCGCGCACTAGCCAAGTAGGTAACTTTGCTTGTAACACAGCTCCAGATAGGGGCAGCGTACAGCAGCGTTGCCTTAGTAACCGCCGCAAGCAGAGTCCTTGCCGGCAATCTGGGTCCTCCCACGTTGGGCATAATTCTTGCCAGCGCTGCAGCTGTCATTGCCGCTTTTCTGCTGGCATACGTTTCGTGGTCCATAATGGAGAGCCTACGGTCTATTAGGACTCCCAAGTACTTCAACGCTCCTGCTGAAGTGATTATTTCTCCCTTCACTTCGACCTGCATGCTTTCGATTCTCTTTCTGCTGCTCAACAGAACTAACTTCGTCTTTTGTGCCGCAATTCCTAGGCCGACTTTCTCAAGCCAATCGGTGATCGCCCTGATCGCCACGTTACTGATGTCCTGGAGCTCCGGTATTGTCTTGGCCACCGCTGTTACCGCAACGTCGTCGGCGAAGCAGTGTAGCTCCACGCCTCGGGGCTTGCTAATCCTCAGGATCCCATCATACATGATGTTCCACAAGATCGGTCCAAGTACCGACCCTTGTGGAACACCTGCAGAGACTTGGTAGCATCTTGGACCAGCTTCAGTAACATACAACAGCGTGCGTTCCCTGAAGTAGTTGCCAACTACGCTTCGGAGATAATCGGGTATGCCCATGTTACGCATTGCGCCGAGGATATTGGGCCATCTCGCTGAATTAAACGCGTTCTTCACGTCGAGCGTGATGATGGCACAGTACTTTTTACTGCCGCCTAGCCATCGGTCGCCGTCAAGTGCGTTCTTCGCTACTTCAGTTACGGCTGTGAGGGCATCGAGCGTGCTTTTCCCTTTACGGAAGCCAGCAGACATAAGGGGCGTTAGCTGCCTGCTGCGTTTGCAGGCCCCTTGCCTTTTGGCAGAAGGACAAGTTTCATTGTCTTCCACCGCTTGGGGAAGACTCCGTCCAGAAGACATTGTTGAAAAGCCTCCCTGAAGACCTTGGGTCTTGCGGTGGCAGCGGCCTTAACAATTAGCCCAGGAATACCATCAATGCCGGGAGCTTTGTTCGGCTTGATCCTCTTCGCTGCTTCGACGACTTCGCATGCTGTGATACACGGAAAATCGGAGGCGGGGGGCTTGTAGAGCGGGTTGCCATAACGTGTCTTGGCTTGGGAATAGCTCCGACACGATGCTGGCCAGTGCGGCTGGGTCCTGAGGGGTACTTCCACCAGCGACATTAAGTTTTTTCCGGACTTTTTTGTAGGCAATACCCCAGGGGTCTTCGTCAACGCTTGCAAGCAGGTCCTTAAATGCATTTGCCTTTGCTGCAGATATGCTGTTTTTGAGCTCGGCTCGCTTCGCTGTGTATGCTTCCGTGCATTGGACGTGGTGCGGTCGTCCTCTGGATCGCTGCGCTTGTCTTCTCGCCCTTAGGCATTCCGTACGGAGCTGGTGTAGAGAGGCACTCCAGCAGTAAACAGGGGGCTTGCGTTTCGCATTTGTTTTTCTCGGCATCACTGCGTCGCATGTTGCTTTGAGCATGCTCATAAGCGATGCCACCTTGGTCTCCGCGTGTCCATTTGTGGTCTCCATGCATTCAATCTGGTTGGCCAACATATCCTCATTCAGTTTTTTGGTGTTCCATACTGGCCCTAGTCCACATCTCCGCTGTCTGGGCATCGGCCTCCTTGTTCGTACACTGAACGAGATCAGGTTATGGTCGTTCAGGGTTATGTCCTCTTACACCATCCAGTTTGCGTTGGCCACTAAGACACTGCTGGCAAAGGTGACATCGATGCAATACGAGCCTCTGTCGTTATTAAAGTTCGGCTTGAGGCCTTCGTTTAGCAATACGAGGTCTATCAAGTTCATGGCCTCAACCACTGCACGTCCTCTTGGGTTGGAAGTCCGGCTGCCCCATTCAGTGGGCCAGGCATTGAGATCACCTCCTATGACTGCTGGTCTGCGCCCTCTTGCATGGTCAACTAGCTTTCTAAGCATGGCTTCAAATTGCTCCGGGCTGTCGCAAGGTGGAGCATAGCAGCTGTAGAAGTGCACACCTTTGATCTTTGTGTGTGTGTGTGTGTGTGTGTGTGTGTGTGTGTGTGTGTGTGTGTGTGTGTGTGTGTGTGTGTGTGTGTGTGTGTGTGTGTGTGTGTGTGTGTGTGTGTGTGTGTGTGTGTGTGTGTGTGTGTGTGTGTGTGTGTGTGTGTGTGTGTGTGTGTGTGGGTGGGTTGGTTGGGTGGGTGTGTGTGGGGTGTGTGTGTGGGTGTGTGTGTGTGTGTGTGTGTGTGTGTGTGTATGTGTGTTTTTTTTTTTTTGTAAAGACGTTGACGTACCGCAGTGCGTTCAAGTGGTCTTTGTGACACCAGGCCGTAGTCTGTTGTTAAAAAAACACCGTTTTAACTCCCTCCTGGCCCCAACGTTAGGCATTACAACAAGGGGGAGTATAGCCTTAAAAGCTCGCATCTGATGTTCGGATCCTTTCCTCTCGGCTCAACTGCATCATAATGGTACAGGGGTCAGATAGAAGTTGATGTTCCCATGCTTCCTTCCAATCCAGGATTCGATTTGCGGGATAAGCCGTCGCGTCCAGCTGCCCTTCTGGAAGACCGACCATGTATAATGCCATCGTGGTATGAGGCTACCTTGGTCATTACCAGTATCATGGGTCCTCATCGCCGCTACCCTTGACTCGACTAGAAGGTCAAAGGGTGGCATGCAGGCGATCACATGCGCAGCCAAACCCGAGATCGTACGGAAGCCGCATGCTATCCTGAGGGCGCACACTCGGTAGATCGCCCGAGTCGTTCTAGTGTGCGTTTTCTTCGCTGTTACCTTAGTCCATATTGTTGCAGCATACAACGTAATGGACTGGATAACGGACGTCGGAAGTCGTCTGCTCAGCTGCTTTGGTCCCCTTGTGTTGGGCATGATTCTTGCCAGTGCCGTGCATGCTACTGCCGCTTTCCGTGCTATGTGAGACATGTGGTCCTTAAAGCTGAGCCGATGGTCCAGAACCACTTCAAGGTACTTTAGTAAGGGTCGCGAGCGCACAGTTGTGTCACCAACTATGATGCTAGCTATATCCACCCTTTTCCGCGAACTAATTAGTACCGCCTCCGTTTTTTTGCTCCGCTAGGGAAAGACCCTCTTGGGAGAGCCATGTTCGCGTCATCCTGATGGCTGAGTTGGCCATCTCCTGGACTTCGTACAGTTGCTTTGCAACAGCTTCGATAGCCACGTCGTCCGCGAAGCCCACGATCTTGACTCCTTCTGGCAGGGCTAGCCTCAGAAACCCTTCGTACATCAGGTTCCATAATGTTGGACCCAGTACTGATCCCTGTGAGACTCCACTGGAGACGCGGTACATCGACTCTCCTGCACTGGTCCTATAGTGGAGCACTCTTCCCTCGAGGTAGCTTCTCATCATCCCAATCATGTAGCGGTTGATTCCCTTGGCGGTAAGTGAATCCATAATTCTGTCCCATCTGGCGGAATTAAAGGCGTTCCGGATATCGAGGGTGACCACCAGACAATATTGCTTAGTCCCCCAGAGCCATCTCCTGCCCTCTATCGCTTTCTCTGCCAAGTCCGTAACCACTCGGATGGCCTGCGTAGTGGACCGCGCCTTTCGGAAACCGAATTGGAGTGGTAACAGGCCTCCACATTCGTCAATCTTTATGTTGAGACGGTCGCATAAGATTGTCTCCAATGCTTTCCCAGCAGTGTCCAACAGACAGATTGGCCTGTAGGCGGACGGGTCCTCTGGTGGTTTACGTCCTTTTGGGATCAGAACGAGCTCCTGCCTCTTCCAGCGCTTGGGGATCACTCCTTCCCTTTTGCATGCGTTGAACACGTCCGCTTGAACGTTGAACACGTAGCTTGGCTGCCGTTCCATGGCAATCCTTATTATCGCACTTTGTGTGTGTGTGTGTGTGTGTGTATATTTCGTTTATCCGCTGGCGAATGTTGTCTTTATTTGTGGGAAAAGGCTCAATTTCATCTTGGCTCGCACACAAAAATGTGTTTTCTTTCTATCGCTTTTTTTGTTTTCATCCCCTCTCTCTCTCTCCCTCTTTCTCTCCCTCTCTCGCTGACTACTTTGTTATTGTTCTTATTTATCCTACGGATATTTCATTTGACGCACAGTTATCATCATTTGTTTTGCCACCTTGACACGTTGACCACGTTCCACGCATGTCTGTACCCTGTCCGTGTCCGTGTGTGTCTCTCCTATATATCTAATGATTATTTGTGCACATAGCCCCTCTCATCTCTTTGTGTTTTAACCTCCCTTCCTGTAGGATTCACTTACTGTGTCATTTTGATGAATTCTCGTTTTATTTAATTGAAAGCTTAGTCTGTGGTTTACTCGGATTAGCGAAAAATCCATTTAAATCCATTAAGAGCTTCATTGCGTTTTTTCCAGTCATGTCTAGCAAATCACAGATAGATCACGCGTTGTCCAACACTGCTCGAGTAGGAATGTAATGAGTCGAGCATTCGTTCATTGGTACTCCCACTTAAACAGTGTTGGTTAACGAACAAACGGACCGCAAGAGAGAGAGAGAGAAATATGGAATAAAAAGCGATTGTCAGCGGAAGCATAATTAAAATGAAGAGAGAAAAGGAAAAGGCAAATCGAGTGACAACTCAATTTGAATTTCGCTGCGATTTAACAGCGAGAGAATTTTCACTTTAATTTGATTTTCATGAAATTACAATTTTATTTACTATGGCAATCTGTTCGATCTTTTTCCTGTCTTTTATATGCCGTTTCCACCTTTAACTTTATCAAAAAACAAATAAGAAAGCTACATTCAAGTGTGCTCGTCTGTTATATACCCGCTACCCAGCTGCTCGTACATCAAAATTTTTGCTACTCGTACATCAAAATTATAAGGAACGGCTACAATCATATTTTGACCGTAAAAGGCCAATATTTATGCATAGTCAAAACCTAAAATAAAAAAGAAAATTTTTGCACACATTTAATTTTTGATGCGGGTGGGACTCGAACCCGTAACCCCGTAACAATACAATGAACAATATGGCATCAAAATTGCGTTTGTAATCAATTTTTTTCGATTTACGGGGCGGAAGGGGGCGTGCCCAAAATCCAAAATAAACTTGATCAGCGTGCAATAATAACACATTTTGTCACCAAATTTGGTAGTCCTAGCTCTTATAATAGCTGAGATCTCGATTTTCACACGGACAGACAGATGGACAGACAGACAGACGGACATGGCTATATCGACTCGGCTGTTGATCCTGAGCCTGAATATATATATACTTTATGGGGTCGGAGATGTCTCCTTCTGCCTGTTACATACATTTTCGGTTTGAACAAAGTTATAATACCCTTCTACTCTATGAGTACCGGGTATAAATATGTTAATTTATTATTGTTTCGGGTGGAAATCAAAATCGATTTGGCATTAAATTAGTGTGATATCATGATTTTTTGGCAATTTTATGCTTAAATGTGAAATGTTTTTATTTGCTGCTGCTGCTTCGATTCGGTTCAAATTACATTTTTGTACAACAAAAAGGGGGAAATAAATAAAAAATATTTTATTATTTATGCAAAGCTTTGATTTATGCGTGCACATTAAACGAATATCGTGTTACGCTGCGTTAACGTTGCTACGATAAAATAATAAAGGCTCAACTTTAATAATTCAGTAATTATTTTGAAGGACTTGAGTAGCCGCATACTCATTATCAAGTTGAACAAATTAAGGAAATTATTGCAATTTGATCTTATTTGCTTGACCATGGATTTTAAGCTAAACGTAAAAATATTTTGATGACCTATAGATAGCTTTGTAGTATCAAATTTTACATAAGCTATGCAGAACTTTTCAAGTCAATTTTGGTTTGTCCTGTCTTTGTAATAGCTAATTTTTTTTTTGTTTCAATGAGATTTTTAGGATATACCTTTTGGAATGTAAATAAGAAAGAAAGGATGCCTTTGGCACGCCGAAAGTTTTATAGTTACACCAAATAAACAGCTTTGAATATCTACGGAAAGAAAAAGTTTCATAAGCAATACATTAAAAAATATAACAAGTAAGAAAGTTACAGTCGATTGTGCTTGACTGTTATATACCCGTTACCCAGCTGCTCGTTCATCAAAATTATTTGCGAAAAAATAAAGAACGGCTACAATCATATTTTGACTATAAAAGGCCATAAACTTACAATATTATTGCAAAGTCAAAATCTAAAATAATAATAATAACCACGTACGCACTATTCGAAACAATGCTGCAGGCAGCGCTGCTTACAGCTATAGAAAACGTTGAGTTGAATAATTTCTGTGTTTATTATCCGATCGTTACCAAATTTTCAGAGATCATTTCTCTTGGGATTTTATGCTTGTATAAACCGAAAAGAAACATTATGGCACCAAAATTGCGCCTGTAATTAATTTTTTTCCATTTACGTGTCCAAAATCCAAAATAAACTTGATCAGCGTAAAATTATAACACATATTGTCACCAAATTTTAAAGTCCTAGCTCTTATAATAGCTGATATCTAGGTGTTCATACGAACAGACAGACAAACGGACAGACGGACATGGCTATATCGACTCGGCTGTTGATCCTGAGCCAGAATATATATACTTTATGGGGTCGGAGGTGTCTCCTTCTGCCTGTTACATACATTTTCGGCTTGAACAAAGTTATTGTATAATACCCTTCTAATCTATGAGTAGCGGGTATAAAAATTCGATCGATAAGTTCAATTGCTGCAGCTTTTAAAAGACATACTTAGGCATACATTGAAAAAGTTTCATGGTCATATCTTAAAAAAATTACAAAAATTGGCTGATAGGTTCTATGGCGGGTATATGATATATGGATCCGAACCAAATTTCATCAACATAGCTCCAAAACTGAGAGACATGTTTGCGTTGCAACAGACAGACGGATAGACGGAAATGGCTAATTCGGCTCCCCTATCGATACTGATTGAGAATTTATAAAGCTCATAGGGTCGAAGATTTCTCCCAAGGAGCGTTGCCCAGTCATAAAAATCGCAGTCTTGCTAGGCAACGCCATCTAGCGGCCAGTTGCTGGACAACTGTCGCAATGCGTGTCGCAACTGTGGCTGCTAATTGCATGTAGAGTTGCAAACGCAACGGCAACTGTTGCTGCTGTCGAAGTAGTTGCTGCTTGAACAAAAACGAGTTGTTGCTAATGTTTGAGGTGCTGCTGCTGTTGTTATTGTTGCAGCTGTCACCTATGCTGTTGGTGTTAATTAGCAGTGCTTAGTTATTTTGCGGCATTTTGCAAATTTTGAACTGGGGAAATTTTGAACACACAGACACACACACACACACACACACACACACACACACACACACACACACACACACACACACACACACACACACACACACACACACACACACACACACACACACACACACACACACACACAGAAACACACGTGACGTTATGCACGAACGATAACGGTTCTCAAACGGGGTTCGGTAACCGTAGGATGGTCACGGTGTCGCATTGTCCAGGACGATCGCCCAATAAGATGCTACAGATGCCTACAATTTGGCCACCGGTCTTACAGCTGCAATTCAGTCGATCGTTCGGACTGCTGCCTTCGGTGTGGCGAGCATGGTCATAAGGCAAAGGGCTACGCAGCACCACCAAGATGCCTTATCTGTAGCAACGACGTAGATAAGAACCATGTGACAGGCAGTTTCGCATGCCCTACCTACAAAGCCACCACTAAAAAAGAAGCCAATAGCCGCCAAAATGATATTAGATCTTATTAACATCATTCAGCTCAACGTCAACCATTGCGCAGCTGCGCAGAACCTTTTGGCTCAGACAGCGAGGGAGCGCAATGCTGACGTACTGCTCCTGAGTGAACCATACCTTCCGGGTGTAGGTAACTCAGTGGTCCTCGATGAACTAGGTAAGGCGGCTATCAAGTGTCACACTAGCCTACCTGTGGAAGAGTGCGAAAACATACCAATGCGCGGCATCGCATACGCTAAGATCAAAGGAGTGCACTTTTACAGCTGCTATGCTCCACCTAGCGACAGCCCGGAGCAATTTGAGGACATGGTTAGAAAGCTTGTTGATCATGCAAGAGGGCGCAGACCAGCAGTCATAGGAGGTGATCTCAATGCCTGGGCCACTGAATGGGGCAGCCGGACTTCCAACACAAGAGGACGCGCAGTGATTGAGGCCATGAATTTGATAGACCTCGTGTTACTAAACGACGGCCTCAAGCCGACCTTTAATAACGACAGAGGCTCGTCTTGCATCGATGTCACCTTTGTCAGCAGTGTCCTAGTGGCCAACGCAAACTGGATGGTGCAAGATGCCATAACCCTGAGCGACCACAACCTGATCACGTTCCGGGTACAAACAAGGAGACCGATGCCCAGACAGCGGAGATGGGCACTAGGGCCAGTATGGAACACCAAAAAACTGGATAAGGATATGTTGGCCTACCAGATTGAATCCATGGAGACCACAAATGGACACGCGGAGACCAAGGTGGCATCGCTTATGAGCATGCTCAAAGCAACATGCGACGCAGTGATGCCGAGAAAAGCAAATGCGAAACGCAAGCCCCCTGTTTACTGGTGGAGTGCCTCTCTACACCAGCTCCGTACGGAATGCCTAAGGGCGAGAAGACAAGCGCAGCGATCCAGAGGACGACCGCACCACGTCCAATGCACGGAAGCATAC
The DNA here is from genome assembly GCA_018904095.1 of Zaprionus ghesquierei. Lineage (NCBI taxonomy): Eukaryota > Metazoa > Arthropoda > Insecta > Diptera > Drosophilidae > Zaprionus > Zaprionus ghesquierei. The sequence continues at coordinate 2,099,382 of JAEIGP010000841.1, forward strand.
ACAGCGAAGCGAGCCGAGCTCAAAAACAGCATATCTGCAGCAAAGGCAAATGCATTTAAGGACCTGCTTGCAAGCGTTGACGAAGACCCCTGGGGTATTGCCTACAAAAAAGTCCGGAAAAAACTTAATGTCGCTGGTGGAAGTACCCCTCAGGACCCAGCCGCACTGGCCAGCATCGTGTCGGAGCTATTCCCAAGCCAAGACACGTTATGGCAACCCGCTCTACAAGCCCCCCGCCTCCGATTTTCCGTGTATCACAGCATGCGAAGTCGTCGAAGCAGCGAAGAGGATCAAGCCGAACAAAGCTCCCGGCATTGATGGTATTCCTGGGCTAATTGTTAAGGCCGCTGCCACCGCAAGACCCAAGGTCTTCAGGGAGGCTTTTCAACAATGTCTTCTGGACGGAGTCTTCCCCAAGCGGTGGAAGACAATGAAACTTGTCCTTCTGCCAAAAGGCAAGGGGCCTGCAAACGCAGCAGGCAGCTACCGCCTCTTATGTCTCCTGGACATTGTGGGCAAACTGTTTGAGCGCATTCTATACACACGCATAGAAGCCATCTCCGAGAGCCCCACAGGCCTTCAATGCCAACAGTATGGCTTTCGTAAAGGGAAGAGCACGCTCGATGCCCTCACAGCCGTAACTGAAGTAGCGAAGAACGCACTTGACGGCGACCGATGGCTAGGCGGCAGTAAAAAGTACTGTGCCATCATCACGCTCGACGTGAAGAACGCGTTTAATTCAGCGAGATGGCCCAATATCCTCGGCGCAATGCGTAACATGGGCATACCCGATTATCTCCGAAGCGTAGTTGGCAACTACTTCAGGGAACGCACGCTGTTGTATGTTACTGAAGCTGGTCCAAGATGCCACCAAGTCTCTGCAGGTGTTCCACAAGGGTCGGTACTTGGACCGATCTTGTGGAACATCATGTATGATGGGATCCTGAGGATTAGCAAGCCCCGAGGCGTGGAGCTACACTGCTTCGCCGACGACGTTGCGGTAACAGCGGTGGCCAAGACAATACCGGAGCTCCAGGACATCAGTAACGAGGCGATCAGGGCGATCACCGATCGGCTTGAGAAAGTCGGCCTAGGAATTGCGGCACAAAAGACGAAGTTAGTTCTGTCGAGCAGCAGAAAGAGAATCGAAAGCATGCAGGTCGAAGTGAAGGGAGAAATAATCACTTCAGCAGGAGCGTTGAAGTACTTGGGAGTCCTAATAGACCGTAGGCTCTCCGTTAAGGACCACGCAACGTATGCCAGCAGAAAAGCGGCAATGACAGCTGCAGCGCTGGCAAGAATTATGCCCAAAGTGGGAGGACCCAGATTGCCGGCAAGGACTCTGCTTGCGGCGGTTACTAAGGCAACGCTGCTGTACGCTGCCCCTATCTGGAGCTGTGTTACAAGCAAAGTAACCTACTTGGCTAGTGCGCGGGCAGTATCACGGACCATGGCACTGAGACTAATCAGAGGCTTTTCAACCGTTTCGGATGACGCAGCGCATGCTCTTTCAGGCATTATACCCATTGACCTGGAGATAAAGGGCCAATATCTAGCGCGAGAAGGAGTTAACCAAACAGAGATTCTCGAGTGGATTCGTGGAGTCTGGCAGTCTAGGTGGCAAGAGTCGCAACGTAGGCGATGGACGTACCAGCTCATCCCTGACCTATCGGAATGGGCAGAGTGTGAGCACAAAGAGGTGGACTACCACATGACCCAGTTCCTAATGGTTGTTTCCGAGGGTACCTGTCTAGGTTCCACCATGTGGATACAGCGTAATGCCTATTTTGCATAAACGCGGTGGAAACAGCAGAGCACATCCTCCTGCACTGCTCCAGGTTCGCTGTGAAGAAGGTCCAACTGGAGTCGCTCGCTGGTGCACCACTCAGCCCAAGAGGCCTGATTGCCGCTATGTTGGCGAACAAAGACGTTTGGAATGGGGCTCACGATATTATAGTCCGCATGATGAAGCGTGTCCGCAAGGAGGAGATGGCCAACAGGAATGGCGGATGAAGAGTACTCCCGTGTGGTGACGTCGTAAAAGGCGACCAAAAAGTCAAGGAAGGAGCGCAATGCAACAACACAGCGCACAAGTAGAGGGAGTGCGATTTAGCATCACATCCTGCTCACCGATGAAATACTTTGACTGGCAGTCCCGGTGAGCATGTCAAGGACAGGAGAAGGAGCGGAGGTTTTTGTTTAGTACGTAGGCGTAACTCTACTTGGAGGGTTATGAATCGTGCATACCATCTACGGTCGGTAGATGGTATCTTTAGAAGATTTCATTTTCCTGCCGTATATACAATACAAAAAAAAAAAAAAACACACAGAAACACACGCACACACACGCACACACACACACACACACACACAGAAACACACGCACACACACACACACACACACACAGAAACACACGCACACACACACACACACCCTCCCATTCAGTGGCCCAGGCAGGTGTGCGCACCGAGAAGAAAAACTACAACTAATGCCCTGCATAGGTAAAAAACTGAGAACGGAAAATGGAAAATGTGTGTCTGACAACTGGTAGCAAGCGGATGCATCTTTCCTCTCCTCTTCGCTCGCTATCTCTCTCTCGCTCTCTCTTTCTCTCTCTCTCTCTCTCTCTCTCTCTCTCTTTCTTTCTCTCTCTCTCTTTCTCTCTCTCTCTCTCTCTCTCTCAAACAAACAAACAAACAAGCAGACAGAGAAGACGAAACTGCAGATGAAGGATAAAGACAGAAAGCAGCATAAGAAAGCAGCGATAGCGAACACGAAGTCGACGGCGATGGCAACAGCGACTGCAACAAGGACTTTTGATTTATCACCTTAATAAGCGCAAAAAATCCTGTGGGTAACATTATTTACAACTATCTCGAATGTTGAATGATGCCCTCTGACCTGCCACCATCCCCATCATTATCAACCGCACTCACAACATCCACCCCCCGCCCCCGCCCTTACATCACTATCTGCCACACCTGCCTCTTCGTAACATCGATAGGGCTGGCAACTGGCGTGCAGGTGATACAGGTGCCTCACAGCCAAACAAATGCAAGGGATACTACAGCACACACACACCAATCGAAATAGAAATTAAAAACCCCACTATGCCGGCACACACTCTCTCACTCACAGAGACACGCGCAGTGCGGGAAATCTGAAAATCAGTATCTCAAGTAAGTTTACTCTGGCAGCGTCCGTTTGCCATCTCCGTGTCCGTGTCCTGTGTGTGTTCTCACATCCTGCTGCCTGTTTATTTTATACGATTCATTGGCTCTGCTTTTAACCGCTCTCGCACTCTTCTTCGCTGCCCTTCTCCATCCACTCCCTTTTCGTTCGTTTGATTGAACACCCATGTGACTGTGTGCGTGTGTGTGTGTGTGTATACATAAAAGTGTGTGTATATATATAAGTGTGTGTGTGTGTGTGTGTGCGTGTGTTTCTGAGTGTCTGTGTGTGTGTGTATGTGTGTGTGTGTGTGTGTTTTTTTTTTTTTTTTTTTTTTTTATTGTATATACGGCAGGAAAATGAAATCTTCTAAAGATACCATCTACCGACCGTAGATGGTATGCACGATTCATAACCCTCCAAGTAGAGTTACGCCTACGTACTAAACAAAAACCTCCGCTCCTTCTCCTGTCCTTGACATGCTCACCGGGACTGCCAGTCAAAGTATTTCATCGGTGAGCAGGATGTGATGCTAAATCGCACTCCCTCTACTTGTGCGCTGTGTTGTTGCATGGCGCTCCTTCCTTGACTTTTTGGTGGCCTTTTACGACGTCACCACACGGGAGTACTCCTCATCCGCCATTCCTGTTGGCCATCTCGTCCTTGCGGACACGCTTCATCATGCGGACTATAATATCGTGAGCCCCATTCCAAACGTCTTTGTTCGCCAACATAGCGGCAATCAGGCCTCTTGGGCTGAGTGGTGCACCAGCGAGCGACTCCAGTTGGACCTTCTTCACAGCGAACCTGGAGCAGTGCAGGAGGATGTGCTCTGCTGTTTCCACCGCGTTTATGCAAAATAGGCATTACGCTGTATCCACATGGTGGAACCTAGACAGGTACCCTCGGAAACAACCATTAGGAACTGGGTCATGTGGTAGTCCACCTCTTTGTGCTCACACTCTGCCCATTCCGATAGGTCAGGGATGAGCTGGTACGTCCATCGCCTACGTTGCGACTCTTGCCACCTAGACTGCCAGACTCCACGAATCCACTCGAGAATCTCTGTTTGGTTAACTCCTTCTCGCGCTAGATATTGGCCCTTTATCTCCAGGTCAATGGGTATAATGCCTGAAAAAGCATGCGCTGCGTCATCCGAAACGGTTGAAAAGCCTCTGATTAGTCTCAGTGCCATGGTCCGTGATACTGCCCGCGCACTAGCCAAGTAGGTTACTTTGCTTGTAACACAGCTCCAGATAGGGGCAGCGTACAGCAGCGTTGCCTTAGTAACCGCCGCAAGCAGAGTCCTTGCCGGCAATCTGGGTCCTCCCACGTTGGGCATAATTCTTGCCAGCGCTGCAGCTGTCATTGCCGCTTTTCTGCTGGCATACGTTGCGTGGTCCTTAACGGAGAGCCTACGGTCTATTAGGACACCCAAGTACTTCAACGCTCCTGCTGAAGTGATTATTTCTCCCTTCACTTCGACATGCATGCTTTCGATTCTCTTTCTGCTGCTCAACAGAACTAACTTCGTCTTTTGTGCCGCAATTCCTAGGCCGACTTTCTCAAGCCAATCGGTGATCGCCCTGATCGCCACGTTACTGATGTCCTGGAGCTCCGGTATTGTCTTGGCCACCGCTGTTACCGCAACGTCGTCGGCGAAGCAGTGTAGCTCCACGCCTCGGGGCTTGCTAATCCTCAGGATCCCATCATACATGATGTTCCACAAGATCGGTCCAAGTACCGACCCTTGTGGAACACCTGCAGAGACTTGGTAGCATCTTGGACCAGCTTCAGTAACATACAACAGCGTGCGTTCCCTGAAGTAGTTGCCAACTACGCTTCGGAGATAATCGGGTATGCCCATGTTACGCATTGCGCCGAGGATATTGGGCCATCTCGCTGAATTAAACGCGTTCTTCACGTCGAGCGTGATGATGGCACAGTACTTTTTACTGCCGCCTAGCCATCGGTCGCCGTCAAGTGCGTTCTTCGCTACTTCAGTTACGGCTGTGAGGGCATCGAGCGTGCTTTTCCCTTTACGGAAGCCATACTGTTGGCATTGAAGGCCTGTGGGGCTCTCGGAGATGGCTTCTATGCGTGTGTATAGAATGCGCTCAAACAGTTTGCCCACAATGTCCAGGAGACATAAAGGGCGGTAGCTGCCTGCTGCGTTTGCAGGCCCCTTGCCTTTTGGCAGAAGGACAAGTTTCATTGTCTTCCACCGCTTGGGGAAAACTCCGTCCAGAAGACATTGTTGAAAAGCCTTCCTGAAGACCTCGGGTCTTGCGGTGGCAGTGGCCTTAACAATTAGCCCAGGAATACCATCAATGCCGGAAGCTTTGTTCGGGTTGATCCTCTTTGCTGCTTCGATGACTTCGCATGCTGTGATACACGGAAAATCGGAGGCGGGGGTTTGTAGAGCGGGTTGCCATAACGTGTCTTGGCTTGGGAATAGCTCCGACACGATGCTGGCCAGTGCGGCTGGGTCCTGAGGGGTACTTCCACCAGCGACATTAAGTTTTTTCCGGACTTTTTTGTAGGCAATACCCCAGGGGTCTTCGTCAACGCTTGCAAGCAGGTCCTTAAATGCATTTGCCTTTGCTGCAGATATGCTGTTTTTGAGCTCGGCTCGCTTCGCTGTGTATGCTTCCGTGCATTGGACGTGGTGCGGTCGTCCTCTGGATCGCTGCGCTTGTCTTCTCGCCCTTAGGCATTCCGTACGGAGCTGGTGTAGAGAGGCACTCCACCAGTAAACAGGGGGCTTGCGTTTCGCATTTGCTTTTCTCGGCATCACTGCGTCGCATGTTGCTTTGAGCATGCTCATAAGCGATGCCACCTTGGTCTCCGCGTGTCCATTTGTGGTCTCCATGGATTCAATCTGGTAGGCCAACATATCCTTATCCAGTTTTTTGGTGTTCCATACTGGCCCTAGTGCCCATCTCCGCTGTCTGGGCATCGGTCTCCTTGTTTGTACCCGGAACGTGATCAGGTTGTGGTCGCTCAGGGTTATGGCATCTTGCACCATCCAGTTTGCGTTGGCCACTAGGACACTGCTGACAAAGGTGACATCGATGCAAGACGAGCCTCTGTCGTTATTAAAGGTCGGCTTGAGACCGTCGTTTAGCAAAACGATCACTGCACGTCCTCTTGGGTTGGAAGTCCGACTGCCCCATTCTATGGCCCAGGCATTGAGATCACCTCCAATTACTGCTGGTCTGCGCCCTCTTGCATGGTCAACATGCTTTCCAAGCATGTCCTCGAATTGCTCCGGACTGTCACTAGGTGGAGCATAGCAGCTGTAGAAGTGCACTCCTTTTATCTTAGCGTATGCGATGCCGCGCATTGGTATGGTTTCGCACTCTTCCACTGGTAGGCTAGTGTGACACTTGATAGCCGCCTTTCCCAGTTCATTGAGCACCACGCAGTTACCTACACCTGGAAGGTATGGTTCACTCAGAAGCAGTACGTCTACATTGCGCTTCCTCGCTGTCTGAGCCAAAAGGTTCTGTACAGCTTCGCAATGGTTGACGTTGAGCTGAAGATGTTAATGAAGTCTAACATCATTTTGGCGGCTATTAACTTTTTTTTGGAGCTGGTTTTGTAGGTAGCGTATTCGAAACCACCTGTCACATGGTTCTTGTCCACGTCGTTGTTGCAGATAAGGCATCGTAGTGGCGCTGCGCAGCCCTTTGCCTTATGACCATGATCGCCGCACCGTAGGTAGCAGTCCGAGCGATCGACTGAGTTGCAATTGTAAGAGCGGTGACCGAATTTTAGGCAACTGAAGCATCTTATTGGGCGAACGTCCTGGGCGATGCGGCACCGAGACCATCCTACGGTTACCGAACCCCGTTTGAGAACTATTATTGCATCGTTCGCGTTCGTTCCCTCATTTTGCGCCACCCGCTAACATCCTCTGGCTTTACAAGTATGCCTAGGTATTGGTAGACGAGACTACTTTGGAGTTCCACCGCTGTTGTTGCCTCATCCATTCCACTGCATATTAGCGCCATTCTCTGCGCCCCCGTGAGTACCGCAGCCATTTCTTTGAGGGTCTCCTCAATAATTCCTCTGAGAGCAGGGACGCTGGCAAAGGCTTTGCCCTCTACCTCCAGCAGTAGGTCGCCCTTTTGGGTCCTTCGGATCCTTTTAACCTGTTGTCCAAAGTCGTTTAGGTTGGGATCGGCTTTCAGCGTGCGGAGCATGTCAGCGTACGAAGCTTCGCTAGTTTTTTTAAGAATAATGGCCTCTGGCTTCTTGCGCAAACGCTTTGGCATCACTTTAGTCCACACCTCCCTTGTACTCGCGTCCTCGGCAACGGTTGCGTAGCTGGCTGGCTTTGGCTCCTTCGTACTGGTGGGCCCGGATGGTATCGCGGGATGTGAATGTGGCTTCACTAACGCGGGTTTTTTGGGGCCGCCGCTTTGTGTTTCCTCCTCCTTACCAGTCCCCTCCTGAAGCTGAATCGCTCTAATTGCAGCTAGCTCCGCGATTACACTTCTGGACTCTTTTGTTCCGTGGCGATGAGTTTTAAATGCGGTCAGAAACGTGTTTATTCTGACGTTTATCAAGCCCAGTAAGATCCGCAAGTCTTCGTTTTTAAAATCCGATTGGTCTGCAGGACGGATTGTCGAGCCAGTCGGGGATTTTACCGCTAGTTTTTGCGTCGGTACGCTGATTAGGTCTGTAATTTTCTTCTGGCATGGTTTTGGAGAGGCCAAAGTGTCCTTCACAATAGCTCCGCCAAATTGCCCGACTGACGCCGACGCCTGCACGTTTTCAGCTTCTTGCACCGTGATACCTATTTTGTTAGGAGATCTCGACATTTGAGTGCTCCTCCTGAATGGGTCATCACCGTTGGGGGCAGTGCCCCCTGTTGTATTGTCCATTTGCGGACCAACAGCACCAGTTTCTTATGAAGCAGCACGCGGATCAGCTTTTTGAAAAGTGAGCTCCCACGTAGGCCACAGATTTCCCCTAGGCGTTGACTGCTGGAGGTTATTCCGCCTCTTTTCGGACACCAGAGCCTCTACTTAGGCACCGCAAAGGTGACAGGTTGATTTTCGGTATGTCCGCGACCTTTGTCTGCTGACAGCGCTGCTTACAGCTATGGAAAACGTTAAGCTGAATAACTTCTGTGTTTATTATCCGATTGTTACCAAATTTTCAGAGATCATCTGGCCAGTTATCATGTAAACCGAAAATGACCAATATGGCAATATGGCAATTGCGCTTGTAATCAATGTTTTTTCGATTTACGGGGGCGGAAGGGGGCTTGGTCAAAATCCAAAATAAACTTGATCAGCGTGCAATAATAACACACACACAGACGGATAGACGGACATGGCTATATCGACTCGGCTGTTGATCCTGAGCGAGAATATATATACTTTATGGGGTCGGTGGTGTCTCCTTCTGCCTGTTACATACATTTTCGGTTTGAACAAAGTTATAATACCCTTCTACTCTATGAGTAGCGGGTATAATAACCAAAGCCTGAAAATTATTCAGAGGAACAAAAAGAAAAGCCGGAAAATCGACACTCTCGGGCGAAATTCGTGCAGCATTTAAAGGTTTTATGGCCAAGTTTGTCATTTTACGTATAATGCTATGTTTTGATATTCCATTCTTATACCCTTCGACCATTGAAAATGGTAAACGAAAAGGGGGTATACTAAGTTTGTACAAATGAATGTAGCAGGCATAAAAGGGTGCAGCAGATATAGCACATACGTGTATATGTTCTGTTATAGGATTACTACCCGAATCGATTGAGCCAATTGATATGCGTCCATGTCTGTCAGTCTTACCTTCCCTCCGTTAGAGCATCTGTATCTCTTAGCGTGTTTATTCATATGTGTTTGTAAGAGCAAGTAAAGATAATTGCAACAATATTTTCGTAGTGGCGACATTTTTTGAATGATTAATCTTGTATGAAAACGTGGCAGAACAATTTATGCAGAGTTTTTTGATGTATTCAAATTGTAATAATATGGTTTTAGCAGTACTTCCAAATTGGGCGAAGGGTATCTCACTGTCGGGCGTTGCCAACTTTAGCTGTCATAACTTGCTACTTCTACCTATCCGGAAGTGTTTGAAGCATTCAATCTCATAGAATAAAAATTAAGAAATTACTTAAAAAGTTTCTGTTTGTATTTATCTTTCCAGATAATTTTCAAATATAAACCTAGTTCGAATATTTTGTTCATTAAACATCCGTGTCAACCTAATAATTTTATACTAGGTTTTTAAAAAAATTAGAAACTTTTTTTCAGCTGAGGTTTCAAGTATGCTTAAAATTGTATAAGGCCACAAAAAAGGCGAATGAACTAGTTTCAAGAGCTTACTCCAATTTACGAAAAAGTGCAGCATAATCGATGAAGTAAAAGTAGTCACTATCGTTCTTTTAGTTTACCATTTGCTTCCCATAGTAAGCAGTGTTGCTAAGGGCATAACGTCTCATGTAGAGGATTAAATAGTCGAGTCTTTTGTGCATTTTAAATGCAGCAAGTTGGGAGAGATTTCCTGTAATAAAAACAAGTAAGAAAGCTACAGTCGAGTGTGCTTGACTCTAATATAGCCGCTACTCAGATGCTCGTATATCAAAATTATTTGCGGAACAATAAAGAACGGCTACAATCATATTTTGACCGTAAAAGGCCATGGACTTACAATATTTGTGCAAAGTCAAAATCTAAAATAAAACAAGTAAAGAAAGCTACAGTCGACAGTAAGATACCATTCGCCCAGCTTCGAAACAAATTATTACACATTTAATTCCATCAAAAAACTCTGCACAAGTTCATCCGCACCTATTGTTTAAATTAGATCTATCTCTGAATAGCGCCATCTAAATGTGAAAACATCATAGCAATCAGCTACACACGCTACGGCTGAAACGAAGCATCGTGACGATGACGTCACGACGCGCAGCACATGCGCAATCAGTGGCAGTACGGAAAACGGAAACATGGATAACTTCTGTAATTTGGAGAATATATTTACATTCCAATTATTATTATTATACCAAAGCAGAAAGCTGTGACTTCAATACTTTTCGTAATATCGTAAATAAGTGATTTGCGTGGGCGGTGGGCGTATCATCAAAAATTGAAAATAAACTCGATCTACCTATGGTATACAGGAACCTTCATGTGAAATATGGAGTCTCTAGCTTTTGTAATAGCTGAGATCTAGACGTTCAAACGGACAGATGGACGGACGGACAGACGGACATGGCTCAATCGACTCAGCTAGTGATCCTGAGTCAGAATATATACACTTTGTGAGGTCTGCCACGCCTCCTTCTGCCTGTTACATACATTTGCACAAACTTAGTATACCATTTTTGACCATTTTTAATGGTCGAATGGTATAAAAAAAACAAGTAAAGAAAGCTACAGTCGAGCGCGCCCGACAGTAAGATACCATTCGCCCAGTTTCGAAACAAATTATCACACATTTAATTCCATCCAAAAACTCTGCACAAGTTTATCCTCCAACTATTGTTTCGATTAGATTTATCTCTGAATAGCGCCATCTCCATGTGAAAACGGCATACGCTCAACGAAGCTACGATAACGTCACGACGCGCAGCACAGGCGCAAGCAGTGGAAGTACGGAAAACGGAAACATGGATGACTTCTGTGTTTATGGTCCGATTGAATTGTAATTTCGGGAATAGATTTATATTGAAATTATTTATGTTCATACTAAAGCAGAAAGCTGTAATTTCAATACTTCTTCTGATAATCGAAAATTTCCGATTTACGTGGGCGGTGGGCGTGGCACCTCAAATTTCAAATAAATTTCATCTGCGCATGATTTATAGGAACCTTCATGCCAAATTTGGTGTCTGTGACTGTAATACTTTCATTAATATTCGTAAATTATCGATTTGCGTGGGCGGTGGGCGGTGCACCTCAAATTTCAAATGAATTTCATCTGCGCATGATTTATAGGAACCATCGTGCCAAATTTGGTGTCCGTAACTGTAATACTTTCCTTAATATTCAAAAATTATCGATTTGCGTGGGCGGTGGGCGTGGCACCCCAAATTTGAAAAAACGCATTCTGCGCATAGTTTACAGGAACCATCATGCCAAATTTGGTGTCTGTAACTGTAATACTTTCCTTAATATTCGTAAATTATCGATTTGCGTGGGCGGTGGGCGTGGCACCCCAAATTTGAAATAAACTTGATCTGCGTATGGTATATAGGAACCATCATGTCAAATTTGGTGTCTCTAGCTTTTGTAATAGCTGAGATCTCGACGTTCATACAGACAGACGAACAGACGGACATGGCATAATCGACTCGGCTGTTAATCCTGAGCCAGAATATATGTACTTTATGGGGTCTGTCATGTCTCCTTCTGCCTGTTACATACTTTTGCACAAACTTAGTATACCATTTTTGACCATTTTCAATGGTCGAATGGTATAAAAATTGTTGCACACATTTAATTTTTGATGCGGGCGGGACTCGAACCCGTAAATGCATAATAGTACTGTTCGTTTTGCAGTCCACAACTTAACCCATTTCACCACTGTACACGCACACACTATTCGGCACAATGCTGCAAGCAGCTATGAAAAACCGTGGCCAAAATCCAAAATAAACTTGATCAGCGTGCAATAATAACATATTTTGTCACCAAATTTGGTAGTTCTAGCTCTTATAATAGCTAAGATATATATTTTCACACGGACGGACAGACGGACATGGCTATATCGACTCGTCTGTTGATCCTGAGCCAGAATATATTAACTTTATGGGGTCGGAGACGTCTCCTTCTGCCTGTTACATACATTTTCGGTTTGAACAAAGTTATAATACCCTGCTACTCTATGAGTAGCGGGTATAAGAAGTTCGAATGAAAATGGAATACGAATCCGCATGTGCTTGGAAGGGCACTCCTTATCATATTAGAAACAAGCGAACGACAATCGTTGGATGTTCGTTATGCCGCCTTGCAGGACGCGCAGTGAGAGCCAACGAGCCGAATAACTGTTGTCATACATATGCACATAACGGTGTTTACAAGTGCCAGAAAATGCCGACATGTTGAGTACATTCAATTAGTTCTAGATTAGTTAGACAAAGAGGGTAGGGAAGCTGGGAAGGAGGGCAAGCTGCTGACAAAGAGAGACGTGTAGCTTCTCTACCCTGCCTCGCCCTGCTTCTCTCCTGCCCGCCCTACTCTGCTCTGTTATGTGCTGCAGGATGCCAGCTGGAACATTGTTTAAAGCTGTTGGGTGATTTTCGTTGTGGGATTGAACATTATATGCGATGGTGTGCGTGCGTGTGTGTGTGTGTGTATGTGTGTTTGTGTGTGTGTGTGTGTGTGTGTGTGTGTGTGTGTGTGTGTGTGTGTGTGTGTGTGTGTGTGTGTGTGTGTGTGTGTGTGTGTGTGTGTGTGTGTGTGTGTGTGTGTGTGTGTGTGTCTGGCATATTTCTATCTTAAGCAAATGCACAATGCAGTGCACACTACGCACACACACACTCACATTGAGTGTATACTCACATGAGTATATTCGAAAGAAAAGCAAGCAACCAAATACCCAATCCACACACACTGCACACAGACACACACAGCACACTCACTCACACATTCAGCTGGCAAATAAACGTTGGCAACCGCACGCCATTTTCGTGTTGCATCCTGCCATTACGCACAGACACATACACTCGTACACACACACACTCGCACACCCGTTGCCGGTTTCACAGTTTCTCTGGCTCTCGCACAGTGGCCACATATGCAAAACTGCTCGTTTATTCAACAACATAAACATTGTTGTCCACATAAATTTATACAAAGTTCTAGTTTACATACCCACACATTGGCACACACTCACACATATACACAAACTCACACAGACACCTAAACACATTCGCCGCGCCGCGCTGGCTTACTAAAGCGGGCCGAATCGATATTCATATCAACCACAAAATGTGTGTCGACGTCGCGACGTCGCTGCTGCAGCGTTTTCAAGTTTTTTCGAGTTTTTCGTACCCTACTAACTGGCCATATTGCCTGGCAAATCACCTATGTAACAGCTTAGTGGCGAAAGTGTTGATTTACAACGCTTTTAAATCGGAAATCTTATTGGAGCTATTGGAAACATTCAGGTCGTCTGCAAAGAAGGATATTTCATAGTCGACACGTTGCTACCTTCAATTTAGCTACAGCATTTTTCTACCATTGCAGATGGTGTATTAATTTTGGCCAGAAGATTGCAACGCACCTTAGGAGAGATTTTCGACTCTATAAAGTATAAATATTCTTAATCAGCATCAATAGGGGGTCAAACTAGCCATGTCCGTCTCTCCGTCCGTCCGTCTGTCCGTCTATCCGTCCGTCTGCTGCAACGCAAACTAGTCTCTCAGTTTTAGAGCTATCTTGATGAAACTTTGTATACACGCTTCTTGCTGCAGGCTGTAAATAAGTTGGAACGAGCCGGATCGGACCGATGTATCGTATAGCTGCCATAGAAATTATCGACCGACTATATCGCTGTGAAACATTTTTAATATATGTCTGCAATGGTATTAAACCTTCGGTGTGCCAAAGGTAGCCTTTCTTTCTTGTTTTTATTGTTGTTTAGTGTCATGCGGGCTTTTACCTTAAAGTAGGCTGCAAAAATTGATGCATTTAAAGCACCTGCATATTGTCAAGGTCGCTTCTCCCCCGCCGAACTGCGCATGGGGTTGTCATTGAGGAATCAATCAGTCACTCAGTTTTTCTGACAGCCAATCAGCCTGTCAATTTAGCCGGTGAAATAATCACATCGACAGTTGTCACGCCTGAAAGTGTCGCCTCAGTCGGCTGAGCGAGGACTGCAAATTGTGCTTCCCCCGAATGGAAAGCTACGAAATTAATTCATATTTCTAGAATTTGAAAGTTACTTTATATATAAATAAATACAGCGATAGTCTCCCAGCGGTAATGATATTTAGTTTATTTAACTTGGCATTAAATTTTAGAATTTTAATACTTGTCTGCATATCCTCGATTTAGTTTAGGGTCACTTCAGTTTGATGACTCAACTCGTTGTATATCGATTTTAGGATTGTCCTTTCGGACAATTCATTTTTAAGCACACATACAAACATTTATCTTCCACATAGGCATGAATTGTTAATATGCTTCAATTCCTAAGAAAAAATCAATGAATTAATTATCTAACTTTAATGTTAAAAAAAAAAAAAATAAAAACAAGTAAGAAAGCTACAGTCGAGTGTGCTCGTCTGTAATATACCCGCTACCCAGCTGTTCGTACATAAACATTATTTGCGAAACAAAAAAAAAAACGGCTACAATCATATTTTGACCGTGAAAGGCCATGAACTTACAATATTTATGCAAAGTCAAAATCTAAAATAAAAAAAATAAAAACATTTTTGCACACATTTAATTTTTGATGCGGGCGGGACTCGAACTTAACTCATTTTACCACCGTAGACGCACACACGATTCGTCACAATGCTGCTGGCAGCGCTACTTACAGCTATGGAAAACGTTAAGCTGAATATCTTCTGTGTTTTTTATCCGATTGTTACCAAATTTTCAGAGACCATCTGGATAGCTATAGTTATCATATAAGCCAAAAATAACAATCGAAATAACAGAACAATATGGCATCAAAATTCCGCTTGTAATTAATTTTATTCGATTTACTGGGGCGGAAGGGGTCGTGGCTAAAATCCAAAATAAACTTGATCAGCGTGCAATAATAACACATTTTGTGAACAAATTTGGTAGTTCTAGCTCTTATAATAGCTGAGATCTAGATTTTCACACAGGCGGACAGACTGACAGACGGACATGGCTATATCGATTCGACTGTTGATCCTGAGCCAGAATATATATAGCCTGTTACATACATTTTCGGTTTGAACAAAGTTATAATACCTTTCTACTCTATGAGTAGCGGGTATACAAAATGTAAGTTTTTCGTTAAACCCTATGCCACCTCCATTAATTGCGCCACGGTATATTCATGTCATAGAAAAACTACAGTCTGTCAAAAGTATACTTTAATCCCGGTAGGATTTGTTTTATCTATGTGTAAGTTGGTAGACTTGTTGTATGTATGTTTGTATCGTAAGAAAATGTTCTCATATATCCTCTGAAATGTAGCCAATTTATTATCAATAATCACAACAAAGAAAACAAACTGTAGTTTAGATAAATATTATTTCCAACTTAATATACCCTATATACTGTATTCAGTATATGGGTTTATTAGTCTCCTTAAGGTATAATATAATGAATAATATTTCGAATGATTTTGTGACTTAATTAATTTGCTAAGGTATTTGGCTAGTTGAGCACATCTCGCTCGAAAAAGTTCGCCTTCGCTGTTCCGCATTCAGATCGCATAACTAAATGTGACTTTTATGTATTTACATATTCCCGTTATGCATTCATTACTCGCTCTGTAGGCGAGTTAGCCGCACAAAGTTAATTTATTCGCCGCGTTCTAAGGAAACTTTGATAATGTGTGCAAAATTATTTATGTTTTGGCAATCCCATACCCAAGCAAGCAAGAAGTGTTTTTTCCCAGCATTGTTTTTTTTCCAACTGCTTGGACTTTGATGCATGTGTGTCTAACATATCATATCGACAACCAACGCGTAAGTGCGTCTGTGGTTAAGTTGTGGACCGCGAAACTAATGATTTAATGGGGTCGTTGGTTTCAATTCCAGAGCGTCTAACTGAAAATTATATCTTTTGTTTTTTTATACCATTCGACCATTGAAAATGGTCAAAAATGGTATACTAAGTTTGTGCAAATGTATTTAACAGGCAGAAGGAGGCGTGACAGACCCCACAAAGTGTATATATTCTGACTCAGGATCACTAGCTGAGTCGATTGAGCCATGTCCGTCGGTCTGTCCGTCTGTCCGTTTGAACGTATGGATCTCAGCTATTACGAAAGCTAAAGACACAATATTTCACATGAAGGTTGCTATAGATAGGTAGATCGAGTTTATTTTCAATTTTTGATGCCACGCCCAACGCCCACGCAAATCGATAATTTTCGATTATCAGGAGAAGTATTGAAGTTCTGCTTTGGTATGAACATAAATACTTGCAATATAGATCTATTCCCCAAATTACCATTCGGACGATAAACACAGAAGTTATCCATGTTTCCGTTTTCCGTACTTCCGCCGCTTGCGCCTGTGGTGCGCGTCGTGACGTCATTGTCACGATGCTTCGTTTCAGCCGTAGCGTGTGTAAAGCTGATTGCTATGATGTTTTCACATGTAGATGGCGCTATTCAAAAATAGATCTAATTTAAATAATAGGTGGCGGATAAACTTGTGCAGCGTTTTTTTGATGGAATTAAATGTGTGATAATTTGTTTCGAAACCGGGCGAATGGTATCTTACTGTCGGGCGCGCACGACTGTAGCTGTCTTTACTTGTTTCTTCTTTGAAACACGGATTTACCAATAACAGTTTTTCAATCTGATTTTTTTCATGATTTCAAAAAGCCATGGTTTTATACAGTCAACACTTGACTGTAGCCGTTCTTACTTGTTTTTCGTGTATTATTTTTCTTATGTACTTAGCGTGGAAAAAATGGCAAAAACAAAAAAAAATTTCATTTCATTTGCTGCCGTTGCCGTTGCTGCTTTATTTTGCCTTCTGATGTAAATAAATAAAATGGCAACCAAGGCAGCAGCAACAACAACAACACCAGCAGGAACAACAACAAAAGTGAGTAGCCACTTGGCAAGCGCCCAAAATTGTTGTTACCATTCAACAGTTGGCCACGTTCGTTGAGGTTGTCTGCGTCTGGCTGCCTGCTGGAGTAGGCAAGGACGGGGACGTGGCGTTTGGGTGGGCAGACAGAGCGAAAAGTTTGACTGTGTGAGGGCCTCCCCCGTGTGCGGGGCGGCATGTTGGTGGCGTGTTTTGGATACGAAGCCGCATTTGCGTCCTCGGCGGTTTTTGTTTGCGTTTTGTCAGCCATATGACAGCTGCGCCACCTGCGGCTCCATATTGACACTTGGATGTGCCTGCATGTGTATGTGTGTGTGTGTTTGTTAAATACATATTTGCATTTAACGTAAATGTATTTATATTCTTGATGTTCGAACGATTAAAGCAAAAATGCTTTAATCATGACCCTAATTAAAAGTTACAAATTTTCATTCTTTACTTCCAAGAAACGCAAAGCACATGGAAGTGAAGTGAAAGTATTCGACTGTCAGATATCCTTCGGCTGTAGTTCGCTTTAATTTAAAATTCGAAAAAAATATTGTATATTGTAGTTAATTAGGAATATGTCAAGGCAGAAAGTTGAGTGAAGTTAAATAAAGAAAGCCAAAACTTGAGTGGTCCGGTTACTAAGCGAATTTAAATTTCTATTACCGATTTGCAAGTAGAGTGGGCGTGGCAACCAATATTTATGGTATACTGGATTTTCTGTCTCCAGCTATCATAGTTCCTGAAATGTACTCGTTCATAGGAACAAACAGACTTAAATAATAGAGATATACTTTTTTACTTGGCTCATGACTTGTCATCAAATTAAGTATAGCCTATTGATAATATATTTATTACTTAATGGATGTAAACATGACAAAAATATGGCTTTCCCACGTCCTCCTCTCCATTTCATTTCTCCTGGACCGCTTTTGCTGTCAATTTTGCTGTAGCATTCTTCGGATCTTAGCCATTTGCCTGTCTCGACGCGTGTCAAAAATTATCAGAATGCCTAAGGAGCCGAACGACTTCACTCGGCCTGGAAATTCCACTCAAACGGCCTGTAACGCGTTCGGAATTTCGTAGCCGAGCACGCAGAAGGCTGGAGGCAAGAAGCAAAGAAGGGCTGTAGAAGACGACAACTTGAGCCAATCGAGAGCCTTCGAGCTTAACGAGCGGCTCAGACGATATAAGGCTGAAGAGATTTGAGTAAGATGGGAGTATGGAAGGAATTTAATAGGAATTCGCTCGAATTTATTTACAAACAGAAGAATTTGGCTTGATTTTGGAATTTTCTGATTGTTTCGATTGATTCTGATTTGAGATTCAGAAAAAAAATCTAGAATTGTTAATAAATGGTTCCATTGAAGTTTCTTTATTCGAGGCTCCTTTCATGAAACTATGAATGCATTAAAACCCAAGCTACGCAACCAAGTTACCATGTTACTCAATCGACAGGGTGCGAAATCATATAAAATTCTGCAAGCTTAAGTACTTTAAAGGGCAAGTCTTGGGCGGGACTAGCTGAGACTCAACTAGAAGCTGGCAGCATGTCAAAAGACAGTCGACTGAGGGAATCTGCTCGCGCACCTTCATACCCTGCAGGCTTTCTACAGAAGGGTAGTTTTTTTTATCACATTGCTTACAAGGCATCTTGTAGTCTCTTTAGTACTGGGCTCTACGTCAGGGTGATAGCAAGTCTTCTGCACACCATTCTTTATGCGCCGCTTTGTCTTGTCGCACACGTATTGTCGACAAAGATGACAGACAGATGGACTGACAGTAGGATGGGGGCGGACGGATAACAGCCGCCTCCATCACTCCTGACCACACGCCCACAGACAAACACACACATACATACATGTTGCACTTAACGGACTGGAGCCATAAGCCATGGGGAAGTAACTGTTTGACATTTGCTGTCATTGTCAACATCCTCGACAATTGTTGCTGCTGCCGTTGTTATTCGTCTTGTTGCTGGTGCTGGTGCAGTTGTTGTTCTTGTCGTTGTGACCGCCTGCGTTGCCTTTATACATTTACCGTTGTTTATCTAGACCCTTTGGCCGGCTGAGCTTTTGTCTCTGCGGCCTGTTCCTCACATGTTCGCCCTGGCCGTGAGCACTGCAAATTGTGCTGGCTACCTGTGGTCGTCCCTTTCCTCGCTGCACCTTTCAATTGATTTCCCGACAAGAGCTGCAGTAGCAACAACAATAACGACAATAATAAACTTTATATTAATGGGAACAACAGCAGATACTACGACAGCAATAATAATAATAAGAAGCAGGAGCAGAAAAAGCAGACAAACCACGAGCCACAAAAGAATATGTTGAGAAATATTTTTCAAAAATGTTTTCATTCTGTTGACCTTCCAGTTGGTAGAATCCTTTCGTATATCCTTCACATTCAACATCAATTTCACCTTCCCTTTTCCGTTTCTTTGGCTCCTTTCTGTTCCACCACCCTCATGATTGATTCAATCTTTATGCTGTCCCAACTAGTAACCGCTGATAACCAATAAACAGACGGACAGGCAGATGATCAGACAGACATTCTACTTTCATTGTGCAACTAAACTATAACATTCACATTTGCCAACTGCGTCATGGAAGTTTGGATAAAGCGATTATAATAAGAATATAGAGGAATCAAAATCTTTAATTACAGAAAAACTTCCGCTGAAATTCCAATGAGGAGAGAATTAAAACGATTGCTTTTCAAACCTAAAATCGTTAAAAAGATCTGTAGACTGGCTCCATTTTCCACTAGCTTAAACAGCATAAATTTTTAATTTGATATGACCTTATTTCTCTGTCAACCTCTCTGTCTGTACGAACTGCTTCCAATTAGAAGCTATCAGGCATTGATCTTCAAATGTAGGACTAGGATTGAAAAATGCCACACAATATTTTTAACATATTGATTTTTAAAGTGCCACGCCCACCTTATCTGCACGTCTGCCTTAGTCTATTATTAGTCTAACTGTAAAGACTTTCCACATAAAATTTTACGGTAAAATGTGTTATGTTCTGAATTGTTGGTTCAATCAACTCCACCAATTTACATATACTTGTAGTACGATTGTTTAATACAAATATTCTGAATGATCCTGAACTGTATGACATTATTTGTCTACTTAACAAAGAAAAATTTTCGATATTATCTCTAGATCTTAAAAACCTATGGTAAACAATAAAGGATCAATCGCAAAGTTGCTAGGTTAGTCCCTTGTATCAACGAGCTTTCTGTCACTCAGCATTACTCAGAGCAGACAGCTTCTCGAGTGGCTGAAATGTGGTGGAGCGACACACGTCTGTTGCAGACATTGCCACCCTAATCGCATTATGTGCCATCTATGCGAAAGCCGCGAAGCCAACGCAGAATCGATCCAGTATATCGTGCTACACATAAAGCTCTCACCTCTAATTAGTCTCAAATGCAATTTCGTTGCAGCGACATCTAAAAAATAGGCAACAGGCATCAGCAACACCAACAGCAGCAGCAGCAAAAACAACTAACGCCGCCGCGTTGCGACTATTTCGGAACGGAAACGGAAGTGACGTGCCCAAGCCCGCGCCGCAGCCGGGACGTCAGACAGTTGAAAAATACAAATTAAAATACAATAAAATGTAAAACACGACAGCAACAACAACAGTAACGAGGACGAGCAACAGCAGCTGAAGCAGAAAAGACCAAATCGTCTGTGAGACAGATAGAAGGAAAGAGAGAGAGAGAGAGAGAGAGAGAGAAAGAGAGAGAAAGAGAGAGAGAGAGAGAGAAAGGGAAAGTGCGTGCAAGAGTGTAAGAGATGACTTGTGGAAGGAGCATGCCAAATGGAAATTAGAAGCAAAGTTACAACAACTTTTCCACTGAATTGATTTGAGCCATCGGCATCGTCTACGCCCCTCAAGACGCTACAGGACTTACAGTCCGCGGTCCATGGTTCAGGGTCAACGGTCACAAGATATGGTGTAGATATCAGAGCTTCAATTTGCATAATTTTCAGCTGGCCGTGGGCGTGGAAACAAATTGCGATTAAAAAAAAGCGACGACCATAAAAAGGGGCGAAAAAATCAAATTAGAAAATCATACAATAGAAAGCACGATATATACGGTAAATATATATACGTATTTATTCCCGGGAAGGAGTAAAAGGAGCAGCATGTAAGCCGAGTGCATTCAAATTCATTTATGCAACATTAAGAATAACAATCGGCAAGGCAGCCAACTTCATAATTTTTTCAACGAAAACTCGCTGGATACACGCACAAACAACGCGAGTGAAAACTCTACGGAAATACATAGATAAAGAACCAAAACTAAGACCAAAAAGGGCCTCAAGGGTTGCCTATAAATGTACCAGGACAGCAGCTGCAGCAGCAGTAGTCGACGTGGCAGCGCAGCAACAGCAGCAGCAATAACTACAGCAGCAACCGCCGCAGCAGCAGCAGCGGCTGCGGCAACGACAACAAGTGACGGCGAGACGTTTGAGGCGCTGACAATAATCACAACAACAACAATAACAACAACAGCTGATGCTGCAATTGGCGCTGGCGAGGCAACAGCAACAACAACCACTGTAATAGCACCAGCACAATCGACAACGTCAGCAACAACAACGAGCTTAACAAACGATAGCGCCGCCAGCACCAGCAGGGAGAACAGCAGCAACAACGACGGCGACAACGGCGAGGAAGGCGGCAAGCAGGACAACGAGGTGGACGACGACGTTTACGCCGACGCTGACGCTTACGTGGACGTCGACCTTGAGTGCAAGACCGCGCACGGTTCGCGTTTACCCTCGACAACCAGCAGCAGCAGCTGCGCCGGCAATGCAGCGCAGGTGTGTAGCGCACGAAAACAACAGCAACAACAGCAGCAACAGGCGCAGTCTCAACACCACCAGCAACATTCCCAGTTGCAGCAACAGCAGTTGCAGCAACAGCAACTGCACGCGCAACGGGCCGCCGCTTTAAACGCCGATGTGCGGTTGCTGCGCAAGATTGGATACATCGCATCGAGGGTGCGGTGCCTGGCCAAGTATTACGGGGACTTTCGCCTGGTCAACCCGTATAGTGCGCACCGGCAGCGCCGCCAGCTGCAGGAAATCTTATTGAAGCATTCCATATTCGATCCGGGACGCGAGCGGGAGCGCGCTCTCCTGCTGGCCGCGGCGGCGGTCGCAGTGGGAGCAGCCTCAGCGGCAGCAGCAGCAACCAGTGCGCCAGCAGCCGTTGTAAGTCGCAGCCAGAGCTGCAGCAGCGGTTTTGAGCAGCTGCAACTGTTACAGGTGCAGCTGGCAGACGAGGAGCAGAAGCAGCAGCCCCCCGAGGAGGAAGCTGAGCTGCAACTGTCATCGATTGGTGCGACCACAGCAATAGCAACAGCCACAACAGCAACAGCAACAACAACAGCAACTGCAACGGCAACTGTGCGTCGCAGGTCGTCAAGCAGCTCGGTGAGTGCACTTGCAACTGCATCGGCCTCCGCATCGGCATCTGCATCTGCATCCGCATCGGCGTCGACCAGCACATCCGCATCGCTGCTGGCAGCTGCCACGCCCATTGCACTGCTGGAGGAGCTGCTTGTGCAGTTCTACGAGGATCAAGACCAGTGCCGCAGCAAGCTCACAGTTATCAGGCGGCGACTTGCCTGCACCAATAACCTGAACAACAACAACATTAGCAGCAGCGCCAGTGCCAGCGGCAGTATTTCAAGCAAGCACAACAACAACAGCCAGAGCAACATCAACATCAAGAGCAGCAGCAGCAGCATCAGCAACGGCCAAAGCCTGACCATGTCCACGTCCATGTCGAACATGGTTGAAGCAACAGCTGTAGCCGCCGCCGCCGTAGCCGCAGCAGCAAGCACAGCGGCTACAGTAGCAGTTGCTAGCGGTGCCGGCGACACGCCCAGCGGCAGCGCAATTGCAACTAGTCAGCACCAGCCACGCGCCCTCGCCACGTATCTGCAACCATCGTTGACCCTGGATGGCGAAAATCCACGTCGGCGTCGCGCCAGCGATTGCTCGGCCGTGCAGGCATCCGCAGCCATTTCGAATCAGCTGCACTGCATCACGCTGAAGAACAACAACTGCACGGCAGCGGGCAAGTTGCCCTTCCATCGCGGCAGCTGCGGTGCTGCCGGCGAGCATCTTCTAGCTGCCAATTCGATCGCCAATCGCGCCACCATCATCCTGAGCAAGTCGTGCAGCAACGTGGACGGCGACACTGGTACCATGAATGCGGCCAACATGGCCAACAAGCTGCGCGCCAGCGCCACCGACATCGAGAGCAACTCCGTGAACGCCCTCAATGGCGCCCGGGATGCGATGAGAACCATCGCCAATGCCTCCGCTGCAGCTGCCTCCAACAATGGCAACAACGGCAACAACGAGTACAGCATCCTGCAGCTAAACAACACGATCATCCAGTGTCACTTTAATGACGACGACTTCCGCGCACTGGTCAAGGATCTCAAGCGCAAGGTTGAGTACACCGAGCGCATGAATTGGCTATGTGAGTATCAAACCCATTTATTGAATCGTATTAAATCGTGCGCAGACACGCTTTTACTTGCAGGCAACTACAATAAGCAACAAACCCTTTATTTTAACCGATCGGTATCGCAGATAAATTTTTTATTATCGAAACAAGTTATTGCCTTACCTTGCCTTTTTAAACTTTCAGTATTATTGGGATTTTTCATAATTTGAACTGAAGAAAGCCGAAGCTGAGCGTAGTAGATACATCTCGTCCAACTTTTCAACAATAAAGTTTATAATCCGATTCGATGTAAATATACATAGGTGTATGTCCAAGCAGAAAAATGTAACATTAGAAATTTGGATACAAAACTTTCCCTTTGCTCAACTTTGAAAGTCAGCTGTGACTTATTGCTCTTCCGCTCTCAGTTACACAGGTCACTCGGGCTGGAGCCACGGTTTATAAATCCAATCGAAAAGCGTTATTATTTCTTTGTGGGCTCCCTAGCTTTTAAAATAGCTGAGATCTGTGTGCTCATACCAACAGACAGACAGATATGGCCTTGTCGACTTGGCCCCTGATTCTTATCAATAATATCTATACATTGTGGAGTCTGCCGCTCATCTTTTTATACCATTCGACCATTGAAAATGGTCAAAAATGGTATTCTAAAATTTTGTCCGTCTGTCCGTTTGAACGTTTAGATCTCTGCTATTACAAAAGCTAGAGAATCCAAACTTTACACGAAGGTTTCTGTATACTATAGGTAGATCGAGTTTATTTTCAATTTTCGATGTTATGCTCACCGCCAACGCAAATCGATTATTTACGATAATTAGGAAAAGTATTGAAGTTACAGCTTTGTTTCGAAACTGAGCGAATGGTATCTTACTGTCGCTCGACTGTAGCTTTCCTTACTGGTTGCCTCTTATGTTGTTAAACTCTTTTAAAAACAAGTAAGTAAGATTCAGTTGAGTTTGCTCGACTGTTATATACCCGCTACCCACTGTTCGTTCATTAAAATTATTTGCGAAACAATATAGAACGGCTACAATTATATTTCCACCTTAAAAGGCCATAAACTTACAATATTGATGCATATATATATATATATATATATATATATATATATATCACTTATACCTTTATCTCAGAAATTAAAAAATCTAGAGCCACCAAATTTGGTGACAACACTCATGTGGGTCGTATGCTGTAAAATTGTAATTTATTTTATTTATTTATTTATTAAAATTTGGGCCAGCTTGCTTCCCCCCCGCAAATCGATTAACCGAATAGCAACCGCAATAATAAATCTACAGTATTCAGTTTTGGTGTGAATGATACCTATCACCACCCAAACGATCGCTGAAAATTTGGTTCCGATCGGATAATGCACAAAAAAGTTATTCACCGTTTTATATAGATTTGCACTGCGCCCACTGCAAGCAAGCAAGCAGTGTTTTTTTCAAGTGTTTTTTTTCCAACTGCTTGGACTCCTTGGCGTCTAACTGAAAATTATATGTGTTGTTTATTATATTTCTTTGAAAAACCCGTTTAATAACAGTTTTCTCAATCTGAATTTTTTCTAAAATCTTAAAAAATCCATGGTCTTATACAGTCAACACTTGACTGTAGCCGTTCTTACTTGTTTTCTTTGAAAATTGCTTTTACCAATAACAGTTTTCTTAATCAGATTTTTTTCATAATCTTCCAAAATCCATGTACAGTCAACATTTGACTGTAGCCGTTCTTGCTTGTTTTTTGTTTGGCTAGTCGATTCTACCATAATTTTTCCGTATAATTATTTTGTCGTTTTCATTTTCATTTTTTAAAGACAACAATTCACAGCAATTAAATTCTATTCCATGCTATTCATACTGTGTACTATTGTATATGAACCTAGAGAAAAGTAAGCAAGTAGTTAAGTCTCTTAGGTCTTTCGTCTGAGATGTTTCCCCTAATGTTTTTATTTGCTCAGCTCCTTTAAAGGAAATTATACACAACTAAACTGATGAAGGAGAAGTGTCTGCTTAATTGTCCTACCGACTGACTGACGGACTGACTGTCGGTCAAGTCGGAGGCGCAAATATCCCTCAAATGAGCCGTAAGAGATGCAGAGAGGCAAATGCAAAATTTTAAATGGCAAATGGCAGCTACAATGAAAATGTAAAAGTCATTTCAGATTGTGTTCACACAATTGCTAAAGGGGTCGACCCAGCCATTCGTATTTACATTCGCTTCGCAATCACATTCACATTGGAATTTATACGGTTTACTGGGTTTTATGAGCGTACCGCCCCTCTTCGGGCTGGCGTACTTACCGATTTAGCTAGAAGTGTTGACCCCACTAAGAATAGCATTGCAAAGGGCAACAGACTTAAGAGAATAGTCCATCATCTTGGTAGGGATACTCGAAAAAACTTTGCTTTTTCGTCTAATTACGGATGAATTGAGTTCGCATTGAATTGTCAGTTGAATTCAGAGAAAGAACGATAGCGAGAGAGAGGGAGCGAGGGTACTCACTTAACTTCTACGCCCAATAAAGCAAATAATTACCGATGCGATTATTATGTCCTAATACTTGTGGCTAATCGGAGATCAAAACAATTGAGCGACGTTGCCTTTACCTGCGCTTGTTTAAATTGCAATACAAGCGAGGGGGAAACCCGTAGAGGGTTGGCAGGAAGTCAGGATGATACGGGGTGGGAAACACAAAACTAACTGAATACTTGTAGTAGCTACTCGTAGCTGTTTAGCTGGTAACGTGGAAACTTAAGGACCAGGCCAGTTCAGGCCGATGTTTCGTCTCCGGCTTCGGTTCTGGCTAAGACAATAAGCTGAGTCCGCTCTTCGCTCTGCATGCTTCTATCTCTATCGAGAACTATATTTGTGGCCGTGTAGTTGGGTGT
Source organism: Zaprionus ghesquierei (assembly GCA_018904095.1). NCBI lineage: Eukaryota > Metazoa > Arthropoda > Insecta > Diptera > Drosophilidae > Zaprionus > Zaprionus ghesquierei. Next base: position 2,125,677 of record JAEIGP010000841.1, read on the forward strand.
GTGTTGGGGTGTGGGTGTTTGGCCATGTGTCTCAGTGTCTGGGCCTCTATATCATGGGCTTGGATTGGCTCTGCGCTTCTTGTAGCTACCCCATTTTGTTTTTACGGCTTACGCCTTTTATGTGTTCACTGTACTGTGTCCACTCTGTGGGTGTATGTGTGTATGTGTTTGTGAGTGTGCAGCTGAGTTCGGCCAAGGACAACGGAGATATTCTCGGTAAAAATAACATAATTTGTTAATTTAAATTTTGAATAATGTTTATATTGTACCATAATGGAATAACTTATTTCTATAGCTTTTATAAAAACATTTAGTCAAAAATAAAGTTTTTCTTAAGCCACTATTGTCTCTCGGGCAATTACAGTTTTTAAAGCTAAACAATGTTAAAAAACTTTTAATTTTTATAGCGAGTAATCAGCATTAAAGGATATAAAACGTTCGCTCCCCCAAATATGTGTGTCCTTGCACTTGGCTACCTTATGTGAGTGCGTGTGCGTAAGTGTGTGCTCTGGCATTTTTCACATTGTCGCATTTAAAATATTTCAATTACACTTGGCTTTGTCGCGTCTTTAGCCTTCGATGCGCCACGCGGCTGCAGGACGAAATCGACGAAGCTGTGCGAAATGTGTTGCCTGCTTCTCGGCGCCTGTTGATTACCTTCCGTTCAATTGCACTGCTGCCACATTCAGCCGGGCCCGAGACGCGTTACTCGCGTACACGCTCACGATCTCTTTCGCTCTTGTTCTCCCTCTCTATTTCTCTCTCTCTTTTTTTCTCTATCTCTCTCTATGTGTCTCTCTCTCTCTCTCTCTCTCAATTGGTCTAACTCGCCGCCAAGTGAGCGCTTTGATTTTTATTGTTGTTATACCATTCGACCATTGAAAATGGTCAAAAATGGTATACTAAGTTTGTGCAAATGTATTTAACAGGCAGAAGGAGGCGTGGCAGACCCCACAAAGTGTATATATTCTGACTCAGGATCACTAGCTGAGTCGATTGAGCCATGTCCGTCTGTCTGTCCGTCTGTCCGTTTGAATGTCTAGATCTCAGCTATTACAAAAGCTAGAGACACCATATTTCACATGACGGTTGCTGTATACCATAGGTAGATCGAGTTTATTTTTAATTTTTGATGCCACGCCCACCGCCCACGCAAATCGATAATTTTCAATTATCAGTAGAATTATTAAAGTTACAGCTTTCTGCTTTAGTATGAAGATAAATAATTGCAATATAAATCTATTTCCCAAATAACAATCCAATCGGACGATAAACACAGAAGTTATCCTGTGCTGCGCGTCGTGACGTCATCGTCACGATGCTTCGTTTCAGCCGTAGCATGTGTAAAGCTATGCAGTTTTCACATGTAGATGGCGCTATTCAAAAATAGATCTAATTTAAACAATAGGTGGCGGATAAACTTGTGCAGAGTTTTTTCATGGAATTAAATGTGTGATAATTTGTTTCGAAACTGGGCGAATGATATCTTACTGTCGGGCGCGCTCGACTGTAGCTTTCTTTACTTGTTTTAATCTTATAAGTTGATTACGCGCTGAAGCATATAATTCATCTGTTTTTGTGGCTGGTTGTGTGTCTATCTGTGTGCGTGCTTGCGGTTGTTTGTGTGTGTGTGTACATTGTACAACCCCACAATTTTCTATAAGCTGTTCGGGCAATCATCGACAGCGTTACTCAATTTTCTACTTCGACAACGACTTCGCTTACGTTTTCAACGTTTCCTATTGGCCTTGCATAATTTTATAGCATGTTTTAACTGCATTTCCCGCTGCGTCGCTGACGGATTTAAGAGTTAAAAACACATGGCGCACTCAAAATTCATCCGAAAATAGCTCAAGAGCGCAACTAAGCGCCAACTAAGTTGGCCCAGTTAATTGATCAGCTAAAGTCATCAATTTTACTGCTCTGCAGCATTGCAAAACACAGGACGTCGCCATAAACCCTGTCTCTCCAATCTGTGCATAAAATGTTGCTGTGATGCACATTTTTACGGGGTATCTACCAGTCTAAATTGAGTAGCGAATCAATCATCAAATATGCGGCGTTACACAATACTGGTGGGGAACTTGGGCGTGTTTCCTTTTGGTTTTATTGCTGCGCATATGTAGAAATGTGCTACAGGGTATCTGCCAGTCTGTCAGTCAGTCCTCAATCCCCACTTAGCTTCCTTCAATCTGCTCCTTTGTTGACTTTTATTCAGTATTTCATATGGCCTACGGATTGATGCGTGCCAAATATTTAGTGAAGTTGGCACGGTCTCCTTGCTAGAACGGGGGCTAGGATGGGGACAACGGAGAGTGGCAGTAAAAGAGAGAAAGAGAGAGAGAGAGAGAGAGAGAGAGAGAGAGGGGGGGGGGTTTATAAGTGGGTCAAGCACGTAGCACGCTGTGGCGGCGGGTCGTAAATCAAAACACATTTATCCACGTTGTAGCTCGCATTATGCGCGTATATCACAAAACGTAAATTGCCGAGGGGGCTGAAGTGGGAGGAGTTTTCAACACGAAAAAAAACGAGCAAACGAAGAGCCACAAAACGCAAAATGACAATAAATTTAAAGAAAGCATAAATAGCTTGACAATACTTACTGACAACGCGGCAGCAACGAAAAATTTCAACACTCAATAAAGCCGAGTAAGACGAGCCACGGGTAAAGCAAAAGAAAAGCTTTACCGACCTCCTGCCCCAGCCCTCACCCCTGCCGCTATCGCTGTCGTGGTACATAATACAAATGACAAATAACAAGAGGCAAGATATATGTCGGAAATCTACTACCAGGCCATATCCCAGCAGTCATATCACAGAGCCGAAAGGCACTTAAGGCCAACACGAGGGCAGAGAGAAAGAAAGAGAGGGAGGAGACGACAGCGACAGAGAGAAAGAGAAAGAGAGAGGGAGAAAGTAACAAAAGCAATGACCGAATGTCGAGCAGAAAGCAAAAATCTATTAATAAAAAAATACTTTATTGTTCGGTTAACAATTCAATTGTTTCACTTAACAGTACCCGACAGGGACAGAAATGGAGACAGAGACAGTGACAGGGATAGCCAAAGAGAGAGAGAGAGAAAAAGAGGGCAGTAACTTGAGTTGCCAGACAATCAGACAAGGACAGCAAATATGCGCAAATGAAGTGAGAAATAAAAAATAAATTGCCACAAAACAACATTAAGTGATAAGTGTTTGGCAAATCAAAACGAATGACTTGAATGACTGCAGCACACACACACTCACACACACATGCACACGTACTCGCATACACAGCTACGGACAGAAAGCGAGCTGAAGCAAAACAGCAACACTTGTTGTCGAGAACTCGGGTGAACGAATAAGTTGCCATTCCATTCATTAAGAATATCCTTCTGTGGGCAGTTGAGTGCGAATGCGAACATGTGAGAGAATTGAGTGTTGATGCGCCATCAATGTGAGCCATGTGAGTCGAGATGCAACCAATGGCTGCACTTGTTCAGGGTCCGCTTCGAGTGCCTGTCCGACCTGTTGCTGTGCAGCTGTTATGTTTTTATTATTAGATTACTCGATATATGGACACCCACCCAGTCGGATTGATGGCGACTCCATGTTGTGCAGTTCACAAGAAAAGTAACACTCCCCCGCCTTGTTCCCGTCCCGCTTCCAGTCCCCTATCAGCGCCTCACTTCTGCCTGGGCTGTTTCTGCTTCCGCCTGAGGAATAGCACTAAGAGGCGCGAAAGCTTACAAGAATCGACAAGCAAAAGCTCTTAAAGGCAAAAGGATTCAGTTTTCGACCGGCAATCGCAAATTGGAATGGACAAATTGAAGATTGCTCAGCTCATTTGTCATTGTGTTGACAGCATCTTCGTCTGTTCGGGCCACCGCCTCGGCCGCAAACCCAGCGACGAATTTAAAGCGTATTGTTGCAGATTTCAAAAGGAAATTTTGGCTTACGTTATATATACAATCATATATAACACATATATACCTCACACTCTTACAAAATCTGAGGAGGATCCTCTTGGATGGCTCTACTATTCGGCTAAAGCCTTTATTTTCGCTTGCTTTAATTTTTCTTAACAATGACATAAAGTGTTATCATTATAATTTGATTTTTAGCAATACTTAACTGTTACATAACATGATTAAAACATTGCACCTGCTCTACATGCGCAATATATGATACGTATGTAACAGCGAACTAAAATAATAGTTGCTTTACATAGTCCATCGATGATGTTGGAGCACTTTAATCAAAGCCTCATTGTTCCCTACATTCGTTGCAAATGGTCAAATAAGAGTGTTCTAACTTTGTACAAATGTATTTAACAGTCGTAAGGAGGCATGACAGAGCTGACTCAGTGTATATATTCTTGCTCAGGATCACTTAATTTTATATAAAGTTTCCTGTACTCTATATGAATTCAATAGCTTCGAGCAGCGCAGCTCTCAACAAGGCAAATTGTCATCGTCAGTGCGTGTCTATTTGAGTGTGTAAGAGCTAGAAAGCAATACGTGGCACGTGACTTGTAGTTGGGATTTCTTAATATGTTTGTAATGGCTTTTTAAAATAGGCCGAAGGGTATCTTACTGTCGAGCGAACTCAATTGTAACACTTATTACTTATTTACTAGGCTAATGCCACGGGATTCATAAATTTTAAATTTCGTGAAATAACAATAAAATGTAAAGAAAGCTACAGTCGAGCGCGCCTGACAGTAAGATACCATTCGCCCAGTTTCGAAACAAATTATCACACATTTAATTCCATGAAAAAACTCTGCACAAGTTTATCCGCCACCTATTGTTTAAATTAGATCTATCTTTAAATAGCGCCATCTACATGTGAAAACATCATAGCAATCAGCTGTACACACGCTACGGAAGAAACGAAGCATCGTGACGATGACGTCACGACGCACAGCACAGGCGCAAGCAGTGGAAGTACGGAAAACGGAAACATGGATAACTTCTGTTTATGGTCAGATTGGATTGTAATTTGGGAAATAGATTTATATTGCAATTATTTATCTTCATACCAAAGCAGAAAGCTGTAACTTTAATACTTCTACTGATAATCGAAAATTATCAATTTGCGTGAGCGGTGGTCGTGGCATCCAAAATTGAAAATAAACTCGATTTACCCATGGTATACAGGAACCTTCATGTGAAATATGGTGTCTCTAGCTTTTATAATAGCGGAGATCTAGACGTTCAAACGGACAGACATGGCTCAATCGACTCAGCTAGTCATCCTAAATCAGAATATATATACTTTGTGGGGTCTGCAACGCCTCCTTCTGCCTGTTACATACATTTGCACAATCTTAGTATACCTTTTTTGACCATTTTCAATGGTCGAATGGTATAAAAATAGACTGCTTAAGCGATATAGCTAATTTCATGCCATGATTTGAGCAGAACATATTTAACACACAGTTACATCTGTTGGGTATGCCCCAGTCTTTTATCAATATCAGTTCATTTCATGGATTGATGCATATACGTAAAAGACTTGTGCATAAATTCACAAAGAACTTTACTTCTGACTGTCTTACTCGTTTTGTTAATTCACTGAATTTAATACAGACAACTATATATTAGTCAATTTTTATCGTTACTTTGATGGTTTCGGCTTTAGCTCTTTATCCCCATATACTAGCATACGATGTTAGATCCAGATCTGGAGAGGGTATATTAATTTTGGTCAAAAGTTTGCAACGCACCTTAGGAGACATTTTCGACATATTAATAATCAGCATTGATAATAGAGTCGAACTAGTCATGTCCGTCCGTCCTTCTGTCCGTCTGCCTGCTGCAATGGAAACAAGACTCTCTGTTGTAAAACTATCTTAATAAAACTTGGTATTATTTCTTATTTTTTCTTATACATGTTCTACTACTTGTGTTTAACATAATGCGTAGTTTGTAAAACAAAGCTGTGCAAATGTTAGTTAATTGAAGACGTGCTAGGACGTCACTTGCTTTATTATACATATTTATACAAATATAGACTATTCGTGGTTTTAAGGAACATCTGTTTAAGATCGGGACAGTTAAGTGAAGCTGTTTAATTTTAGGCTGTACAGATACTTTGCGTTGGCTATGGCTACATTGTAACCTTCTTAACATGGTACACACGCAGTGCGCAAGTAACAATGTTGCACTAACAGCCACTCAACATGACCTTGTAATGGCGTTGCTGCTTGCAGCACGTAAATCGAAAGCGATTTCAACTCCCAAGTCGCTCAGCATTTGCGAATAACAATCGATTTAAATGCGCAGCAAAGGAAAAGGGAGGGACGGGTGGAAGTTGCAGTGCCAACTGCTGCATGCTACGCTAAACTAATATTTTCTTAAGCTTCCACTTCTGTTATTTGCGACCCCCTTACCACCCTGGCCCCAGCTCGTGTTTGTCCTGCAGCCACTGGCAGCCCTGGCAACAGCCTTTCTCCGCTTGCGAATCTTCTGCACGAGCTAATCAGCTGGGGAACTACTCGTGTTCCGGCTTATTATTGTGAAATTTCTTAGAAATTGCTTTTATTTGCTAACGTGCTAGAAGGAGCTGCGTGTGCAACGTGACAAACAGCTAAAGGACATGCAGCAGCAGGAAGCGTAGCAACACGGCGGAGGTAAACTACATACGTGTAAGCATCGAATTTCTTAGGGGGAACTACGGGGGAAGCGTTGATACGATTTTAGTTTAACAACGACCACCAGCACATTTCAGTTCCGAAAAGAAATCTATTTATGACTGTTTATAGCTCTGATCGATGCACTGGTAGTCCCCACATGCCTCCCTCCCTCGCTTTCCCAAGCATTCCCTCTTTCACATTCTCCCTATCTAGTTGGACAGGCGTGGTCGTATCGTGTGTACAATATGCCCACGCGTGACATTTAATGCCTTTACAAATGGCGCATCAGCAGGGAAAATACCAGAAATAACAGCAAAAACAACAACAACAACAACAAATGGACCAAGTAAAGAAAGCTACAGTCGAGCGCGCCTGACAGTAAGATACCATTCGCCCAGTTTCGAAACAAATTATCCACATTTAATTCCATCAAAAAACGCTGCACAAGTTTATCCGCCACCTATTGTTTAAATTAGATCTATCTTTGAATAGCGCCATCTACATGTGAAAACATCATAGCAATCAGCTGTACACACGCTACGGCTGAAACGAAGCATCATGACGATGACGTCACAACGCGCAGCACAGGCGCAAGCAGTGGAAGTACGGAAAACGGAAACATGGATTACTTCTGTGTTAATCGTCCGATTAAATTGTAATGTGGGAAATAGATTTATATTGCAATTATTTATGTTGATACCAAAGCAGAAAAGCAGAAAGCAAAAATTGAAAATAAACTCGATCTACCTATTATATACAGGAACCTTCATGTGAAATATGGCGTCTTTAGCTTTTATAATAGCTGAGATCTAGACGTTCAAACGGTCAGACGGACAGAAGGACAGACGGACGAACAGACGGACATGGCTTAATCGACTCAGCTATTGATCTTGAGTCAGAATATATATACTTTGTGGGGTCTGCCACGTCTCCTTCTGCCTGTTACATACATTTGCACGAACTTAGTATACAATTTTTGACCATTTTTAATGGTCGAATGGTATAAAAATTATTTATGCACCTCTGGCAGAGCAAGGCAGGGCAGAGCAGGGCCGGGAGCGAGGAAGGTAGGAAATGTCAGCAAAGTTGGTATGCAAAATATTCGTTAACAAAGCACAAACATATTTATTTCATTATCTGTGCACTGCGTGCCCTAGACCCCCCCACCCCCTCTGCACTACGTCCCCACAGCCTACAGCTGCTTCAAGTATGTCATTTGCTGGTCGCTCTCTGGCACGCCCCTCTGCCTCTCGCTGTCTACCTCTGTGGCACGCAAAAAGCAAAATGGCATTGCATATTGCGCTTTTATTATGTCAGTGTAAAATAAATATTGGTTCTGGCGATGTTTGTGAGAAGCTGTAATACGACAGAGCAAAGCAAGAGGAAGCAACAGAAGAGAGAGCGGGAGAGAAAGCGATAGAGAGAAAAATCAGCACGGAATATTCTAGCAACGTTTATAGAAACGCTTCTGTCGACAATTTTAAGTTTTGCCAGTAATCTACAACGAGTTGCTCACGTTCTACTCGAGATCTGAGGCTCAGGCTATCCGTGCAGACAATGCTGTGACACCTGTAAATCCACCCCCTTCCTTCCCCCTTCATGAGGGGGCCTCGCAATCAGATCTGTGTTAAGCAGACCTAACATGGCGCACAATGTTAACCGGGAACTTTAAAAGTTGCGCTTACATTTGCGCAATACATCGCAGCAAAGTTTGTGGAACACCATTTCAGGGCAGCATATCTCTTGCGACCCCCGATCCCACCTTCGTACCCACTCCACTCAGGTATGTCATTTACAGTGTCAGTTATGTTTTATCTAATCAAATTACTTATTTTCGACTCGCACATGCCTAACACATTTGATAGCCAAGGGAGTTCATGAAATTCATATGGTATTCTTCTTTACTCAAGACATTTGTATATTGTCTCGAATGTCGCACTTAATTGGGATCGTCTGCTGCAATACACCACAGGACATGTTGGTTTTCCCCTCCCCTTTTCCTTCTTTGCTTTCATTCACACTCAGCTTCCTGCCTTTCTTTCCTGTCCTTTGCTTTGGCCTTCTGTGCAGCAGCAAAGTTACGAGAAAACCAGTCAAATAAAAAGCAAAGTTTATTTTCGGCAACAGCTGCAAAATTGTTGCATTGTTTTCATGGCTCATGATTGTTGATGATGTTGCTGCGAGGCAGACAAAGGAGGAGGGTGGCGGGGGTGTTAGAGGGCGTTACTGCGGAGGTGTTAGAGGGCGTTACTGCGGGTGCAGTGCACTGTCCTAGGCTGCCATGACGTTTCAGACTGTATATGTGTGTGTGAGTGTGAGTCCTTTGGCAATGTGATTGTCCTTTTACTAGAAGCGATAAACACAGGCAGACAGCTCGACAGACAGTAATAACATTATTGTGACTCACGGCTGACAGTAAAAAAGAGTTCAGCCTGTCTCTATTTATAAACTAAATTTCAGACTATCTACGACTTATGTGTAGACTTGTAATACATTTGACAGCTCTAGCAACAGCTGTGTCTGAGATCCTGTTACGAGTAAATTCAGCTAACATATTCTACATACTGTATAACTACAAATTTATTCGAGCTTAGCACCCTGACTCCCCTCCTGGTAGCTGGGAATTAGCTGCGCCACAATCAGTTCGCTGACCGCGTATTCAATTGAATCATCTTCTGCTTTGTGTTGTCTTATCAATTTCTCTGCTATTTCTCTATTATCGCAACAGTGACAGATGCTTTCAGCCTATTCAGGGGGGCACTTGAGTTTGTTGCGCTGGAAAGTGTGCTATAGTTTTTGCTCTCTCCCCATTGTGTCCTTCCTTTGCACTATAGGAAAAAAATGCCCTTTTTGTTGGCTTTCGCTTTCCCCTTCGCCAACGAGTGGGAGGGGGAGGCAAGTAAACAGAGGAGCGCAAACAGAAAACCACCCTGTCATGCTCTAATCTAGCTGGCAGTCACACCTCACATACACACGACACACCTGCACACACACACACACACACACGCACACGCCTTGCCTCTGCTGCTCGCTAATGTAGTTAAGCAATCAATAAAAATGTTGATTATGCGAGGCGACAGGGACAAAATCAACAACGGCCAACATAACTACAATAAAACAAAAGCATTAAGCTGCTCGGGTGTGTGCGTGTGTGTGTGTATGTATGTATGTGTGTGTGTGTGTGTGTAAATGTATGTGTGTGTGTTTTTTTTTTTTTTTGTGTATCGCCTTACGGTAGGAAAATTAAAATCTTCTAAAGATACCAACTATCGTGTGGTCTTCAGTCCTTCGCACGCTCACCGGAACTGCCAGTCAAGGTAAGACTTCGCTGAGGAGGATGTGGACCCTATTCGCACTTCCTTCTTTAGGTACTAGCCATAAAGCGCTCCTCTTTCCCTCAGTTAGTCGCCTTTTATGACAAGCCGGGTACTCTGTGTTAGTATTCTTCTCCCGCAACCACAACCACAGGGACACGCTATGTGTTCAGCCTCCAGCTCTGTTGGCCACCTTGTGGGCTCAGACCCGTTTCATCATAGTTATGATAATAGTGTGCCCCAGCTGCCATGTTTCTGCGTTTGCCAGCATAGCCGCGAACAGGCCTCTTGGAATAAGCGGATCCCCAGTCATCGCTCTTAGTTCGTTTCTCACTGCCGTTAACCTGAAACAATGCATTAGCACATGTTTCGCTGTTTTTATCACGTCGGTGCAGAAGGGGCACAGGGCTGATTCTGCGTGACGGAACCGCTACAGAAAAGCTCGAAAACAGCCATGATCCGTGAGGAATTGTGTCAGGTGGAAGTCAAGGACTTTATGCTAGCAGTTTTCCCATACCGCTAGTTCAGGAACAAGTAGGTAGGTCCATCTTCCATGTTGCGACCTTTGCCATCTGGCCTGCCACTCTCCTAGCAACCACTCCTGAGCCTCTTGGGGAGTGACACCATGGCGTGATAGTCCAAGCGCCTTGATCTCCAGGTCGATCGGTGGCAAACCAGCCAGAGCTTTGCTGGTTGTACTGCTCCAAATTGGCGCGGCATAGAATAGCGTTGCCTTTGCTACCGTCACTAGGAGTTTCCTCGCTGGCATCCTGGGTCCTCCCACGATGGGCATGAGCCTTGCCAAAGCTGCAGATGTGATCGGTGCCTTTCTGCTAGCATAGGTTGCATGGTTCAAGAAGGAAAGCCTGCGGTCAATCAGGACTTCCAGGTACTTCAGGGCTTCTGCACAGGCCACCTGGGTCTCGTTGACAGTGACCTGCATGCACTCCACTGTTTTCCTGCTGCTAAGGAGCCTTCGTTTTATGCGCCGGGATCTTAAGCCCGACCTTCTCAAGCCAATCGGTGGCCGATGTGATTGTCTCATTGCATTTAGCCTGGAGGTCACGTATGATTTTTGCGGCTGCTGTAATTGCCTCCAGCGTGTTTGCTGATGCTCTTCATACATGATGTTCCACAGGATCGAGCCGAGCACCGACCCTTGTGGAACACCAGACGAAACTATGTAATATTTCGGGCCAACTGTCGTGTTGTAGCAGATAACTCGGTCCCTGAAGTAGCTGCCTACAGCAATCCTCAGGTACTTTGGTACACCCATGCTGTGCATTGCGCCGAGTATTACGGGCCATCTTGCTGAGTTGATGGCGTTCTTCTCCCCTTTCGGAAGCCGTACTGTTGACGTCACAGGCCGTTGGGGACCTCGGTTGACGTATCCAACCGAGTGTAGAGGATGCGCTCAAACAGTTTGCCCACAATGTCCAGCAGACATAGGGGGCGATAGCTATCTGGATGGTGTGCTGGCCCTTTCCCTTTTGGCAGCAACACCAGGTTCTGTGTTTTCCACCGCTTAGGAAAGACATCGTCCAGGAGGCACTGCTGGAATAATTTTCTAAATATTTAATCTTTCCGGGAATTCCGCCCATGCCTGGCGCCTTGTTGAGCTTAATGCGTTTAGCTGCTTCGATGACTTCATTTATAGTGTCATCCGGAAAGGGAGAGATGGGAGTCTCATCGACTGATTACCATAGAGTGGTCTGCGTAGGGAAAAGCTCCAACACAATGCTGAGCGCGATTTCTGGTTCATCTGGAGCGAACTCCTTTCTGCTCAGCCTTTTACTTACAAGCTTGTAAGCGAGACCCCAAAGATTGTCTTCCACGCACTGTAGGACATTCTTATCGGCGCGAGCTTTAGCAGCCGATATCCCGTGCTTGAGCTATGCGTGCTTGGACTTAAACACCGTAAGTAAATCATCGTGCTGAGGTGCTCCTCTGGCACGTTGCGCTCGTCTCTTATCCCGCAGGCAGTCCGTCCTTAGCTGTTGTAAGGAGGCACTCCACCAGACTGAAAGCTTAGGCTTCGCATTCCACTTTCTTGGCATCGTTGCATCACACGTTGCCACAAGCTAGGTCATGAGCTCAGCCGCCATTTCCTCTGCATGCCCATTAGATACTTCAAGGCAGTTGAGTTGGTATGCCAACATGTCAACGTCAATCTTCCTAATATCCCATACACGCCCGAATTATCTTCTCAGCTGCCTCCGAGACGTGCCTGTTGGTGAGACGGTGAAAGAAATCAGAGCGTGGTCGCTTAGCGTAATCACGTTTTGGACTGTCCAACATGCGTTAGCAGCTAGCCCTCTCATTACAAAGGTAAACTCGATGAAAGAGGTACCTCTATCCTTATTGAATGTCGGCACACGGCCATTGCTCAACAGTATTAAATCCAGCATTACTATGGCGTCTATCATGGCTCGCCCTCTGCGATTGGATGAATTGCTGCCCCATTCGACTGCCCATGCCTTAAAGTCGCCTGCGATAATCTCAGGGCTGCGCCCTCTAGCATGGTATACGAGCATATCCAGTATCTTCTCGAACTGCTCAGAGCTGTCGCTAGGCGGCGAATAGCAGCTATATATATGTAACCCTTTTATTCTCGCGTATTTAATACCGCACATCGCCGAGCCGCCCCGATCTTGGACGTGAGGCGGGCTGCAGCATTGAATAGCAGTTTTTCCTGATTCATCCATGATTAGCGAGGAGTTCCCGCTTTCGGGAGAGCAATAGGGTTCGCTTAGAAGAATGATGTCTACGTTGGGATCCGCCGCGGTCTGGGCCAGGAGGCTCTGAGCAGCTGCGCAGTGGCTTACATTGAGCTGCATAATATTAAGTCGACCCAACATTATGGTGGCTCTTGGCTTCAAGTCGGGTACGACGGGTGGTTTGTGTCCGTTTCGCTGCTGCAGATTAGGCATTAGGCGGTACAACACATCCCTTTACCTTGTGCTCTCGCTCTCCGCATCGTAGGCAACAGTCTGCCCTGTCAATCTTTTTGCAGTTCATGGCTCTGTGACCGTAGCCCAGGCATCTGTAGCATCTTACAGGCTGGACGTCTTGGGTGATGCGGCACCTTGACCAGCCCACGGTTACCTTGCCCTGCTTTAGAACCGTAATCGCATCATAAGCGCTCATCAAAAAAGTAGCAATCTGGGTCCCATCACGCATCCTGCAAAGATTCCTGACGTTCTCTGGCTTTACTAGGATGCCCTGGAATTGAGATACCAGGCAGCTGTGGAGATCCTTAGCTGTTGTAGTCTCATTCATTTCACTGCAGGAGACCGCTACTCTTTGTGCATCAGTACGCACCGAGGCCATTTCCTTGAGCGTCGCTTGTATTGCGATCCTAGAATTGTGAACGTTAGCAGAAGCTTTCCCCTTTACTTGGATTAGCAGATAATCTTTTTGCGTTCTTCGTATTTTTAGCACATGTTTGCCATATTCGCTAAGGCTCGGTTCAGTTTTAAGTTTATCGTGGATATAATAGGAAGCCTCTCCCGTCTTCTTTAATATGATTGCCTCGGGCTTTCTACGCAGCCGCTTAGACTCTATCTTGGCGAACGTTCCTCCTTTGGTTGCTTCCTTAGCAACAGCTGCATAGTTAATCGGCTTGGAGATTCTTTCTCTGGATTTTTCATTCCCTTCGATGTTCTTGCCTGGTTAGCTGGCTTGATTGCTTTGAGCCTCTGTACTATAGACACCCGCACTTTGTGTGGAGCCTTTTTGCAAGTCTCATGTGTCTCTGTCTGGGTGGTAGTCAACTTGCAATGTGCATTCCTGGCACAACCTTCTGCGTCAGCAAGCTTATGAGATCCAATGATTTCCTTTTGCTTGCGATATTGGGAACAGCACTGCTACAGCTACTGCCTCAGCTACAGCACTGCGGACACTGGTTATCGGCGGCTAGGGACCGTTTGCACCTTCTTCGCAGCCGCCGGCACTGGGTTTCCAACCCCCTGCACGATGTTGTTTATTTCTCTAATGGGAGACCTCGACATTCTGGAGCTTCTCCTGAATAGGTAGTCCTCTTCGGGGGCACTGCCCCCGACTATGCCATCCATTGGATTCTAGCGTCGGCGGCTAAGCCTTTGCAGACGTGGAACACTACGTTTAGAATCCCACGTATCCCAACGGATTTCCCCTGCGCTTCCGTGATGGAGGATATCCCGCCTCTACTCGGACACCAGAGCCTTTACTTAGTCACCAATGTGGTGAAAGGATGATTTTTAGTCTGTCCGCAACCTTTATGTCTTTTGTAAACACAACGAACCTCTGCAAAATTTGAAATATATATATTTTAATTTTTACCGTAACGCTCCATCAAAAAGATCCAATCAAAATTATTGAGAAATGATGGAGTAAAACGCGAGGCGATATAGTGTCGGTTTAATAATTGTTTATTTAACATAAGCACGACGGCGTTGTGTGTCGTTCGGAAGTAAACTAAAGCAGAAGGAGAAAACAGAAAGTACAAGAAAAGCAAGAAAGAACTGATTCAGATTAGTGTGACCAAATTACAGAATATAAATTAAATTTAAATTTGAATTTGAATTATTGGTTTCACGCCAATTAATCTGCACTGTCAGTCTGGCAGCGCAGTTGATCTGGCAACGCCGCTCGGACTAGATCGCCCACTGCGATAAGTTGGCAGCACCAACAGCTGATTTTGCAACTGAGCCACCCACAACTATTTTGCAAATTTAATTTTTTGCAACTCCTTCGTACAACGCGCCTTTAACACGTATTGAGGCTCCTTGAACACTTGCGCGACACTACGATGTGATTTCGTGCAATCACCGGCTGTTCGGTATAACTCGACTCTGTTAATATTTCGCATAGCGTAGCATAAGAACGCCGGTTTAAGCTACTTCTTATCTCGTTTTTTCGAGCGTGTGTGTGCGTGCGAAATACCATTTTTGGCAATTTCATTGTTTGGCCCGTTGGTAAACAGGCATTTAACTTAAATTATTTTACAACAAACGAGCAAACTTTTTTAAACTTGAGTCAAGTGGTGCTTGAGTCAAGACCGGAAAATAGCAGCAGAGGCCCACAGCCAAAGATGTCTCACGCACATACACACACACACAAACATACATATACCCCGAGCTGTGTGTGTGTGTGTGTGTGTGTGTATATTGTGTAGCCTAACTTACTTTGAGCTTATTTAGTTCGCGCTTCAACTGATTTCTGTCTAGTCCCAACGGTCAGCTCTAATTATTACTGTTCTCCCTCTCGCCCTCTCTGTCCTTCGCGTAACAAGTATTTATTTAGCTGAAGCTTAATTAAACCAATAGACAAACCGCAGGAACAGGAATTTGATGGGCCTGCTTCGACCTGCTTCGGTTCTTTCGCTTTGTTTCAAATTTCCCAATTAGAATGTTAACAAGCAGCTCGGAGCCAAACTCACTTCTGGATACGAAAAATTTTCTGTCATGTTTGCTGACAATTAACTGTGGCAGTTACTTCGCTGGCAAATTGAAACTCTTTGATATTAACGTGCTCTTCAGCGCAACAACAATAACAACAACAACAAACGAGGCACATACAAAAATAATTATAATAATTCTCGGGCAGACATTCCACTTAATCAGGGCGCCTGTCTGTTACTCTGCTCATGAATGTGTATAGGTGTGTGTGAGTGTTATGGGTGTATGCGTGTGTGTGTGTGTGTGGCACATAAGCAGATGTAGCAAGGTATCCAGTAGCAGTGAAAGTCTACACCTGCTACCTTAACCACGACGACGCCGTCAGGACAAAGGACGCATGTGTCCTGCCACAGTTGCCACCGTGGATTTAAAAAAAAAAAACAAGTAAGAAAGCTACATTCGAGTGTGCTCGACTGTAATATATCCGCTGCCCAGCTGCTCGTACATCAAAATTATTTGCGTTTATTAAAGAACGGCCACAATCATATTTTGACCGTAAAAGGAAGCAAAGTCAAAATCTAAAATTAAAAAGAAATTTTTGCACACATTTAATTTTTGATGCGGGTGGGACTCGAATCCGTAAGCCATTTCACCACCGTACACGCACACACTATTCGGCACAATGCTGCAAGCAACGCTGCTGGCAGTGCTGCTTACAGCTATGGAAAACGTAAAGCTTAATAACTGCGGTGTTTATTATCCGATTGTTACAAAATTTTCAAAGATAATTTGGCTAGCTATAGTTATCACATAAACCAAAAATGAACAATATGGCATCAAAATTGCGCTTGTAATCAATTTTTTTCGATTTACAGGGGCGAAAGGGGGCGTGGCCAAAATCCAAAATAAACTTGATCAGCGTGCAATAATAACACATATTGTCACCAAATTTGGTAGTCACATTTTCACACGGACAGACAGACGGACATGGCTATATCGACTTGGCTGTTGATCCTGAGCCAGAATATATATACTTTATGGGGTTTGATGTTACATACATTTTCGGTTAAAACAAAGTTATAATATCGTACCCTTCTACTCTCTGAGTAGTGGTTACAAATACATGGTCTATTGTGTTTGTCGAATTGTGCGTAACAGGCAGAAGGAGGCATCTGTGACCCCATTAAGTATATATATTCTTGCTCAGGATCACTAGTCGAGTCGATTAAGCCTTCTCTGTCTGTCCGTCTGTATGAACGCCTATATCTCAGAAACTAAAAAAGCTAGGGCCACCAAATTTGGTGACAACATTTATGTGAATCATCAGCTGTACATTTTTTTTTTTAAATTTGGGCCACGCCTACTTCCGCCCCCCGCAAATCGATAAACCGTATAGCAAGCGCAATAATAAAGCTGGGGTATTCAGTTTTGGTGTCAATAACTATCACCACCTAAACCAACGCTGAAAATTTGGTTCTGATCGGATAAAGAACATAAAAGTTATTCAACGTTTCATATAGATTTGCAGTGCGCCCACTGCAAGCAAGCAAGCAGTGTTTTTTCTTGGCAGTGTTTTTATCCAACTGCTTGGACTGCTTGGCGTCTAACTGAAAATAATGTGTGTTGTTTATTATTTTTCTTTGAAAAACACGTTTACCAAAATCAGTTTTCTAAATCTGATTTTTTTCATAGCCTTGAAAAGTCCATGGTCTTATACAGTCAACACTTGACTGTAGCCGTTCTTACTTGTTTTCATAATCTGAAAGAACCCGTGGTCTTATACAGTCAACACTTGACTGTAGCTGTTCTTACTTGTTTCTACATGAAATGTTTGCCATTTCTATAATATTAAAGGTCCTGCCTTCTCACCACTTTTGAGTATCTGTCTTATCTCTGTCTGTCGCCCACACACACTCACCACTCTGTATAGTTTGTTATATGAGCTGCAATACGTTGCGTATACTTACTTTAAGGCACAACTCCTGGTGCTGCACCTAGTTCACCATTCGCCCTTGTCTTTCGTCAATGCAATAAGTTGGCGCTTTTGTTAAATCAGTCCGCAAATGGTCATGCATATTGAGTTACACTGTCGTACAAAATTGCTACAGATTTTGCAAAATAATTGTTAATTGCCATATGAAACTCAGCTCGCTGGGCTTCTTGACTTTTAGACACCTTCCAACGCCTCGCCACCATTTTCCGTGCCGTTACTTAAAAGGAGACATTTTAGACCCCATAAAGTATATATATTCTGGCTCAGGATAAACAGCCGAGTCGATATAGCCATGTTTGTCTGTCAGTCCGTGTGAAAACTACAATAGATCTAAGCTGTTATAAGAGCTAGGACTACCAAATCTGGTGATAATATGTGTTATTATTGCACGCTGATCAACTCTATTTTGGATTTTGACCACGCCCCTTCCGTTCCCGTAAATCGCAAAAAAATTGATTGCAAGCGCAATGCCATATTGTTCATTTTTGGTTTATATGATAACTATAGATAGTCAGATGATCTCTGAAAATTTGGTAACAATCGGATAATAAACACAGAAGTTATTCAAGTCAACGTTTTCCATAGCTATAAGCAGCGCTTCCGGCAGCAGTGCCAGCACAATTGTGCCGAATAGTGCGTACGTATACGGTGGTCAAATGGGTTAGGTGCTGGACTTCAAAACAAACAGTACTATTATGCAGTTAGCGTCAAAAATTAAATGTGCGCTAAAACTTTTTTATACCATTCAACCATTGAAAATGGTCAAAAATGGTATACTAAGTTTGTGCAAATGTATGTAACAGGCAGAAGGAGGCGTGGCAGACCCCACAAAATGTATATATCCTGACTCAGGATCACTAGCTGAGTCGATTGAGCCATGTCCGTCTGTCTGTTTGATCGTCTAGATCTCAGCTATTACAAAAGCTAGAGACACCATATTTCACATGAAGGTTCCTGTATACCATAGGTAGATCGAGTTTACTTTCAATGTTTGATGCCACGCCCACCGCCCACGCAAATCGATCATTTTCGATTATCAGGAGAAGTATTGAAGTTCTGCTTTGGTATGAACATAAATAATTGCAATATAAATCTATTCCCCAATTTACAATTTCCAATCGGACGATAAACAGAGAAGTTATCCATGTTTCCGTTTTCCGTACTTTCACTGCTTGCGCCTGTGCTGCGCGTCGTGACGTCATCGTCACGATGCTTCGTTTCAGCCGTAGCGTGTGTACAGCTGATTGCTGTGTTGTTTTCACATGTAGATGGCGCTATTCAAAGATAGATCTAATTTAAACAATAGGTGGTGGATAAACTTGTGCAGAGTTTTCTGATGGAATTAAATGTGTGATAATTTGTTTCGAAACTGGGCGAATGGTATCTAACAGTCGGGCGCGCTCGACTGTAGCTTTCTTTACTTGTTTATTATTTTTGATTTTGACTTTACATCAATATTGTAAGTCCATGGACTTTTACAGTCAAAATATGATTGATCTGGGTAGCGGGTATATAACAGTCTAGCATACTCGACTGTATGCATCAATATTGTAAGTCTATACCCTTTCACAGTCATAATATGATTGTAGCCGCTCTTTATTGTTTTGGAAAATATTTTGATGTTCAAGCAGCTGGGTAGCGGGTATATAACAGTCGGGCACACTCGACTGTAGCTTTCTTACTTGTTTTTATACCCGCTACTCATAGAGTAGAAGGGTATTATAACTTTGTTCAAACCGAAAATGTATGTAACAGGCAGAAGGAGACACCTCCGATCCCATAAAGTATATATATTCTGGTTCAGGATCAACAGCCGAGTCAATACAGCCATGTTCGTCCGTCCGTCTGTCTGTCCGTGTGAAAATCTGATCAAGTTTATTTTGGATTTTAGCCACGCCCCCTTTCGCCCCTGTTAATCGAAAAAAGTTGATTACAAGCGCAATTTTGATGCCATATTGTTCATTTGCGGTTTACATGATAACTATAGCTAGCCAGATGATCTCTTGATTTGGTAACGATCGGATAATAAACACAGAAGTTATTCAGCTTAACGTTTTCCATAGCTGCCGGCAGCGCTGCTTGCAGCATTGTGCCGAATAGTGTGTGCGTGTACGGTGGTGAAATGGGTTAAGTTGTGGACTGCAAAACGAACAGAACTATTATGCATTTACGGGTTCGAGTCCCACCCGCATGAAAAAATTAAATGTGTGCAAACAATTATTTTTTTTATTTTGGATTTTGACTTTGCATAAATGTTGTAAGTCCATGGCCTTTTACGGTCAAAATATGATTGTAGCCGTTCTTTTTTGTTTCGCAAACAATTTTGATTTACAAGCAGCTGGGTAGCGGGTATGTAACAGTCGGGCACACTCGACTGTAGCTAATTACTTGTTTTTTGTTCTGGCGCGTGCCTGCCGATTGAATGTGGGGACTTTGCACAAGAACTGTGTGTGCAGGGATTGACAATGTGGGCAGAAAGTAAGAGAGAGAAAAGCAAGTAATATATATGTAGCTAGACGTGATAAAAGTGCCTAATGGGGGAGAGGGAGAGAGAGCGAGTGGGCGACTCACGAGAGAACGTACAAGACTAAAGCAATGATTTAAAATTGACGATACAATAGAAAAGATGTTTGCATTCTTAATCCATTCCAGGTTCTTTAAGGTTCCCTAAAGTTTATTTTTTTCGATTTACGGGGGCGGAATGGGGCGTGACTAAAATCCAAAATGAACTTGACCAACGTGCAATTATAACACATATTGTCACCAAATTTGGAAGTCCTAGCTCTTATAATAGCTGAGATCTAGGTGTTCACACGGACAGACAGACGGACATGGCTATATCGACTTGGCTGTTGATCCTGAGCCAGAATATATATGCTTTATGGGGCGGAGATATCTCTGTCACGTCTCCTTCTGCCTATTGCATACATTTGCACAAAGTGAGTATGCCGATCATTGACCATTTTCAAGGCTCGAAGGGTATACAAATGCTTTGCTAGAGTTTTACACGTTAAGCTTATTTAACTTACACGATTACCCAATGTTTTAGGGTTTTCTAGCGACAGACAGACAATCACCTTAATATAGTTAGCTCTGAGCTCTGAGGACTGCAAATTGAAGGCAACAGCGCTGGGCGGACTGTGCGAATTATTCCTGCTCCTGGGCTATTTTTGCTTTTTAATATACTCACAAAGTGGGTACCAATGTTATGCCGCACGTGCGACCACTGTCAGGGCTCATTGAATATTTTTTGAATATTTTCGGGATGTCCATGTCGCTGTCGCAGTCGTCGCCCGCATATCCCATATCCCGTCTTCTGTCCCCCCATCCCCCTTGTCTCCAGCCAACGCCTCCTGTCCACCTGCCACATTTCTCATGACGCGTACCACAGCCTACCTCGCACCACGTTTTGTTTTATTCATTGTTGCTATTTGTGCTGCTTTAATTTATACGTGCTGTTTATTTTATGCCAATTTAATGCAACACTCACACTCACTCGCACACACTCACTCGCACACACTCACTCGCACTCACATGCCCGCACACACTCGCACTCGCACTCACATAAGGCCTCAAGGAAAAGAAAACAAACGAGCCGCGATTTGACTGCCGATTCCAAGTATGTGAGGGATTATGTTTGCCGCTCCCTCTGCATGTGTGTGTGGCTGTGTGTGATATATAATATTTGACATATTGTCACGTTCACGTTCATAATGAAGTGCAGCCAAGTTGTTGCCGTACCTATAACAAATACGCGCAGCGGCACCAGCAACGGCATCCACAGCACGAGCCACAACAATCGAACAGCCATAACATAATTCTTCATATTTTCTTGGTAACGCAAACAGTCAACCAGGCGGTGGGCGGGTGGTAGGTCAGGAGAGAGGAGAGAGGAACCAACAGATACTGTGTACATGCAGAGTAGCTGAGTACTTGGACAAAAGTTCGCTGCGAATATGTTCCAGACAGCTCAGAATACTCATGGTATATTGCATATACATGTATTCAGATAGTAATTAAAACTGAGGCATTCCAATACCCTGTACTCTATACAAAGGTATTATTTTCTTGCATTTCTATATTTCGCCTACATAAAACGGGGGGTAATTGCGTACACAAAAAATCTCGGAGGAATATAACAGACATGGTTTTTACGCAACAAATTTTTTCACAGGTTTTCAAAACTAAACATTAAAATTTCAAATTAAATATTTCTATAATTTTAAATATTACGCAGCTCAGAGAATAAGGATAATTTTAAAATTTTAAATCACCTAAGGTGCACTTATCTCAAAGATTAACAGTAGTCAGCCACATTAGTTGATACCTTGTAGTCTTCAAAATAAATAGTAACTTTTCTTTGCACTTTTCGAGTGACCACTCAAAAAGTTTTTAAATCAAATACGTAAATACATTCTCTATAAGCATCAACATGCTTTTAGAATTACGTAGATCAAAGAGTAATTTGGTACATTGTGAAATGTGTTCGTGAAAATTTGAAATACAAATAGTATTCGTAAAAGTACAAACTCGAATAAAAGTGACTTATATGTAGAGATCCTGTAATATAAAATAACTCTTCTCTCAATCGTCTCAGCTAACGGTCCGTTAATGTGCGCTCTTATGA
Source organism: Zaprionus ghesquierei (assembly GCA_018904095.1). Classification (NCBI taxonomy): domain Eukaryota; kingdom Metazoa; phylum Arthropoda; class Insecta; order Diptera; family Drosophilidae; genus Zaprionus; species Zaprionus ghesquierei. The sequence goes on from JAEIGP010000841.1 coordinate 2,147,608, forward strand.
TCTTTTAAATTTGAAGCAGCTAAACCGATGAGAGCGTGTTGTCACTGGCAGCGTGTCTGGGCGGTTAATTCCCTCATTGGATGTGCCTTAATCAACAGGGCTGCGAGGTGCTTGGTGTGCATGTGGCATATTCCGCAAGCGGGCTTGCCACTTCTCGCATGCCACAATAAAAATGACATAATGCCCCAGCTAAAGTTGGAGCTGCAAATGAAATTCGCAGAGTGCAAACTGCGAAGTAAACCAATGCCTTGCATAACATTTAATGGACATATGTTATTAGATATATATCAGGAATGTTTCACAGCGATATCTTGAAAAATGATTAAAGTCGTCCGATAGGTTCTATGGCAGCTATACGATCTAAGCTATACGGTCTAATTTCGATCAAATTTTGACAGCCTTTTCAGTGCATACTTCGACATATATCGGAAAAGTTTCAAAGCTATATCTTATTAAATAACCAAATTCGACCGATAGGTTTTATGGCAGCAATGGGTCCGGCTCGTTCCGACTTATTTACAGCGTGCAGCAATAAAAAAATGAATACCAAGTTTCATCAAGATAGCTGTAAAACTGAAGGACTAGTTTGCGTTGCAACAGATGCACAGACGGACGCACGGACAGACGGACATAGCTAGTTCGACTCCCCTTATGATGTTAATTAAGAATATATATATTTTTTAGGGTCGGAGATGTCTTCTAAGGTGCGTTGCAAACTTCTGGCCAAAATTAATATACATACTATCTGCAATGGTATAACAAAATAAATGAAGAGAAACGCGCGGGCGTGGGAAGGGGCAGGAGGGAGGGAGGTGTAAGTTAATTTGGTTTACCGTTGCCTAGCAAAACGTAAATAATTAAAAATGAAAAATTCATTTTGTACCTTCTATTTTAATTTTACTCCACCTGCTGTGTGCTCGTCGGTGTGCAGAAGTGTGTATGTGCGTGAGGGTGTGTATGTGGCTTTGACAGTTGAAGGGATTATGAATCTGTAAAAATTAAATGAGAAACGAAAGTAAGCACAAAGTGGACAGAAATATAGCCCAGTCAGCTGGGACAGAACAGGACGTCGGGCAACAGGCAGGTCGACCAGGAACTAGGAGTCCTGCAACTGGGACAACGACAGCAACAGCTACTGGGACCGGGACCGTGAGCATTGGACCTAATCCTGCCTTTGCCTCAGCGTCCGCCTGTGCCCGAAGGGATGCCATGACATAACACTTTGAAGATGCGAACATCGTGGCGAATCACTTGCGGTTCCGGGAGTCGCTTTAAAATTTCCATTCTCGCCTGCACACGAAAAGTTGACACCTTTTGCCGGGCAGCCCAGCCTGCCCTACTCTGTTCCCCCCGGCCTGTCCTGCCTCCTGCGCTAGCCAATGAAATCATTTCAGTATATTAATTAAAAGCACTCGGTAAATAAACTGGCAAAAGTCCGATCCAGAAACCGCGCCATGGACACGGCAGATGGCAGGTGGCATGCGTCAGGCCACAAGCGTGTCCCAACTGCGCGCAGCTACGGTCTCGTCCAGGAGGACCCATAAGCATTGCCCCCCCCCAAAGCGGATGCTACCAAGCAAATTGGATTGCTGTGGCGACCCACTCTGCTCCTGCTCCTGCCCCGCGCTCCCCAGTGTCTCCCTCTCTTCTCTTGTTCTTTCTGCCCTGTCTCTGCCGCTTTGCTTTGCCATGGCAAACAAGATGCTTGCCGCCAAACCGCTGCACGGGTTCTGCTGGGCCACTCCCAGGCCCAGTCCTCGTCCCGTCAAGATCTTTACCAACAAATTATCAAGGCAAAAAGTTCAATAGCCAATTAGATTCCCCGAGCGACGCTTTCAAGATCAACACCACACGCCGCCTTCTCCGGTTGCGCCATTTGCATTAATTGCGAACGACGCAAGCAAATACAGGCGAGCACACACACACCCACACCCACACCCACACACACACACACACACACACACACACACACACACACACACACACACACACACACACACACAAAAGCTCGCATTTGTGTGTATTTGAACTCTCTGCTTGTTTGTTGTGGCTGTTCGTTTGCCACACGAAATGAAGATGCCATTTTTTTGGTTCATTGCATGCTATTTTTATGACAGTCGCCGCAGCTGTGGCAATTGCGCAATTGGGACGTCGTTGCTATCGAACAGGTCGCACTGCGATTAAAGGCACAATCGGGTAGATTGTTAACGCACTAATATACTATATATACCTGATATCAAAAAACGCTCAAATTATTTATTTAAAACTAATAAAGGTGAAGAAATCGCAATCAGTCATAGCAAAGTGTATACATAAAACATATAGTGTATATATTCTTGAACGGCACATAATATAACATAAGACAACTATAGCTGTTGATAATATTAAGTGATTTACAGACATAATGTAGTTATACAAGGTATTCTCGTCATTCAAACTAGTCCACTTTTATTATTCGAATGAGTACGGAAGCCTTTGGTGGCATTGTTAACCACTATCTCTGTAGGGTTCAATAGTATTTTATCACATTTATCAAATTTGGGTTAAATATTTGGAAAAATTTATGATTAAAGCAAAGTATACTGTATGCAACTGCCATGAAAAATGGACGTTAAGTTTGGCATATTAATTTTATTATATTTTATTAATCTTATTTGATTGACCATCAAATTCAGATAAATTCATAAAATATTTCCCTTTCAATAACTAAATTAAGATATAAATTTAAACAAGCAATAACGCACCTTTCGTTTTATAGCTTTTTGAAGAGAGTATACAAATCATAAAGCTTCTGTGTGAAATTTATGAACTTAACGACAAATATTTTATTCATTTTTATTTTCTCTTCAGAAAAAAAAGCAATGTCTAAAAAGACCATTTAATTTGTAAGTTCTCGTATATCGCATATGAATGTATAAATATTTCATGTTCCATTTTACCCAATTCTTTCCATTAAGGAGCCTTTAAATTTGAAGTTATGAGTTAATAGCATAAGCGGCGCTTAAATCTTACTTATACTTTTCGAAGACATAACAAAAAAATCGCTTGTGGTTCTATAGATACACATGTGTATTCTATTGTACATATACCATGTACATCTACGTACACACACTTTTTTTTACTCCACACATGGCCGCAAGTGCGGTAAAGATTCCCGAGTCGTCGTTTTGCGTTATGAATTTCAAATACATAATTTTAATGTAATAAAAATTTATCATGAGTTTGACTTTTTGCGGGCATAAAAAAAGTTTGCCACGTTTCGGATCCGACAATTGCGAAACGTGTTGTCCCTATTTCTGTACACCCAGACACCCCTGCCCCCACCTCCCGTTCTGCTGTCAGGTTTTTGCAAAAGTATGTAACAGGCAGAAGGAAACATGGCAGACCTCATAAAGTATATTTTTTTTCTGGCTCAGGACCAACAGCCGAGTCGATTGAGCCATGTCTGTCTGTCTGTCTGTATGAACGTCGAGATCTCAGCTATTACAAATGCTAGAGACACCAAAGTTGACATGATGGTTCCTGCATACCATACGCAGATCAAGTTTATTTCAAATTTAAAGTGCCACGCCTACCGCCTACGCAAATCGATAATTTACAAATATTAAGGAAAGTATTACAGTTACAGACACCAAATTTGGCATGATGATTCCTGTAAATCATACGCAGATGATCTTTATTTCAAATTTGAGGTGCCACGCCCACGCAAATCGATAATTTTGAATATTAAGGAAAGTAGTTAGGTTACAGATCTGCTTTGGAACACGCAAAGATGCTTATAATATACACCCAATAAAATAAATACAGAAGTTATTGAAGAAAACGTTTTTCAAAGTTCCGTTGCCCGCGTCATTGCATCATATCATCATGCATCGCTTTAGCCTTTGTGTTGTTTGTCTGTATGTGTGTGTGAGATTGAGTTAGTACTAGTAAGTGCAACTACGAAGTTGGTCGAATGGTATCTTACGGTCGAGCAAGCTCGACTGTAGCTTTCCTTACTCAACTTGAGAAAAGCTGCATAAAAATAAAAGAAAAAAAAAACGGCTTCAGTTTCTGTTGGTCTTTTTGGTTTCCTTACGTCCTCTTTTTGGGCGTGGTACTATTATTATAAAACTATAAGAGCTTATGCATTTGCACGGCAAATGTCTTAACTTGAATGGGGGCAGCGGGTTGCGGTACTTCTGCTCTCAAATTCGGAATTCAAATTCAAAATTTAAATTTGAGTTAAATTGTTTGCACGGGCAGCGGGGCAAGAAGTCGAATTTGCATTTTCGCCTTTAGCTGTTTTTCCCTTCGAATTTTAATGGATGTATGTATGTGTGTGAGTGTGTGGGTGAGTGTGTGTGAGTGTATTGTGTTTTTGTTTTTTAACTTCTGTTAGTGGCATTCTGCTTTCACTTTGCATACGCTTACACTCACACACACGTCACTTCCCTTTCAATTTGTGACGCTTTGTAATTTACTATAAATGCCACGTCCTCTGCGCCCAGCGACGCTCCTTGTGCGTCATATTACCTTGCGCTCCTTTATACCAAAGGCTAATACGCTGTCAATCAATTTCGTCCCTCAATGCGAGCAGCATATACAAATCACGTTAAGCATTCGCTCCCGCCCTCTCGTTCTCCTCCCCCTTCCCTTCGAGAAGCTGCTGTGTATACATGTATACATATTCATAAGTACACATACATATATGTGTCAGTCAGTCAAGCAGACAGTTTTGTCTTAATTTACATTTATCTAAATTTAATGACTGCATTAAAGGCACGCTCCTAAGGAATTACAAAATTACCGGCTCAGTAAATAAGTAAAACAGAGGGAGATTATGAGGTTGCTCTTTAAATACTTTACCAATCTGTAGAAATAACATTTTATAATATCATCTACATTAGCTGTGGATTACCGAGCTACAACCGACAAAGGAAACACAAAAATTTACCAAATGTTTTTTTTACTTATTTATTTACTTATAATTAAACCTTTGTTGAAAAGAAAATATTGCATGTTCCAAGTATACCTTAACTTAACAACAAAACGGCCAGTTCACTCATTTTTTTTAACGACAGTAAGATGGACCCCACAAAGTTGTACAGCCAGAGCTCCGAGGTCCTTTTGAAACGACTGTTATATACCCACTACCCAAAGTGAACTTGATCAGCGTGCAATTATAACACATATTGTCACCAAATTTGGCAGACCTAGCTCTTATAATGGCTGAGATCTAGGTTTTCACACGGACAGACAGACGGACATGGCTATATCAACTCGGCAGTTGATCCTGAGCCAGAATATATATACTTTATGGGGTCTAAAATGTCGCCTTCTACCTGTTACATACATTTTCGGTTTGAACAAAGTTATAATTCCCTTTTACTCTATGAGTAGCGGGTATAAAAAGTGACCTTCGGCACGCCGAAGTTTCATACCCTTCCAGTTACTCCAAACATTAAATGGGCCGATAGATTCTATGGCAGCTCAACGATATATGCGTCCGGTTTTAATAAAATTTTCCCAGCATTTAATGGACACACTTAGAAATATGTCAGAAAAGCTTCATAGCAATACCTTGAAAATTGATAAAAGTCGGACGATAGGTTTTATGTCAGCTATACGATAAATTGGTCAAACTTTCATAAAATTTACATATCCTTTGAAGACATACTTGGACATAAATAATGTTTCATAACGTTATCTCAAACAATAACAAAATTCGACCGATAGGTTCAATGCAGCTATACAATATGTCGGTCCGATCCGGCTCGTTCCGACTTATTTACAGCGTGCAGCAATAAAAAACATATATACCAAGTTTAATGAAGATAGCTCTAAAACTGAGAGACTAGTTTGCTTTCCACAGACAGACAGTCAGACGGATAAATTGACAGACAGAGAGACGGACATAGCAATTTCAACTCCCCTGCTGATGCTAATTAAGAATATATATATATTTTATAGGGTCGGAGAAGTCTCCTAAGATGCGTTGCAAACTTCTGGCCAAAATTAATATACTCTCTGCAAGGGTATAAAGATCCAATGATATTGATGTATTTTGTACTGCAACTAGTAACTCAGATTCCACTTAAAGTTTGGAATACTTGGTATAATAAAAAGAAAGGCAAATAAAACATATGTATGTGTATATGGGAATGTCTAATATATTAAGAGATCCGTTTTAAGGATTTACAGTTGGATGATGCTCGCTGCTTTAGCGACCTTGTCCACATCCTGGCACTGAATCAGTTGAGCATCCCAAACCGCTTTTAATTGCATTGCAAAACTTCGTGGGGCTTTGTCTGTCAGTTACCTGCGGCACTGATCCAGGTGCCCAGTCTGGGGTCTGGAGCCTGGGCCCTGAAGCTGCTTTCCGTCTGCTGCACCTTCGGGGGGTCTTCACTCCGCTTAGCTTCTTGGCTTATTTTCATTAACTGTTTAGCTTTCGGTTAACTTCTGATGCTGATGCTGACGTTAATGCTGATGCTGGCTTTGCCAATCAGGCGAGTTGCCAACTGCGAGCGAAGGGAAAAGGGAGAGGAAGAGGGAGCGAGTTGTGTTGCCGCTGGCAGGCAGCGTAAAAACACAAATTATCGCAAAATTTGCACATTTGTGCACGGAGAAACGAAAGAATGAACGAAGTGTGGTACATCTGCGTGTGAGTTGGTGTTGGTGTGTGTGTTTGAGTGTACGTATGTGACAGGCACATTATGTGGCATATGCGTTGAATTGATGATGCCGCCGTTGTCGCCTGCCGGAAGGACATTGCAAAACATTGCGATAAAAATCCATTTAGATGCGCAAATAAGCAAAAATCAACACGGAAATTGACTTTGATGAGCGACGGGAATGACAGACGGGGCGACAGGCAGACAGACAGACAGACAGGCTGGCAAGGACATCAGCGAGGACACACATATGCTCATAGAGATGTGCCCAGGCACGCCCATTAGCCACGCCCACGCGCATAAATGATGAGATATTTATTTGCGCTAATTTTTTCTCGTACTGTCAACATTTCCGCGACGCTGCACAACAATCTAGTCTAGTCGTCAGGCGAGTCTTCAGGGAGCAAGCCCGCAATTGTTTCCATCCCAGCAACCCACTTATCTTCCTCCTCCCCTTCCCTTCCTACGCTTTCCTACAACATTCCCACATTCCTCGCTGATTCCACTTCCCGAAGCGAGGCGTAATAAATTTGACAGCTGTAAAAACTTGACTACAGGCACCGCTTTCCGTCAGCTGCCCTGCTTTACCCCTCCCTCTCTACACCCTATGCCGTATAATTCATTTATTGACAGTTGAAGCAATTAAAGTGTGCACCCACCTTCACCTATCTCCCGCTCCTTCTCCGTCTGTCCCTGCCACAGCTCATAATACGTTTATTTTGCCTTACAATTTTGAGCGCAAAAAGGACCCCAAAGCAAAGTCTCGTTAATCGCATTTCGGTTTGCATTTCACGAACCCAACTCGAAAATTGGGTTTAAACTGTCTACAGCTGAAGAGACGAACCCGTAAAATTGAAGCAAAAAAAAAACCACATTAATATGATGACTTCACGTGCCGTTCCCAAATTCAGAATGAATATTGCGAGATTTGCAGAACGAAGGCGAAAATTGCAGGCGACCTCTGTAGAAAGTACAATGTGATTCCATGGAAAACCATTCAAAATCAAGCTTAAAGGCATTATGCTCGCCCTCCTTCCCTTCTTCACTCTCTCAGTTGGCAAATATAATAACGGTAAGCAGTTCAATGACTAATTGCATAAAGCTTTTTTTGGATTGGACCCAGCTGCATAATTAAGAGGCGACACCTTAAGTGCCGCAGCAACTGACCCGACCTTAAACGAAAGTCCTCTATTGATTGGCGAAATTGAGTTGCATCATTTCTGCAGCACAACTCAATTATGTGGGCCTGTGTGTGCGTGTGTGTGTGGTGTCTCTGAGCACCAAGTGACGCACATGAAAACTTCATTTGTGTTAAACATTTAATTTGTATGAAGAGAGAGAGGGAGAGAGAAAGAGAGAGAGAGAGAGAGAGCGAGAAAGAAGGGAAACGGAAAGGGGCAAAAGAATAGAAGCTGCCCCAAAAATGTCAACCAATATTTACATACCATGCAAAAAAAAAGCATTTTTAGACCATGGATTTTAAAAAAATATATGGTCTATTGTGTTTGTCGAAACGTGCGTAACAGGCAGAAGGAGGCATCTGCGAGCCCATAAAGTATAAATACTTGTATTCTTGCTCAGGTTCACTAGCCGAGTCGATTACGCCTTGTCTGTCTTTCCGTCTGTTCGTCTGTATGCCCCGCAAATTGATAAACCGTATAGCTAGCCCAATAATAAAGCTACAGTATTCAGTTTTGGTGTATATGATAACTATCACCACCTCAACTGAAAATTTGGTTCCGATCGGATAATGAACAAAAAAGTTATTCAACGTTTCATATAGATTTGCACTGCGCCTACTGCAAGCAAGCAAGCAGTGTTTTTTCCAAGCAGTGTTTTTTTCAATTGGTTGGACTGCTTGGCGTCTCACTGAAAATTATATGTGTTGTTTATTATATTTTATATATTTATTATTATAATTTTTTAAACAAGTAAGAAAGCTACAGTCGAGTGTGCTCGACTGTAATATACCCCCTACCCAGCTGCTTGTACATAATTTATTTGCGAAAAAAAAAACGGCTACAATCATATTTTGACCGTAAGAGGCTATGGACTTACAATATTTATGCAAAGTCAAAATCTAAAATAAAAAAAAAAAACATTTTTGCACACATTTAATTTTTGATGCGGGCGGGACTCGAACCCGTAAATGCATAAGAGTACTGTTCGTTTTGCAGTCCACAACTTAACCCATTTCACCACCGTACACGCACACATGATCCGGCACAATGCTGCAAGCAGCGCTGCCGGCAGCGCTGCTTACAGCTATGGAAAACGTTAAGCTGAATAACTTCTGTGTTTATTATCCGATTGTTACCAAATCAAGAGATCATCTGGCTAGCTATAGTTATCATGTAAACCGAAAATGAACAATATGGCATCAAAATTGCGCTTGTAATCAATGTTTTTTCGATTTACGGAGGCGGAAGGGGGCGTGGCCAAAATCCAAAATAAACTTGATTAGCGTGCAATAATAACACATATTGTCACCAAATTTGGTAGTCCTAGCTCTTATAATAGCTGAGATCTAGATTTTCACACGGACAGATAGACGGACAGACGGACATGGCTATATCGGCTGTTGATCCTGAGCCAGAATATATATACTTTATGGGGTCGGAGGTGTCTCCTTCTGCCTGTTACATACATTTTCGGTTTGAACAAAGTTATAATACCCTTCTACTCTATGAGTAGCGGGTATATAAATCCATTGTCTTATACGGTCAACACTTGACTGTAGCCATTCTTACTTGTTTCTTATAGTGCCGTGTTAGTGTGCACAATGCTCTGTGTGTATGTGTGTTTGTGTTTTGAAGAGGGAAAGCAAACGAAAGTTGGCCGTCTGCAAACTCTCTTAACTCATTTAATCAGCACAAAGCGTTAAATCTCGCAAAATGTATAACACACACATACGCCGACACACACACACACATGTGTGTGTGTGTGTGTGTGTTTGTGTGTGTGTGTGTGTTTGTGTTTTTTTTTTATACCCGATACTCATAGAGTAGAAGGGTATTATAACTTTGTTCAAACCGATCATTTTCAGTTTACATGATAACTATAGCTAGCCAAATGATCTCTGAAAATTTGGTAACAATCGGATAGTAAACACAGAAGTTATTCAGCTTAACGTTTTCCATAGCTGTAAGCAGCGCTGCCGGCAGCGCTGCTTGCAGCATTGTGCCGAATCGTGTGTGCGTGTACGGTGGTGAAATGGGTTAAGTTGTGGACTGCAAAACGAACAGTACTATTATGCATTTACGGGTTCGAGTCCCGCCCGCATCAAAAATTAAATGTGTGCAAAAATGTTTTTTTTTTTTATTTTATATTTTGACTTTGCATAAATATTATAAGTCCATAGCCTTTTACGGGCAAAATATGATTGAAGCCGTTTTTTTGTTCCGCAAATAAATTATGTACAAGCAGCTGGGTAGGGGGGAGATTATAAAAAAGGACAAATTTTTTATTGTTTTTTTATTATATATACGGGGAAAATGAAATTTATCATTACACCGTTATGTTGCCATCATAACCTCGTGGTTTGCCTACGTACTAAACAAACCTCCGCCTCTCTCCTGTCCTGACATGCTCACCGGGACTGCCAGTAGTATTTCATCGGTGGCAGATGTGATGCTAAATCACCACTTGTGCGCTGTGTTGCATGCGCCTTTGACTTTGGTGCCTTTACGACGTCACCACACGGGAGTACTCCTCAGTCCGCCATTCCTGTTGGCCATCTCGTCCTTGCGGACACGCTTCATCATGCGGACTATAATATCGTGAGCCCCATTCCAAACGTCTTTGTTCGCCAACATAGCGGCAATCAGGTCTCTTGGGCTGAGAGGTGCACCAGCGAGCGACTCCAGTTGGACCTTCTCCACAGCGAACCTGGAGCAGTGCAGGAGGATGTGCTCTGCTATTTCCACCGCGTTTATGCAAAATAGGCATTGCGCTGTATCCACATGGTGGAACCTAGACAGGTACCCTCGGAAACAACCATTAGGAACTGGGTCATGTGGTACTCCACCTCTTTGTGCTCACACTCTGCCCATTCCGATAGGTCAGGGATAAGCTGGTACGTCCATCGCCCACGTTGCGACTCTTGCCACCTAGTCTGCCAGACTCCACGAATCCACTCGAGAATCTCTGTTTGGTTAACACCTTCTCGCGCTAGATATTGGCCCTTTATCTCCAGGTCAATGGGTATAATGCCTGAAAGAGCATGCGCTGCGTCATCCGAAACGGTTGAAAAGCCTCTGATTAGTCTCAGTGCCATGGTCCGTGATACTGCCCGCGCACTAGCCAAGTAGGTTACTTTGCTTGTAACACAGCTCCAGATAGGGGCAGCGTACAGCAGCGTTGCCTTAGTAACCGCCGCAAGCAGAGTCCTTGCCGGCAATCTGGGTCCTCCCACGTTGGGCATAATTCTTGCCAGCGCTGCAGCTGTCATTGCCGCTTTTCAGCTGGCATACGTTGCGTGGTCCTTAAAGGAGAGCCTACGGTCTATTAGGACTCCCAAGTACTTCAACGCTCCTGCTGAAGTGATTATTTCTCCCTTCACTTCGACCTGCATGCTTTCTATTTTCTTTCTGCTGCTCAACAGAACTAATTCCGTCTTTTGTGCCGAAATTCCTAGGCCGACTTTCTCAAGCCAATCGGTGATCGCCCTGATCGCCACATTACTGATGTCCTGGAGCTCCGGTATTGCCACCGCTGTTACCGCAACGTCGTCGGCGAAGCAGTGTAGCTCCACGCCTCGGGGCTTGCTAATCCTCAGGATCCCATCATACATGATGTTCCACAAGATCGGTCCAAGTACCGACCCTTGTGGAACACCTGCAGAGACTTGGTGGCATCTTGGACCAGCTTCAGTAACATACAACAGCGTGCGTTCCCTGAAGTAGTTGCCAACTACGCTTCGGAGATAATCGGGTATGCCCATGTTACGCATTGCGCCGAGGATATTGGGCCATCTCGCTGAATTAAACGCGTTCTTCACGTCGAGCGTGATGATGGCACAGTACTTTTTACTGCCGCCTAGCCATCGGTCGCTGTCAAGTGCGTTCTTCTCTACTTCAGTTACGGCTGTGAGGGCATCGAGCGTGCTCTTCCCTTTACGGAAGCCATACTGCTGGCATTGAAGGCCTGTGGGGCCCACAATGTCCAGCAGACATAAGGGGCGTTAGCTGCCTGCTGCGTTTGCAGGCCCCTTGCCTTTTGGCAGAAGGACAAGTTTCATTGTCTTCCACCGCTTGGGGAAGACTCCATCCAGAAGAAGAAGTTGGAAAGCCTCCCTGAAGACCTCGGGTCTTGCGGTGGCAGCGGCCTTAACAATTAGCCCAGGAATACCATCAATGCCGGGAGCTTTGTTCGGGTTGATTCTTTTCGCTGCTTCGACGACTTCGCATGCTGTGATACACAGTAAATCGGAGGCGGGGGCTTGTAGAGCGGGTTGCCATAACGTGTCTTGGCTTGGGAATAGCTCCGACACGATGCTGGCCAGTGCGGCTGGGTCCTGAGGGGTACTTCCACCAGCGACATTAAGTTTTTTCCGGACTTTTTTGTAGGCAATACCCCAGGGGTCGTCGTCAACGCTTGCAAGCAGGTCCTTAAATGCATTTGCCTTTGCTGCAGATATGCTGTTTTTGAGCTCGGCTCGCTTCGCTTTGTATGCCTCCGTGCATTGGGCGTGGTGCGGTCGTCCTCTGGATCGCTGCGCTTGTCTTTTCGCCCTTAGGCATTCCGTACGGAGCTGGTGTAGAGAGGCACTCCACCAGTAAACAGGAGGCTTGCGTTTCGCATTTGTTTTTCTCGGCATCACTACGTCGCATGTTGCTTTGAGCATGCTCATAAGCGATGCCACCTTGGTCTCCGCGTGTCCATTTGTGGTCTCCATGGATTCAATCTGGTAGGCCAACATATCCTCATCCAGTTTTTTAATGTCCCATACTGGCCCTAGTGCCCATCTCCGCTGTCTGGGCATCGGTCTCCTTGTTTGTACCCGGAACGTGATCAGGTTGTGGTCGCTCAGGGTTATGTCCTCTTGCACCATCCAGTTTGTGTTGGCCACTAGGACACTGCTGACAAAGGTGACATCGATGCAAGACGAGCCTTTGTCGTTATTTAAGGTCGGCATGAGGCCGTCGTTTAGTAATACGAGGTCTATCAAATTCATGGCCTCAATCACTGCGCGTCCTCTTGTGTTGGAAGTCCGGCTGCCCCATTCAGTGGCCCAGGCATTGAGATCACCTCCTATGACTGCTGGTCTGCGCCCTCTTGCATGGTCAACATGCTTTCTAAGCATGTCCTTAAATTGCTCCGGGCTGTCGCTAGGTGGAGCATAGCAGCTGTAGAAGTGCACTCCTGTTTGTGTGTGTGTGTGTGTGTGTGTGTGTGTGTGTGTGTGTGTGTGTGTGTGTGTGTGTGTGTGTGTGTGTGTGTGTGTGTGTGTGTGTGTGTGTGTGTGTGTGTGTGTGTGTGTGTGTGTGTGTGTGTGTGTGTAAGTGAGTGTGTATGCGTACATGCTGCCACCGTGCAAATTTAATCAGTTATAATACACTTTATCATGACCGACAACGCTTCGAGGGTCTCTCTTCTGTTCTGTGTGTGCGCCCCAGTTGTGAATCTGATATATTGAGTACTCGTGAATAATGACTCGCATTTAAAATACGTTAGGCCAAATGGAAGCATAATAGAGAAACAAAAAGCCATCGGCGCACACACACACACAAAGAATTTCAATGAGGGAAAGCAGAACAAAAATTAAAGACGAAGATAAACAAAATTGAAAAACCGAATCCGCAAGAAAAACTTCCATTCCTTCCATTCATTTAAAAGTCACCGAATTAATGAGCTTCGTTCGTCAGGCTAAGGAGCAAGCTCAAGTGAATTTCCCAAGGATCTTTAAGTTAAATACTTCCACAGGCCAGCCTCACTGTGGCATCGCAGCTGGGCGTCGATTTTTAAGTGAATATTTCTTGAGGCTGTGAATGGAATTTCATGTAAATAACTGAAACAACTTAATCAGCTAACGGGTGTATGGAATTTTAGCTAGTGATTATGCCTTATTTAATTTATATCAAATTGATAAAGGCATATTCGATTATAATTTATATCATATTTAAATTACATTCATTATTCATACACTATTTAAAATTTTCGTCAGGTTCATCAGAAGCAATTGACGCCTTCACAAATTAAACAGCTTTGGTATGCAAAGTGTATTCAATCTAATTTTGAAATGTATTCAAAGCATATTTGTAAATTACCATATTTGTAGACTTAAAGCAGTGACGGCTAGCCTCTCATTTTCCATAACTTGCGAGTATAGGGCACAAAATTCTGTCGCAGCGCTGTCGACACACGCATAGCGTAAGCGAGTTTGTGCGGTTCCCGATCATGCAAAAACAAGTAAGAAAGCTACAGTCGAGTGTCCTCCACTGTAATATACCCGCTTCCCAGCTGCTTGTACATAATTTATTTGCGGAACAAAAAAACGGCTACAATCATATTTTGACCGTAAAAGGCTATGGACTTATAATATTTATGCAAAGTCAAAATATAAAATAAAAAAAAAAAACATTTTTGCACACATTTAATTTTTAATGCGGGCGGGACTCGAACCCGTAAATGCATAATAGTACTGTTCGTTTTGCAGTCCACAACTTAACCTATTTCACCACCGTACACGCACACACGATTCGGCACAATGCTGCAGGCAGCGCTGCCGGCAGCGCTGCTTACAGCTATGGAAAACGTTAAGCTGAATAACTTCTGTGTTTATTATCCAATTGTTACCAAATTTTCAGAGATCATTTGACTAGCTATAGTTATCATGTAAATCGAAAATGAACAATATGACATCAAAATTGCGCTTGTAATCAATGTTTTTTTGATTAACGGGGGCGGAAGGGGGCGTGGCCAAAATCCAAAATAAACTTGATCAGCGGGCAATAATAACACATATTGTCACCAAATTTGGTAGTCTTAGCTCTTATAATAGCTGAGATCTAGATTTTCACACGGACAGACAGACGGACAGACGGACATGGCTATATCGACTCGGCTGTTGATCCTGAGCCAGAATATATATACTTTATGGGGTCGGAGGTGTCTCCTTCTGCCTGTTTAAACAAAGTTATAATACCCTTCTACTCTATGAGTAGCGGGTATAATGAGTGCGAAACGCACTCAGGTGCACTATGGGGCCGCAGTTCACTTTTGCTGTCTTGAATAAATAACTCAAGAACGGAGCAATATTTTCGAATTCAGCTTTTTGCATTAAGTTTATTTTATCCATTGGAAGAGATCCTATAAATATCTGAGCGTGACACCTAATTGATGCCCAAAAAAATTTTATTTTCAATAATAATGGGTTAAAAACAAGTAAGGAAAGCTACAGTCGAGTGCATCCGACAGTAAGGTACCATTCGCCCAGTTTCGAAAGAAACTTTCACACTTTTATTTCCTCTGCAAAAGTTCATATGCCACCTATTGTTTAAATTAGATCTATATTTGAATAGCACGTAAAACGTTTAATTGAATTACTTTTGTGTTTATAATCCGATCGGCTAGAAATTTGGAATATATATGCATATAGTATGAATCTGTTATAGCAAATCGTTAAAACTTTAATACTTTCGACACAAAGTAAGTAACTCAAAAATTAATTTAACAACTTTTAGAGGTGGTGGGCGTGGCACCTCAAATTTAAAATAAACTCCAGGAGCTTGTTATATTTATACACCTTCATACCAAATTTGATGTCTCTAGCTTTTGTAATAAGTGGGTGTTCACACAGAGTCGTGACGGACAAACTGACGGACATGGCTCAGTCGTCTCGTCTAGTGATCCTGAGTCAGAATATAAATACTTTGTGGGGTCTGCCATGCCTCCTTCTGCCTGTTACATACATTTGCACAAACTTAGTATACCATTATTGACCATTTTCAATGGTCGAATGGTAAATCGATAAAAATATTTGTTTATATATGTGGAACACGTTCTTTAATGCGAAATAAAATCGCAAAAATTGCATTTGTATAATTTTACTTATTATGTAAACTTTTAATTTGAATGTTGTTAAAAAAAAAAATCAACATTATTTCCGAAATATATAACGATTCATTCAAATTTTTATTTTGAGGTTATGTCACAAAATATTACATTTTTCCGAAAGTGCACTTTAAAATAAAACTAATTTAAATACTAATTAAATACTCTACAAATGGGTATAAGTTTTATTGCCTGACTACGCTTGACTTGGCTTATTTCTCTATTCTAAGTTTATAATGGAGTAAACAAGGGGTTACCAAAATCACACAATTACAAGAACACCACGACCAATTTTTAATAATGTTACTCCATTAAGACTTGGTAAAAGTTCCTGTGATTTGACTGTAATAGAAATCTTAAATTAAAATGTGGTTACTTTATACTTTTTGGGCCTTTGAAAGTAGAGTATATTGTGTGTTTTTACATCATGTGTTAACAGCAATGTTTGGCACCTGTTATTATAACAGAGCATGATTCTGTTAACATTGTTGGACTATTACATTGACGATTAATGTTTTCTTTACAGAATGACGTCATATGATCAGTTTGAGAACTTTTAAAAAAGGGGTTTCGGCCAGCAAAAGTGGTTCGCGGCCCCATATTGGCTTGTTAGCCGAGAGTGCAAAAAAGAGCAAAATTCATAAGCGAGAGCGTAACGATGAATCGGCACGGCCGTATGTGCGTCTGCTTGAACGACTCAGTCGATGGTCAGACTTCACAGCGGTAGGGCTGATATGCGGATGTGCAAAATAAAGCACTCCAAAATTTTTTTCTGATAATTTGGACTATTATTTCATTTTTAAAATTAAGTACAAAAATAAATGCACAGTGCCTCATATGTTTGCAGACTATTGTAAACATTTTTAGACAATATATTAAAATGCTAGAAATTTTAAGCTCCCATGTTTTTTTTCAGTGCATTGCTTCTCAACTTCGTTTTCTGCTGCTCACAAATACAAACAAATGTGTGAGTGGTGACCGCCACTGACTTCAAACTATGCTTAAACCTATCGTCAAACAAGAACTACGATTTTAGCAAAATTGCAACTCGATTTGGTCTACACAGCATATTCAAACTAAATATACACTTGATTCAATCCATATTTAAACTATACTTAAACCCTAAATTATGTTTAATATGATTTCAGTTGATTGAAAATGCATTGAAACCATTCAAACTATACTCAAACCTCAAGTTATTGCAATTACCAGAACTACTATAGCCGTATTCAAAAGCGTGTTTACACTCATATTTACACAAGCAAACTTTACTCAAAGCTTACTCGAACATTGTTCAAAAACTATAGAAATCCAATTTATGTAAGCCACCTTTGAATAATTAGAGAATATTCAAAGTTTGTTAACACGAATTTTGTATTGAAACTACAAACTAAACTAAAGCCTTATTCAAAGCGCATTAAACATGCACACAGTACAAACAGACGTACTCGAGCCTTTATCGCAGCATGCAGACAACACTCAACACACATATACATTTACATTCGATGTCGTCGCACATCAAGGGGGCTTAGGCGACCTTCAGTCGGTCGGCACTTGGATTGTTCAGTTCTATTTATTAGCACTCATAAGCTCAGCATGCACTGAAAGAAGCCTGTCAACCTAAGCTGCATACATATTTGTTTTGGAATTTTCTTTTGCAGACGAGTGCGAAGCAGGTATGCATAGAGAACGATAGAAAGAGAGGGGGATGACAAAAAAAAAGAGCGCCTAGCTTTCACGCGAAATCGAAGACAAAACATGCGAGCGGCAGTCAGAGTGAGGAGACATTCGATTTTTTGTTGTTATTGTCGAGCGAGAGATGCTAAAGACAAGTTTCTATTAAGTCTACAGAGAGGCTCTTACACACGCACTTAAGCTCACACTCGTACCCACACTCACACCCACACACACACACACACACACGCACGCACACTTTCGCAAAGATATACGCAGAGTCATAAAAAGGAACTGGCATCGAATTACCAATTGCTGTGACCCATTGATTCGTTTTCATTTGTCTGGCCTATCTCTCTTACTCTCTCTCTCTCTCTCACTCTCACTTTCGTTCTATCTCTCTTACTCTCTCTCTCTCTCTGTCTCTCTCTTTCTCTCTCTCTCTTTCTCTCTCTCTCTCTCTCGCTGTTGAACTCTCTCGCTCTGTCGTTTTTCTAGTCGTTGTTGTTGTTATTGCAAGCTCTCGGCCATCAATTTGCAAATTTTTCACCTGCCTGGCAGCATGCGTTCGTCTCCCTCTCTCTCTCTCTCTGTCTCTCTCGCTGTCGAACTCTCTCGCTCTGTCGTTTTTCTAGTCGTTGTTGTTGTTATTGCAAGCTCTCGGCCATCAATTTGCAAATTTTTCACCTGCCTGCATGCGTGCCAGCATGCGTGCGTCTCTCTCTCTCTCTCTCTCTCTTTCTCTCTGTCTCTCTCTCTCTCTCTCTCTCTTCCTATGTGTTTGTATAAGTGTGTGTGTAGGTATCCTCACCTGTGGCTGCAGTGGTTTTACTTTTGCTTTATTTGCATTAGCCGCAAGTGTTTTTGTGGCTTGTTCCACCGATCCACTTCGCTACGCACTCTCCAATAACCTTCCTCTTCCCCTCGTCTGCTTCGCATACGCATCCCTTGTGCCAGCAACCGCAGCTGAAATGAGTTTGCTGGCCAGAAACAACAAGGCAAAACAAGCAGCAGCCACAACAAGCAACACGCAGCAGAAACAACAACAACAACGAGCGGTAGCAGCAGCAGCATCGAAAAAACATTGCAAAAATTGACAACAGCAACAACAAGAAAAACATCCACATCATCATCGACACCGACAACAACAGCAGAGGCAGCAGCAGCAGCAACGACAACAACAACAAATCATGCATAATGAGAACGCAGTAATTAATTTGCCAACCGCACACAATGCGGCGAATGCACAACATCTGCAGTTTGTTATGTGCTGCCACATTTTGAGCAGCATAAACACAATCTGCCCATAAATCGGATACTCTGTCTATATGCTGCATGCTGCATGTCGTATTAAGTATCTGTTGTTGCTTTGCGAAAATATCTGGCACTATTCGTTAAATATTTCAAAAAACAACAATGAGAAAAAGGATACGTTTAAAATTTTCGGCAGTTTATGGCATAAAGGTTATAAAAGGTTTAATAAAACATACTTTAAATACGAATTGTGGATTCTACTAAGTTTACTAAAAATATATTCATAAATTTTACAAAAAATTCGATTAAAATTCTACAAATTAAAAAGTGCGAAAAAGTGCTGATTAAGAATATAAAAACTTAATAAGGTGGTGATGTCTCCTAAGATGCGTTGCAATCTTCTGGGCAAAATTTAAATTTCTCTCTACATAAACACTCAGAAAACTACCGTTCAGACCTATAAAATTATTTAAAAACATTATTTACTTAAATAGCTTTATTTTTAATTGGCAACCCCATTTAATCCCAACGACTTCTTTGCAACAAACTGATACCCTTTTGATCCTCTTAAGGTGCCAGTAGAGGCAGTCAGTAGTCATTGTGGTAAACTTCTCATAATACTCTGGTGTAATCGTCGTTTAATTCGTTTGAAGCACTCACAGTCCTTGAGGGGCAGCGACTCCGGCAGAGTAGCCGGTTTTTCTGCCCCATTGTGCGGGTCAATTGGGCGGGCAATGCGGTCAAGTTGTATTCCCAAAGCATTGGCCCGGCTAATTGGCAACAAGTGGTGCATTCCAGAGACCTGTGTCTACAAGAGGCCATCGCGTGCGGAGCGGGGTTGTGGATGGGTTGCAAATGCTACACCATAAATTAAACAATTAGCCTTTGGCCTTTGATAAAAAGGAGTAACGAATCAAAACGCAGCAGCAACAATAGCAAAACAGTCGCGCGAAACAGGAAGTCAAGGCAGGGGCAGGCAAGAACTGTGGGGCAGGTTCATAAATCAATGCAAGTTCAGAAGCCAAAATGAGGCGAGCATGCGGTCAACTGATGTCGGAGGGGGTTGAGGGGGCAGCAAACAGGGGTAGGGACAAAAGGAAGGCGGACATTAATTATGCGAATGTGTAGGGCATCATTTCACGCCTAACAATATGCAATAAGATATAAGAGAGTGCTGCTGCTTTGCTGTTCGTTTGTCCGTCCATCTGCCTGTCTGTCTTGCTGTCTCCTTGCCTCTCCGTCTGTTTGCTGTCTGTCTGTGTCTGTCTATGTGTGTTTGTGTATGCGTGCAAAGGCCAATATAAGAAGAACATCAGCCAAAAAAGAAAAAAACAGAAAAACAACAGCAAAAACAAGTCGAAACAAGTGAGGAAAGCTACAGTCGAGCGCGCCCGACCGTAAGATACCATTCGACCAACTTCGTAGTTGTACTAACTAGTATTAACTTGCTCTCACACACACATACAGACACACACAGAAAGGCTAAAACGATGCAGACGATATGCTATAATGACGCGGGCAACGGAACTATGAAAAACGTTTTCTTTAATGGCTTCTGTATTTATTGCCCGATCGGACTGTAATTTTAGGAATGGGTACATATTATCAGCATCTTTACGTGCTCTAAAGCACAAATCTGTAACCTAAATACTTTTTTTATATTCGTAAATTATCGATTTGCTTGGGCGGTAGGCGTGGCACCTCAAATTTGAAATAAATTTCATCTGCGCATGTTTTAAATATACTTTATGGGGTCTGCCATGTCTCCTTCTGCCTGTTAGATACTTTTGCACAAACTTAGTATACCATTTTTGACCATTTTCAATGGTCGAATGGCATAAAAAGGACCCAGAAAAACGTGCGCTAATGTTGATTATGGCCGCATTATGTATACAAGGTGCTTGCCTCGCTTTTTGTTGTCCTTTTCGGCCTGTTGCTGTCGCTGTCGGCTGTTTGACCCTAATGACGCCACACCCCCTCTTGCGTTGTCTAATTAATTAATTGATTGTAATTAATTATTTAACGCAATGTTATTCGTCGTCTTTTTACAGTCCTTTTCTTTGTCTCTGCGAGGGTTGTTGTGTGTGTGTGTGAGTGTATGTTTGTGTGTGGGTGCGTGCTACTGTCTTAGACACACGCATTCAATACGCTTGTTTAACAAAACGAAACATACAATAAGAGGAACAACATCTACAACAACAAAAGCGACCCAAACTAATGACAAAACCACAAAGCAAGGCAGCACGTCGCGACGTAGAGAACAGGCTTACTCATTGCTAAGATACCCTGTGAAAAGAAGTACAAGAAGTACTCAATGGAAGCTGGCTAGATTTTTAAAAACAGCGCGAAGCTTGCATGACTTCTTAACGTTCCCCCCTTAGGGCCTGCTGCCTTTTGCTTAATTCTTTTGTTTTTCCATTGTGCTCAATCAAGCAAAAAGCAAGGATGAATATGGTAAGAAATAGGGACAGTGTTCACTGCCTGCCTTGAGATACAATAATGGTGGATATTACGCCGGTCATTAAAAGTGCACGCTGTGCTGTGCGCCGCTTGCTGCGACGAGGCGTGGGCGTGGACGTGGGGCGCATAACTTGACTGCTCCGCCGGGTCGGCAACTGATTAATGGTCGCCGAGGTGTGCTAGACACGCTGTACGTGAGATGGCTAAAGGAATATAGTACAATCAAGTAAGGAATTCTACATTCGAGCGCGCCCGACCATAAGATACCATTCAACCAACTTCGTTGTTGCACTAACTAGCACAAACTCGGTCCCACACATACATACATACTAAAACAACTACTAAAACAACTACTATGACGCTGGCAGCGGAACTATGGAAACGTTTTCTAGAATTACTTCTGTGTTTATTGTCCGATCGAATTTGAATTTAATTAGGGAATTAGGTGCATATAATCAGCATCTTGACGTGTGCCACAGCAGAAAGCTGTTACTGTCATACTTTTCTCAATATTCGTAAATGATCGATTTACGTGGGCGGTGGGCGTGGCACCTTAAATTTAAAATAGACTTGATCTGCGTATGGTATACAGAAACCATCATGCTAAATTTGCTGTCTGTAACTGTAATACTTTCATTAATATTTGTAAATTATCGGTGGGCGTAGCACCTCAAATTGCAAATAAACTTCATCTGCGCATGATTAATAGGAACCATCATGCCGAATTTGGTGTCTGTAACTGTACTATTTTTCTTAATATTCATAAATTATCGATTGCGTGGGCGGTGGGCGTGGCACTCTAAATTTGAAATAAACTTGACCTGCGTATGGTATACAGGAACCATCACGTCAAATTTGGTGTCTCTAGCTTTTGTAATAGCTGCGATCTCGACGTTCATACAGACAGAGAGACAGGCGGACAGACGGCTCAATCGATTCGGATAGTGATCTTGAGCAAGAATATATATAGTTTATAGTTAATTATCTGTCATGCCTCCTTCTACCTATTATATACATTTGCACAAACTTAGTATAAAATTTTTGACCATTTTCAATGTTCGAATGGTATAAAAATACACCAAGCTGGTGCAGGGAACTCACTGGAGCGACGGTGCAGGCGGCGTATGCGCAATGTGAGCTGCAATATTTGGCAATTGGTTTGTTTTGACGCCGCGCGCTCAGTTTTGTCCCAAGCACATTGAGTTAATTTATCAAACGCCACTCGTGCAGCTAGCTATGTGTACGTGTGTGTGTAGCCTGGCGACATATTGGCAAATGAAACTATGCATCTTTCCTTTGCCGCAATTACTTGACGTGCACGTGCCCCGTTTTTTTTTTCCTTTCTCCCTCTCCCCCACCTTCACTTTCTCTTACTCTCTCTGTATGCGACCAAGTTGTAGAATTTTTGGCATTTCATATAACAGCGGCAGCAGCAGGTGTCAAAGGGTCACCCAAAGTGCCTATCCACCACCATCTCGCCCACCACTTTCCACTTTTGCTGCTTCACCTGCACGTGCCTGTTGCTAGCAATTCGACAGCTGTCATATCGTGTGGCGCTCCCAATTTTTCATGCCACACAAATGATGCAACAAATGTGAATGCAAATGCAACACACACATAAACAACCTTCCTCCTCCACTTCCTTTTGTGGCCCACATGAGCGCGTCACCCTGCTGACAGTTAATATTTTTCAGCTGCCGCTGCCGGAAAGAACACGCAAAGGAAACGAAAGAAATGAAAGAATGCAGTAAAAAATTGCACTATAGCAGGAAGAGGACATCGATAGAGAGAAGTGGCAGCAGCAGCAACAAAAGCGAAATTCATCGATCAAATTGTCACGCATCCAAGCGAGGAATGGGCCCTGCATGTGTGATGAGAGTCAGTATATCATGGGACCCAATGTGCGAATAAAAAGTTACTATTTTTGGGCGATGGGGAGGGTGTTATAAAAAAAAGGGGGGGTGGTGGTGTCGCAAAAATGTGTAATTCAATTTCACATTAAGCCAAACAAACCGAGAGCGAAGTGAATGGGAAAGGTGCACAAAAAGAGCAGACAGCGAGCGAGTGAGAGCAAAGCTATACTAACACCTTATTAGAATCATTCCAACGCGCACTGCAGTTTACGTGTTGTACGTGGCGTATACGTAACATTGGGTCGAACAAGCAACGCCACTGCAATATAAGGGAACCGATTGCGATAATTAACTGCAAGCTTACTCATATCTGGTGTGACTTTCCAGCTCATTAAATGTTTGCGTTGTTGCGTACAACGCTGCGTATACGTAACGCGTTTCCACAGGCCATGCAGATATGCGATTTGGCATTGCAATTATAATCATCCTCTGCCTGAGTCGCATTTAATGGCAGCTGCCGTTGCTGTCACACTTGAATTTTCAGCTCATTAGTTGATTTGCGTGTCTGCCACCGCCGCCGCTGCTGCTGCTGCTCATTATTAAGCGAGTGAACCGTGAATTAACCTTTTTAAACATTTCAATTCAATGCGCCGCACAGCACAGCACAGACGCCGGCATGGTCTTCACATTGCCGGGCAGCAGGTGGGCTGCGAGGAAGGCGGAATTCTTGGCAGTTGTTTGGCTGCAGCGCACTGGGTCGGAGTGCACTGCGAGGATCGAGGTTCAAGGGTTAAATAGAAATGCGCTGAGAACTGCGCTTAATTAAAAATTGTAAGTGGCAGTAAATTAATTATAACCGCGGCCCGCAAAGTGTTTGGCTTGCAGCGGCAGCGGCAACGGTGGCCGTGGCAGCTACAGTAGCGAGCACCATCACCATCACCAGCACCACATGTGGGCGACACAGTGGGCGTAGCAGCGCCAATATGCCCGCACAGTGGGGGCAGGTGGATGATGAGGTCGTTTTGCCTGGTTAATGATGTTGTATGGCGCGACTCAGACGCAAGCACAGACTAACCACGCTCCCTTCCTCTCATGCTCTCTCTCTCTCTCTCTCTCTCTCTCTCTCTTTCTACTTTTATCTCCCTCTATTTCTCTCTCTCTCTCTCTCTCTCTCTCTCTCTCTCTCGCTGTTCTACTCTTGCTGTTAGCTCCATTTGCCAGCTGTCAGCATTTTAATTTCTTTGTGCATCAAAAGCAGCCATTTTAATCGAATTTCAACTCTTGATTATGTGTGCGTTTGCTTATGTATTTGCCCACTTCAGCGAGAGGGAGACAGAGAGAGCAAGAGAGACAGAGGGAGACAGAGCGAGTGAATGAGAGAGAGGGAAGGCGACAAGTATTGCCTGTATGCTTTGCTCTGTGGCAACAACTGTTTCTCTGCACCAACGAATCACTTGTCAGTTTCCAATTTGCAGTTTAGTTAGATGCCGCCGCAGGCAAATTGATGCCAGCGCAACAAATTAACAGCACAACACTTCAAAGATGTTTGCCAGAGTTGCCTTTCTGTAAGTGACACACACATACAAACACACACACACACACACACACACACACACACACACCTGTAAATACGCATTCGCTTTTCAACAAAGGTGACGCATTTTACTAATTCGATTACGAAGAAAGCGAACGTGGAGGCAGCTGTCAGCGCAGATAAAAGAACTCTTGGGGTCTAGAAAGTGGTGACTGGAAAGTGGAAACTGGAAATTGAGAACTAGAAACACTTACAACTTTTGTCGAAAAGTTTTAAAACATTTGCTTTGTAGGTTTCTTTCTTAAATGTTTGCAGAACTTTGAAACTTAAAAAAGATGCGTTGACTTTGGCTTATACCCCGTTCAGTTTTAGCATTAGAACTAAGCGACATTCACTTTTAATAATACCTATTAAAAGTTCCACCTTTAGAAAACAGGCAACCACTTTCATTTTCGATCGAAACCGTCGATTAACAAAACTAAATATTGCGATGCTCCCTAGTTACAGTCGAGTGCACCCGAAAGTATGATACCGCCCAATTTCGAAATATCGTTACAGACATTTTGTCAAACTTTTAATTCCAACAAAAAACTCTGCAAAAAATCAACTACTATTTGGACTTTATGTGCACACTGAAAGCTGTTACTTCTATACTTTATTTTAGTCCCGCAATACCGGAAATTTGTAGAGGCAGTAGGCGTGGCAGCCAAACTTTTAAATAAACTTGTCACGTGTACCTTATGCCAAATTAGGTGTCTCTAGCTTTAATATTAGCTGAGATCTGTTTTTGTTCAGACAAACAGACAAAGGGGACAGACGGACATGGTTCAATCTTAAAACTTATATCCGCTTTTCATAAAAAGGGGAAAAAAGTTACTGAAGACGTAGCTAAAGTACAACGTGCCAGTCATTTTTGGCCATTGCGCAAAACATAAAACTACTCAAATTGATATATGCAAATATGCAAATATATAATATAAATGTATATATATATATATATATACTGTTGTTTGCAAGGGGCAGGGGCCGAGGAAGGAAGTAGGGTAGTAAGTGGTGTTGGCGATGCCCTGTAGAAAATTGTCATGGCAACGCACGGCTGGCAATTTGAAACTCAGTCAAGTTGCACGCCGGCGGCCACAGATCGACAGCTCAGCTGTCGCACCTCACACACACCTGTGCCTCTGTGTGCCTGTGTGTGCATGAGCGACCCAAAATACAAAAAAATAAAAACAAAATAGGAATACACTCGCTGTTGTTGTTGTTGTTTGGTTTTTTGTAGTTGTTTCATTTGGTCAGTGAGGCATGCGGCGGATTGAAAATTTAATTTCCCGCCCATGACGCCAAAAGTAAGACACAGAACCGCACACACACACAGAACCCTGCCCCGCACTTCAGTTGCCACGCCTCCTGCTGCCCTGTTTCGCCAGCGTATTTCCGTCATTTCAGCGTTTGCTGTTCCTTTTCACTTTTCAGTGGATTTTAATTTGATTTTGCTCGCCACCCACTCCCTTTCTCTCTCCTTCTGACTATCCTCCACTTTATGTCTGGCTTTTTTCAATGTGTCTTGTTTATAGCTCTTTATTTGCAATAATCCAAATTGCCATGACTACCAAGCAAATTCTCAGCTGTATTTCCTGTTTCAATTTGCTGATTTATTTATTGCCACTGCCAACAGCAACAACAACAACTACAACAACAACTGCAGCAAGCACTTGGCTGGTTTCCGTTTGGTCACCAAAGTCTGTTGGCATTTTTGTGTCTCATCATGCCACCTCACATATCCGCAAATGTATCTGTGCGCTTATGTTGTGTATCTTTAACTGTATCTGTATCTACAATTCGTGTGTGTCTCTATCTATAATTCGGTTCTCTCTCCCTTTTTCAGGTCTCTCCAATCGGCCCTTGGGCCCGCCACATCGCAAGAGCAGTCTACCAAAGCA
This sequence comes from Zaprionus ghesquierei, assembly GCA_018904095.1. Taxonomy (NCBI): domain Eukaryota; kingdom Metazoa; phylum Arthropoda; class Insecta; order Diptera; family Drosophilidae; genus Zaprionus; species Zaprionus ghesquierei. The sequence goes on from JAEIGP010000841.1 coordinate 2,174,033, forward strand.
TCAGGAGGTGAAGCGTCGCTTTCTGGAAATTTGTAATAACAACTTTTCGGATGAGGTCAAGGCGGCCCTGCGTCTGCCAGCCTTCGACTCGTACGAGTGGGGCGATGCGGATGTCATTCACCTGATGCAGACTATGTTCCTCGAGTTGGGTTTCGTGGAGAAGTTCAGCATACCCGTCGATACGCTGCGCGAGTGGCTCTACGAGGTCTACAAGCACTACAACGAGGTGCCGTTTCATAACTTTCGGCACTGCTTCTGTGTGGCCCAAATGGTGAGTGCATTCCCTTCAAAACACATATGTATCACTTTAGTAGCTATGAATACTCAAGTTGAGTCACTGCCTTAATTTTTCACTTTCAATCCCATGGGCAATTATTTTTATAGTTGAGCCGTGCTTAAATCAATCTCGCACATAATTAGATATCAATTTATTCTTAATCTTAAAGGTTCAATACAATTGCATTATTATTTATAGGCCACGCGTGCGACTCAATTTACATCGTTTTGAGTGAGAGAGAGATGCACGCACAGATATAGAGATCTCTATATACATGCATACTTATATACATACATACATGTGCTTGGCGAGGAGGGGAGAAATAATGTTATGTATGCAGCTATTGAGAATAAAGGATGTCCAGTCCAGAGTGCAATCGATATTCCTGCCCACTCAGCGCCATCACACTCCACCCTTCCCTTTCCCGTAGCTAAAGAATGTCCGCCTTATTGTATGTAGCAGAAAATATAGAAAACGCGCATTGCCAAAGGACGACGCACACACACACACTGGCGCCGACATAGTGATAAGCTCTCTGCCTGTGGCTGTGTAAGACAAGGCCTATTTTTAGCTGACAAGACGGCCACACATACACACACACACACACCCACACTCACACACACTCACACATACACACACACACATACACACACACACACAAGCACCTACACACAGACAACGACTATGAGAGAGAATTTACCACGAAAATAGCAAGACGTGTTTATTGATAGTGAAGAATTTTTTCTTGTGTTTCTGCGGTTTTTCTGCCCAGAACTCTGACCTGAAAGAGCAAAGTGCTTGGTCAAAGTCTGCTGCATCAGTAGCAATACTCACTGCGAGGTTCTCCGGGTTCTGGAATCCATACCGTGAGTTTTTTCCCAGGTCACATCACTGCGCTTATTGGAGGTGGGGGCGAGGAGAGCGCCGCGAGGGCTGAGTGAAAGTGCAAATTTAATTTTCACTCAACTTTTCCTCGCTTTCTCCCTTTCCTAAATCACGCCATTGTGGCCGGCGGAGAACGCTGCCAACTTACGTCAGTAAGCGATCGGACCTGAGTGGCGTTGCAAGATCAACGGCGCTGCTAGGGCTGCTCGATCAGTTGGGCGCGTAATTCAGATATTTACTTTAAATTTTATATTTATATAAATATCTATATTTATAAATATATATTTTTATAAATATATATTTATAAATATATATTTATAAATATATATTCATATTTATATGTAAATCTTGTTGAGTTGACCGATATCTAGCAAGGGAAACGGCACAAAGGTCACGGACAGACTAATCATCAACCTCTCACCATCTCGGTGCCTAAGTAGAGGCTCTGGTGTCCGTGTAGAGGTGGATTAACCTCCATCAGAGAAGCCTAGGAGAAATCCGTGGCCTACGTAGGACCCTTGCTAAATTCGGTGCTCCACGTACGCATAGGGTAAGCTGTTGACACCTGCCAGTTAATGGACGGTCCAACGGGGGGCATTGCCCCCGACGACGTGGTGGACCCATTCAAACGAAGCGCCAGAATGTCCAGGTCCCCCACAAGAGGAGTGGGAATAACGGAGCGAGGAGCTGAAATCCCAGTTCCAGCGGCCGTGAGCGTAGCGCAAGCCGTCTCCCAGACGCTGACTCCAATACCCACCTTCAGTGATGTTATAGTAGGAGAGAACTTGGCCCCTTCAGCATCGCCAGTGACTAAGAAGAAGATCTCCGATCTCATCAGCGTGCCGACCCAAAAAGCCTCAGCGAAAACCCCGCCTGTTTCACCGATTAGGCCACTAGACCTGTCGGCCTACAAAAACGAGGACCTGCGCAGCATTTTGGGCATTATGGAACGGAAAATAACGGTACTGTTATCAGCCTTTGAGACGCAGTGCCACGTTACCCGGGAAACTAAGGGTGTGATTTCGGAGATGGCAGCTCTAAATGCCAGAGCAATCCAGCTGCAGGATGCCATAGCTTAGGTGGCCTCATCAAAGAGCACGGCAACCCAGACGGAAGCGCGACTGCAACCAGCGTGCACCCCGGCAGCCAGCAAAAAGAGCGCCCCAGTGAAGCCTGCCCCGAAGAAGCTTCCCGCTAGCAAGGATGTGACATTGCAGACGTCCAACATTAAGGAGCCACTTCCGCCCAGCTTCGCGTCCGTAGCCAAAGAGGGTAACAAAAAGGCGTAGTGGACTAAGGTGGCACCTAAGCGACTACGCAAAAAGCCGGAGGCCATAATAATTAAAAAGACGGGAGAAATTTCATACTCGGACATGCTCCGTAAGCTCAAAGCCGACCCGGGCCTGACAGAACTTGGCAGTCATGTCAAGAAAATCAGGAGGACTCAACAAGGCGAGTTGTTGCTCGAAGTGGAGGGAAAAGTTTCTGCAAGCGTGCCCAAATATAAAGGAGCGATCGAAGAATCCCTCAGGCAAATAGCTGCGGTTCACACGGGCGCGCAGAGAATGGCGCTAACCTGCAGCGGTATGGATAAGGCGACGACAGCAATGGAGCTCTACAACTGCATGGCCTCCCAATTCGAAGGGATTCAGCTGAAGCCAGAAGATGTGCGGGGATATGCAAAATGCGAGATGGGACCCAAGTGGCGACGGTTACGCTTAGCGTTAACGACGCAATAGGCGTATTAAAAAAGGGCCCGGTAACCGTTGGCTGGTCTCGCTGTCGCATCATTCAAGACACACGCCCCACAAGATGCTATAAGTGCCTGGGTTACGGTCACAGGGCCATCAACTGTAAGGAGCCTGACCGCTCGGACTGCTGTCTTTGGTGCGGCGAACGTGGGCACAAAGCGAAGGGCTGTGATAATCCGCCGAAATGCTTGATCTGCAACAGCGATGTAGACAGGAATCACCCGACAGGTAGTTATGCATGCCCTACCTTCAAAGCGAGCACAAAAAAGGAGTCCTGAGTCGCCGTGCTGATGATTAACATCTTCCAGCTAAATGGCAACCACTGCGTAGCTGCACAGAGCCTCCTGTCCCAGACAACGAGAGAGCGCAATGCTGACGTCATGCTTCTGAGCGAACCGTACGTCCCTGGTGCGGGAAACTCAGGAGTGCTCTTCGGCTCTACACGTAAGGCGGCAGTCATATGCTGCAGAAACCTCTACATAGAGGAACAGGAAAGCGTGCCTATGCGTGGCATTGCGTTCGCTAAAGTTAAGGGTGTTCACCTATATAGCTGCTACGCCCCGCCTAGTGACAGTCCGGACCTCTTCGAGGAACTGTTAAATACTTTAATTCACCACGCTAGAGGGCGCAAGCCTGTAGTCATTGCAGGTGACTTCAACGCCTGGGCAATCGAATGGGGAAGCCGGATATCCAATCTCAGAGGACGGGCCGTTATTGATGCCATGAACCAGCTGGATCTGGTGCTGTTAAATGATGGCGGCAAGCCGTCGTTTAATAAGACTGAGGTACATCATTCATCGATGTCACCTTTGTCAACAGAAGCCTAGCCCCCACTGCTAAATGGACGGATCAGGAGGACGTAACGCTGAGCGATCATGCCCTAATTACATTCAGCGCCCGCACGTCGTGCATCACACAACGACAGGCAAGGAGTACTCTTGGGCAAGCATGGGACATCAGAAAATTTGACAAGGACATGCTGGCTTTCAACATCGAACAAATGGAGCTTACAAGTGGACATGCGGAAACCATGGTGGCGGCGCTCATGAAAATGCTGAAAGCTGCATGCGATGCAGCGATGCCGCGTAAGAAGCAAACGAGTGAACGCAAACCTCCGGTCTACTGGTGGAGCGGCTCCCTCAACCAGCTACGCTCGGAATGCTTCAGGGCAAGGAGACAGGCGCAACGAGCCAGAGGACACTCTCAGCACTCAGAACCAAATGAGATGTACAGGTCGAAACGTGGTGAGCTTAAAAACGGCATTGCTGCTGTCAAAGCAAATGCTTTTAAAGAGCTGCTGGCGAGTGTAGACGATGATCCGTGGGGTCCCGCCTACAAAATGGTTTGTAATAAACTGAAAGCCGCTGAAGGAGGCACTCCACAGGACCCGGCTCTATTATCAAGCATCGTGGAGGAGCTATTCCCAGATCAGGATACTCTATGGCAACCCACACAAGAAATCCCTGTCCCCGACTTCCCGTGTGTCACTGCATGTGAGGTCATCGAAGCGGCAAAGAGAATTAAGCCCAACAAAGCCCCAGGTCTCGATGGCATCCCAGGCGTCGTAGTTATGGCTGCCGCAAATGCCAATCCTGAAATCTTCAGGGACACCTTTCAACAGTGTCTGATAGATGGTGTCTTTCCATCTCGCTGGAAGAACATGAGGCTGGTATTGTTGCCGAAAGGTAAGGCTACAACTAATGCTGCAGGCAGTTTCCGCCCACTATGTCTACTGGATATTGTGGGAAAGCTCTTCGAATGCATCCTATACACCCGAATTGAGCTGATCACTGAGAGCCCCGATGGTCTACAAAGACACCAGTATGGCTTCCGGAAAGGAAAAAGCACTCTCGACGCTCTCACTGCCATAAGAGATCTGCCCAAGTCCGCCCTCGATGGTGACAGATGGCTAGGTGGCAGCAAGGAGTACTGCACCATAATCACGCTAGACGTGAAAAATGCATTCAATACGGCGAGATGGCCAAACATCCTCGTGGCCATGCGCAACATGGGTATTCCTCGTTACTTCAGGATCATCATTGGCAGCTACTTCAGGGACCGTATACTATGGTAGGATACTGATGCCGGGACAAGAAAACACCACGTCACCGCAGGTGTCCCACAAAGGTTGGGTTGGACCAATCCTGTGGAACATAATGAACGACGGGATATTGTCCTTCAGCAAGCCCAGTGGAGTGGAGCTACTCTGCTTTGCTGACGACGTGGCAGTAGCAGCGGTTGCCAAAACAATTCCGGAGCTACAGGACAAGAGCAATGCAGCGATTACCTCAGCTATTAGCTGGCTGCAGAATGCCAGTCTAAGCATCGCTGAGAGTATACGAGTCACGGTCAAAGACGCTCAAATAGAGTCAGCTGGATCCCTGAAGTATCTGGGTGTTCTTATTGACCATAGACTGTCATTCAAGGAGCATGCGAGATACCCCAGTAGGAAGGCAGCGATGACAGCAGGAGCACTGGCAAGACTCATGCCAAATATAGGTGGACCCAGGATGCCGGCCAGGAGGCTGCTAGTGGCAGTCGCGAAATCATCGCTTCTATACGCTGCCCCCATCTGGAGGAGTGTCACGAAAAAAGTGACTTACTTGGACAACGCGCGTGCAGTATCACGGACCCTGGCTCTTAGACTGATAAGAAGATTTGGGATAATATCGGAAGATGCAGCTCATGTTCTTGCGGGCATCCCCTCGATCGATCTTGAGATAGAAGCCCAATACCTGTCTCGAGAAGGTGTTACCGGGGAAGAGATCAGCGACTGGCTTTATGGAGTGTGGCAGACTAGGTGGCAATACTCACAACAAGGGAGATGGACCTACCAGCTGATTCCAGATTTATCCGAGTGGGCAGGGTGTGAACACAAAGTGCTGGACTATCACTTGACCCAGTTCATCACCGACCATGGCAGCTTCCGGGGTTACCTCTTCAGGTTTCGCCATGTGGACTCAGCCCTGTGCCTGTTCTGCAGCGACGCAGCCGAAACAGCGGAACATATCCTACTGCACTGCGCTAGGTTTCGTACAAAGAGGGAGATACTGGAGACTCTTGCTGGAACTCCGCTCAGCCCGAGAAGTCTAATGCGCAATATGCTGGCGGACAAAAACGTGTGGGAGAGGGCTCATGGCATTATCATAGGCATGATGAAACGTGTTCGCATTGATGAGACGGCCAGCAGACCCGTTGGATAAGGAGCACTTCCGTGTGGTGGCGGACCAAGAATACCACCTCAGCGGGCTCGGCTTGTCTTTAGGCGACTAAAGAGTTAATGAAGGAGCGTTACGCAGCAACGCACCAAGAGAGGGACTGCGACCGGGCACCACATCCTGCTCACCGAAGTAATACCTTGATTGGAAGTACCAGTGAGCGAAGCAAGGACTGGAGAGCATACGGAGGTTTTTGTTTAGTACGTAGGCGTAACTCTACTTGGAGAGTTATGAATCGTGCATACCATCTACGGACGGTGGATGGTATCTTTCGAAGATTTTATTTTCCTGCCGTACTTGTAATAAAAATAAAAAAACCCACAGACAGCAAGTTTTTTAGCATTTCAAAATAGCAACAATAAAAAGATACATCGACTCATTTCAACGATATTGAAATTTCGGGTAGTCAAAATTGGAAGATCTACCTTTTTAGCTAAGCTATTTTTAGCTTAGACGTAAAGGTTTTGGCTTATCTGACTGCCCACTGTTCTCACACGTCTCAGCTACTCCATTATGCACGTGTATAGAGTAACAAGAAAGAGCCCCACAAAAAAAAGAAAAAAAAAAAAAAAAAGAATGGATACCTTCGACACGCCGAAGGTTTTATACCCTTGCAGTTACTTCACATATTAAATTGGCCGATAGGTTCTATGGCAGCTATACGATAAATCGGTCCGATCTGGCTCGTTTCGACTTATTTACAGCGTGCAACAATAAACAAGTAAGAAAGCTACAGTCGAGTGTGCTCGACTGTAATATACCCGCTACCCAGCTGCTTGTACATAATTTATTTGCGGAACAAAAAAACGGCTACAATCATATTTTGACCGTAAAAGGCTATGGACTTATAATATTTATGCAAAGTCAAAATATAAAATAAAAAAAAACATTTTTGCACACATTTAATTTTTGATGCGGGCGGGACTCGAACCCGTAAATGCATAATAGTACTGTTCGTTTTGCAGTCCACAACTTAACCCATTTCACCACCGTACACGCACACACGATTCGGCACAATGCTGCAAGCAGCGCTGCCGGCGCTGAATAACTTCTGTGTTTATTATCCGATTGTTACCAAATTTTCAGAGATCATCTGCCTAGCTACAGTTATCATGTAAACCGAAAATGAACAATATGGCATCAAAATTGCACTTGTTATCAATGTTTTTTCGATTTGCGGGGGCGGAAGGGGGCGTGGCCAAAATCCAAAATAAACTTGATCAGCGTGCAATAATAACACATATTGTCACCAAATTTGGTTGTCCTAGCTCTTATAATAGCTGAGATCTAAATATTCACACGGACAGACAGACGGACAGACGGACATGGCTATATCGACTCGGCTGTTGATCCTGAGCCAGAATATATATACTTTATGGGGTCGGAGGTGTCTCCTTCTGCTGTTACATACATTTTCGGTTTGAACAAAGTTATAATACCCTTCTACTCTATGAGTAGCGGGTATAAAAACAACGAATGAAAAAAAGCCGCCTATAAGCCGAACCAAGCGAGCAAGAAAAGCAACTCATCATCGACCCACCGTTAGAGCAGAACCCACCGCCAGCGAATGAAGCGACCCACTTAGTTGCTCAAGTGCCAACGAAGCATTTTGCAAGCCGAGTTTTTAACCTACATTTTTGGCAAATGAAACTTTCTTTTTATAGTGCACACACACGTACAAGTATATATCTTTTATATACACACGTATATATCTTTTTGTGGTGCTCGTTGTGTTTCGTTTTAGCATTGCTCTTGTTGTTGCTGCCGCTGCTGTTTGTGTCGACCGTGCTTTGTGTGCTCAACATTTTTATGAAATATTAATTCCCCGTTAGTTAGTTGGCATCTTGAACTGTGGCCCAATGCAGTGGCGCCGACCCTCAAAAAAGCAGCGAAGTGCCGACACGAGTTCAAGACAATTCAATGTGAATCTACAGAGAGAAGGCGAAGGGAAGGAAATAGCGTGAATGTTGACCATCTCTTTCCATAGTTGTTCGTTATAGTTGAGCTCAAAAGTAGATAGTTATTTGATGAGTGCTCCTTTTTAGACCATGGATTTTAAAAATATACATGGTCTATTGTGTTTGTCGAAATGTGCGTAACAGGTAGAAGGAGGCATCTGCGACCCCATAAAGTATATATATTCTTGCTCAGGATCACTAGCCGAGTCGATTAAGCCATGTCTGTCTGTCCGTCTGTATGAACGCCTATATCTCAGAAACTAAAAAAGCTAGAGCCAAATTTGGTGACACTTATGTGAATCATACGCTGCCCAATATTTATTAAAATTTGGGCCACGCCTACTTCCGCCCCCGCAAATTGAAAAACAGTTTTGCAAGTGCCTATATCTCAGAAACTAAAAAAGCTGGAGCCACAATTTGGTGACAACACTTATGTGAATTATACGCTGTAAAATTTTTATTAAAATTTGGGCCACGCCTACTTCCGCCCCCGCAAATTGAAAAACAGTTGTGCAAGTGCCTATATCTCAGAAACTTAAAAAGCTGGAGCCACCATTTGTTGACAACACTTATGTTAATTATACGCTGTAAAATTTTTATTAAAATTTGGGACACGCCTACTTCCGCCCCCACAAATCGATAAACCGTATAGCAAGCGCAATATTAAAGCTAGAGTATTCAGTTTTGGTGTGAATGATAACTATCACCACCTAAACGATCGCTGCAAATTTGGTTTCGATCGGATAATAATCAAAAAAGTTATTCAACGTTTCATATAGATTTGCACTGCGCCCACTCCAAGCAAGCAAGCAGTTTTTTTAAGCAGTGTTTTTTTCCAACTGCTGGGACTGCTTGGCGTCTAACTGAAAATAATATGTGTTGCTTATTATTTTCCTTTGAAAAACACGTTTACCAATAACAGTTTTCTAAATCAGAATTTTTCATAACCTTGAAAAATCCATGGCCTAATACAGTCAACACTTGACTGTAGCCGTTCTTACTTGTTTAAGAACTGCATTTTATGGATTGTGATAATTTAGTGAAAAGGATAAGGTTGTTTTAGAACAAAAAAAAGGCTACATAATGGTTGACTTATATATAGGTTACTGCATACTTTAGTTGATACTGGCAGAATGCTTATGTTAAATCACAATATATGCTTTTATGCAAAACCTAACATTAAAAAAAAAAAATAAATCGTTCCCATACGATAAATAGTCCTATATCATTAAGTAATCCAATTTTTGCTAATAAGAATAGGACTACTTGCTGGTTTGACATGGATATCTTGAAAAAAACTAAAAATCGACAGATAGGTTCTTTGGAGGCTAAATAAAGATGGGAAAAGCTTAGCGATATTTAAAAAAATAACAAAACTCAAATTAGTTTTATGGCAACTATACAATGTATCGGTCCGATTTATTTACAGCATGCAGTAACAAGAAGCACGTGTACCAAGTTTCATTAAGATAGCTCTAAAACTGAGAGACTTGTTTGCGTTGCAACAGACAGACGGACAGGCAGACGGACATTGCTAGTATGACTTCCCTATTGGTGCCGATTAAAATGATATATATACTTTATAGTCTTGTAGGTGTCTTCTGAGCTATGTTGTAAAATTCTGTACAAATTCATAAAGTTTCTGTAAGGGCATAAAAAAAGATTAAAATGATACAGAAAATATTGCATTATCTAATCTGTTATAATAAAGAGAAGAGTAATATACGTATACAATATATGCAGCACATTTTAAATTTGGTTTTTCCAGTAATTCTGTTCTGTTCTTCCTTCTGCATCAGTATCTGTAACTTTTGTTTATCTTTTGTGCCAACTGCTTCTTTAAAGCTCTCAACTTATCGAGAGGGTAATGGGGAAGAAGGAGGCGTAGCTTGGCCGTCTGCATATGCGATGGTGCGTACTTTACAATTCAATGGGCGGCCATTTGCATAGGCACTCATGTATGTATAGCGCGTGTAATTTCCTTGCAATGTGTATGTATGTGTTTTTATTCCCGCTACTCATAGAGTGGAATTGTATTATAACTTTGTTCAAACCGAAAATGTATGTAACAGGCAGAAGGAGACACCTCCGACCCCATAAAGTTTATATATTCTGGCTCAGGATCAACAGCCGAGTCGATATAGCCATGTCCGTCTGTCTGTCTGTCCATCTGTCTGTCCGTGTGAAAATCGAGATCTCAGCTATTATAAGAGCTAGAACTACCAAATTTGGTGACAATATGTGTTATAATTGCACGCTGATCAAGTTTATTTTGGATTTTGGCCACACCCTCTTCCGCCCCTGTAAATCGAAAAAACATTGATCACTAGCGCAATTTTGATGTCATATTGTTCATTTTCGGTATTCATGATAACTATAGCTAGCTAGCTAGTATGCACGATTCATAACTCTCCAAGTAGAGTTACGCCTACGTACTAAACAAAAACCTCCGTATGCTCTCCATTCCTTGCTTCGCTCACTGGTACTTCCAATCAAGGTATTACTTCGGTGAGCAGGATGTGGTGCCCGATCGCAATCCCTCTCTTGGTGCGTTGCTGCGTAACGCTCCTTCGTTAACTCTTTAGTCGCCTAAAGACAAGCCGAGCCCGCTGAGGTGGTATTCTTTGTCCGCCACAACACGGGAGTGCTCCTTATCCAACGGGTCTGCTGGCCGTCTCATCAAGGCGAACACGTTTCATCATGCCTATGATAATGCCATGAGCCCTCTCCCACACGGTTTTGTCCGCCAGCATATTGCGCATTAGACTTCTCGGGCTGAGCGGAGTTCCAGCAAGAGTCTCCAGTATTTCCTTCTCTGTACGAAACCTAGCGCAATGCAGTAGGATATGTTCCGCTGTTTCGGCTACGTCGCTGCAGAACAGGCACAGGGCTGAGTCCACATGGCGAAACCTGAAGAGGTAACCCCGGAAGCTGCCATGGTCGGTGATGAACTGGGTCAAGTGATAGTCCAGCACTTTGTGTTCACACCCTGCCCACTCGGATGAATCTGGAATCAGCTGGTAGGTCCATCTCCCTTGTTGTGAGTATTGCCACCTAGTCTGCCACACTCCATAAAGCCAGTCGCTGATCTCTTCCCCGGTAACACCTTCTCGAGTCAGGTATTGGGCTTCTATCTCAAGACCGATCGGGGGATGCCCGCAAGAGCATGAGCTGCATCTTCCGATATTGTCCTAAATACTCTGATCAGTCTAAGAGCCAGGGTCCGTGATACTGCACGCGCGTTGTCCAAGTAAGTCACTTTTTTCGTGACACTCCTCCAGATGGGGGCAGCGTATAGAAGCGATGATTTCGCGACTGCCACTAGCAGCCTCCTGGCCGGCATCCTGGGTCCATTAGGCATGAGTCTTGCCAGTGTTGCTCCTGTCATCGCTGCCTTCCTACTGGCGTATCTCGCATGCTCCTTGAATGACAGTCTATGGTTAATAAGAACACCCAGATACTTCAGGGATCCAGCAGACTCTATTTGAGCGTCTTTGACCGTGACTCGTATACTCTCGACGGCCTTTCTGCTGCTCAACAACACTGCTTCGGACTTGTGCGCAGCGATGCTTAGACCGGCATTCTGCAGCCAGCTAATAGCTGAGGTAATCGCTGCATTGCTCTTGTCCTGTAGCTCCGGAATTGTTTTGGCAACCGCTGCTACTGCCACGTCGTCAGCAAAGCAGAGTAGTTCCACTCCACTGGGCTTACTGATGAACAATATCCCGTCGTACATTATGTTCCACAGGATTGGTCCAAGTACCGACCCTTGTGGGACACCTGCGGTGATGTGGTGTTTTCTTGTCCTGAAGTAACGAGGAATACCCATGTTGCGCATGGCCCCGAGGATGTTTGGCCATCTCGCCGTATTGAATGCATTTTTCACGTCTAGCGTGATTATGGTGCAGTACTCCTTGCTGCCACCTAGCCATCTGTCGCCATCGAGGGCGGACCTGGCCAGATCTCTTATAGCAGTGAGAGCGTCGAGAGTGCTTTTTCCTTTCCGGAAGCCATACTGGTGTCTTTGTAGACCATCGGGGCTCTCAGTGATCAGCTCAATTCGGGTGTATAGGATGCATTCGAAGAGCTTTCCCACTATATCCAGTAGACATAGTGGGCGGAAACTGCCTGCAGCATTAGTTGTAGCCTTACCTTTCGGCAACAATACCAGCCTCATGTTCTTCCAGCGAGATGGGAAGACACCATCTATCAGACACTGTTGGAAGGTCTCCCTGAAGATTTCAGGCTTAGCATTTGCGGCAGCCATAACTACGACGCCTGGAATGCCATCGAGACCTGGGGCTTTGTTGGGCTTAATTCTCTTTGCCGCTTCGATGACCTCACATGCAGTGACCCACGGGAAGTCGGGGACAGGGATTTCTTGTGTGGGTTGCCATAGAGTATCCTGATCTGGGAATAGCTCCTCCACGATGCTTGATAATAGAGCCGGGTCCTGTGGAGTGCCTCCTTCAGCGGCTTTCAGTTTATTACAAACCATTTTGTAGGCGGGACCCCACGGATCATCGTCTACACTCGCCAGCAGCTCTTTAAAAGCATTTGCTTTGACAGCAGCAATGCCGTTTTTAAGCTCACCACGTTTCGACCTGTACATCTCATTTGGTTCTGAGTGCTGAGAGTGTCCTCTGGCTCGTTGCGCCTGTCTCCTTGCCCTGAAGCATTCCGAGCGTAGCTGGTTGAGGGAGCCGCTCCACCAGTAGACCGGAGGTTTGCGTTCACTCGTTTGCTTCTTACGCGGCATCGCTGCATCGCATGCAGCTTCCAGCATTTTTCATGAGCGCCGCCACCATGTGTATGCATGTGTGTATATGTCTGTGTATTGTGTGTAAGCTGAGCAGAACACAACAGCCGTTAAGCGGCTTTCACTTTTGCCTTCCTGCCTGCCTGCCAACGACAACAACAACAAGCGAAAAGGCGAAAAGAATATCCTGAATAATTGAACTGACAGTGGACCACAGCACACACACACCCATAAAAACTTCCTAGCACACCCACACAGCAAAGCACACACTGGCAACATTTTGTAGCCAAATGAGCGAGTCATCGTCTCGGCTTTTCATTACCAAAGTGCAGCTCTGCAGCTGCATGCAAAGAAAGGCGCAGGAAAGAGAAGGCCGAGGAGGAATCGCACTTTGCCGCACGTTCACCTCTGTTTGTTGACAATGAATTTAGATAAACTTGGAAAATTCGAAATGCAAACAGTATTTGCATTTGCATAAATTTATAGCACTTACGTAGCGTCAAACGCACAATCACCCTTGCACTACTTGCCCTCCCCTTCTTCCCCTAAAGATTTTCATTCACACTTCCCCGCTTAATGCCAAAGTAAACGCAGCGAGGCAGCCAACGTCGCCGATGTCGACTAAAGTTGTGCAGCAACTTATGTGCCCGCCCCCTCACCCGCGATCTGCCAATCTACGCTCTCCTCTCCGCACTCCTCCACGCCTTGCCCCGCCCCTCTGCTGCGCTTATAGTGGAACTTTGGAGCGCAACAAAGCGCAAAGCAAACTTTACGCTGCTTTTGTATGTCGAAGAGCTTAAATTGAACATCGTTGAAATTCCTCAAGGGCCAAAACCGGCCAAGTCATTCTCATTTACAGCGACGACTTGCAAAAGGCACGACACGAGGCGTGGAGGGGAGTGGCAGGGCGTGCAGTGGGCTATATTGGCAGAGCTGTGTGGCGCTGAGTGACGTTGGGGGCGTGGGCGGAGGAACGGCCTCATCTCCAGCATCTGCTTAAGCTTTAGCTGGTAATTGCAAAGGTTTCGCAACCGTTTGTGGCAGACAAATTAAGTTGCCTTCCATGTGCTGCCTCTTCCTCCCCCCTCCTTTCCCCCTGAACCATTTATTCTTCGCCGTCATTGGCTTAAGTCCTACCTATTCTTTACCTTTGCCATTGTCCCGCTGCCTTTGCACTGCCGCCCCGCCTCCCCCTCTCGCGCCATAAGCCTCAAATGTGATTTGGCTTAATGGCTTGCAACATTAAAAGTACAAGGCCAAGAATTTCTTTGGGATGTTTAGACCAACACCAACACCTGCAGCCTGTCGACAGCGTAGTCGACACTTCACCTAATTAGCCAAATTGAGACAGACTAACGGTGTGAGGCAGAGGGAAAGGGGGAAGCCAAAGCAAGTCAGTAGACAGATTAAGATTAGGCAAATAGAAATATGGCGATAGAGTTGATTGTGCAACAAGTTGGGCAATTGTAGGCGAATAGTCTCGCTTAAATAACACACAAAGCAACGTTTAAATACGCATTTAGCTAGCAGCTAGAACTTCCAATTGCAATTCCAAATTCAATCACAACTCCATAAGTCTTATATATTCTTGGATATGGTACGTTTTGCCTTATTTAGAACGTATAGCAGTAAGAAGTTTGACAAGCTACATCCCTAAACAATTAAAATCGGTAGATTAGCTTTAAAGGATAGTAAGACTCCCCTGCTGATACTGATTAAGAATATATACACTTTATAGGGTCGGAGATGTCTCCTTAGGTGCGTTGCAAGCATCTAGCCAAAATTAATATACCCTCTACAATGGTATAAAAAGGCGACTGTTTAGTGTTGACTTTGATATCTTATGTGTTTATTGCCCGATTCAATTGCAATTTGAAGGACAGATACATATTACTGTGACCTTGCTATATATGTAACATATATATACTTTGTGATCTTCGGTTTTTCCATTCGTATGTATTATAATGAATGAAATTGTTATCCGTTTCAATACTTTTCAAAGTATATCAATTAATTATCTTCATACATACCTTTAATACTTCGAAAAAAAAAACCGTATTTTATCGATTTTCGAGGGAGTGGCCAAACTTTGAAGTAAATTTAAAAACCCCTAAAATCTTCGAGATTTATCAGAAGTTTGGTTGCTCTATAGATGGTAATAATGTAGACATGGGTAAATAAAATATATAGTTTATGAGTTCGCAGATGTCTCCTTTTTATTCCATATCATTTTGCTAAGACCCATGCTTGGAAAATCCCTTCAATCTTGTTTTAAAAATACGTTTTAAATTACCATGCTTATACCTTCCCATATTTTTGACTCTCCACAGATGTACGCCATTACACGTCAAGCGAATTTACTAAGTCGTCTGGGTGATCTGGAATGCCTCATCCTACTGGTGTCCTGCATCTGCCATGACCTCGACCATCCTGGCTATAACAATATCTACCAGATAAATGCGCGCACCGAGCTGGCACTCAGGTAAGACGCGGTCGAACTTCGGCTAGCCCATTCACACATATATTAATCTATATATTCGCCACTTGGCTACAGATATAACGACATCTCGCCGCTGGAGAATCATCATTGTTCGATTGCATTCCGCCTGCTCGAGCATCCCGAGTGCAACATCTTCAAGAACTTTAGCCGCGACACATTCAAGTGAGTAGTAAACCCTTTACCCATCCCCCGCCATGCTCCTGGTCACCCTACGGTAGTCAAGTAGCACCCTAGAGTACACAGCTCAATTTGGGTCATCTGGCTGGGACTGTAAGGAGGACGAGGGCGCAAGAGGAGGTCACTGTTTAATTGCCAACTTTGCTTCGCTCTACTCGTGTTTTATGCGCGGAACGTACAAAATGATGTTGCATTAAACGTCGGCCCATCGCCAGGTCTAATTAACGGGCAACAGGCCAATGGGGCAACGGACCAACGGGCTAGCAGCTGCAACAAGCACCGTGCCGCATGCCGCGTGCCACCTGCCCCTCGAGTGTATCGATTTGGTGTTTAAAGCTCTTAAAGGATCAACCCCCAACAAAACCAACATCAGCCAACGTCGGCGTCGCTTTGTCCTTGTTATTATTGCAACGCGCACTTGCCAAGGGGAAGGTAGCGGTAAAGAGTAAAGCGAGAAAGATTTCTTTACCCTGAGTAGCTAAAATACTTTTGCTTGATTCATTCCATTAGGGAAAACTACGTTATGAAACTAGGGAGCATGACACCAATTGCGAAGGTCAACTTGCGCTTGGGTTTATTTTCGAGCGGTCTATTTTAAAAGCTTTGAAAAGCAAAGGAATAGTGAAGTTCTGATATTTAATTGATTTCTTTATTAATATGGTTTTTTTTGTATCTACATTTTGAGGGAATATGATAAAAACACAATGACAAAAGAATCTAGTTTAGATTCCCTGTATATTATTACTTTTATAAATGCTTATTCATGTTTGTTGTCTTATTAAGAAACTTTGGTATAAAAAGAGCGATATGGGATCTCCAAAGAGTCATTTTAGTTAGGAATCCTGTTGTCAAGCCCAAGGCAAAGCTGTTAGTTTACAAAGAGAAGTCATTGATTTTTATACCATTCGACCATAGAAAATGGTCGAAAATTGTATACTAAGATTGTGCAAATGTATGTAACAGGCAGAAAGAGGCGTGGTAGACCCCACAAAGTATATATATTCTGACTCAGGATCACCAGCTGAGTCGATTGAGCCATGTCCGTCTGTCTGTCCGACTCTAGATCTCAGCTATTACAAAAGCTATAGACACCATATTTCACATGAAGTTTCCTGTATACCATAAGTACATCGAGTTTATTTTCAATTTTTGGTGCCACGCCCACCACCCACGCAAATCGATTATTTACGATTATCAGGAGAAGTATTAAAGTTACAGTTTTCTGCTTTGGTGTGAATAAAGATAATTGCATATTAAATCTATTCCCTAAATTACAATCCAATCGGACGATAAACACAGACACCGTACTTCCACTGCTTGCGTCTGTGCTGCGCGTCGTGACGTCATCGTCACGATGCTTCGTTTCAGCTGTAGCGTGTGTAAAACTAATTGCTATAACGGTTTTACATGTAGATGGCGCTATTCAAAAATAGATCTAATTCAAACAATAGGTGGCGGATGAACCTGTGCAGAGTTTTTGGATGGAATTAAGTGTGTGATAATATGTTTCGACACTGGGCGAATGGTATCTTACTGTCGGGCGCGCTCGAATGTAGCTTTCTTTACTTGTTTAATATAAAGTGTAAACTAAAACTTTGAATTGGAATATTCAATAAATATTTTTTAAATTTCCTTGGTACTCCTTCAAGCTTGTCCCATTGCGAATTGCAAATGACACAATCGCTTGGGATTGAAAGCAAGCCACTTTGTCACTTTGGTCACTGTGCTTCCTGAACAAGGCCGTAAGTTGGCCTTGCTTATAGTTTAATTTATTTTCTTTGCGCTTGTGATTAATTTCGGTTTGTGTTTTCTCGAGCTTTATAGAGAGGCCACTCTATACCCCCCGTCCCCGTCAGTTGCTGTTTTCAGTACCTCCCGCATAGTTGCGCGTTTTCATTTTAACGCGAAATTCCGCAAACATAAATTAAGTGGATCAACAGCGAAAAATATTTTTGACTTTGGATTGCACGCTCACGTAGGCAACGCGACGTGAAAGCAGCGACGGGCAAGCAGGATGGCGGGTAAGCAAGAAAACGGGAAAAAATTGGGAAGGCCGAGGAAGGCAAGCACAAGGCGGATGGAGCGGAACAAGGCCATCATCATCATTTGCAACTTCAGAGCCATCATCATCTTAGCCAGCATCATGAGAAGCAGCAAAAATGATGGGTGTGTGTTCGTCTGGGACAGTAGAGGGTGTATAAGAGGCGTGGCAATGCCCCAAAGAGAAACCACACTTGTGTTTTTGGTACTTCACTTTGGCGCCTTCACGTCGTTTGGCTGCCAAGTTTGCGTGCATAAACTACTGCATACTTTTGGGAGTTTTTGATGGCAAAACTTGGCAGAAATGCCACATGCACAATATGCTCGTAGATGTTATGCAGCAGCAACAGCCACAGCAGCGGCAGAGCACCAACAACAACTAAAGTGGCAGCCACCAAAAGTGGCAAGAACTTTGCCACGATGGCACACAATACAGTTTGCCTTCTTCTGTTTGCTTAAGCAGACATCACAGTAGAGACAGTGTGTATGTTTTTATACCCGCTACTCATATAGTAGAAGGGTATTATAACTTTGTTCAAACCGAAAATGTATGTAACAGGCAGAAGGAGACACCTCCGACCCCATAAAGTATAAATATTCTGGCTAAGGATTAACAGCCGAGTCGATATAGCCATGTCCGTCTGTCCGTCTGTCTGTGTGTCTGTCTGTCCGTGTGAAAATCTAGATCTCAGCTATTATAAGAGCTAGGACTACCAAATTTGGTGACAATATGTGTTATTATTGCACGCTGATCAAGTTTATTTTGGATTTTGGCCACGCCCCTTTTCGCCCCCGTAAATCGAAATAACATTGATTACAAGCGCAATTGCCATGTTGCCATATTGTTCATTTTCGGTTTACATGATAACTATAGCTAGCCAGATGATCTCTGAAAATTTGGTAACAATCGGATAATAAACACAGAAGTTATTCAGCTTGACGTTTTTCATAGCTGTAAGCAGCTCTGCCGGCAGCGCTGCTTGCAGCATTGTGCCGAATCGTGTGTGCGTGTACGGTGGTGAAATGGGTTAAGTTGTGGACTGCAAAACGAACAGTACTATTATGCATTTACGGGTTCGAGTCCCGCCCGCATCAAAAATTAAATGTGTGCAAAAATGTTTTTTTTTTTTTATTTTAGATTTTTACTTTGCATAAATATTATAAGTCCATAGCCTTTTACGGGCAAAATATGATTGAAGCCGTTTTTTTGTTCCGCAAATAAATTATGTACAAGCAGCTGGGTAGGGGGTATATTACAGTCGAGCACACTCGACTGTAGCTTTCTTACATGTTTTTTTTTTAATATATATACGGCAGGAAAATTAAATCTTCTAAAGATACCATCTACCGACCGTATATGGTATGCACGATTCATAACCCTCCAAGTAGAGCTATGCCTACGTACTAAACAAAAACCTCCGCTCTCTCTCCTGTCCTTGACATGCTCACCGGGACTGCCAGTCAAAGTATTTCATCGGTGAGCAGGATGTGATGCTAAATTGCACTCCCCCTACTTGTGCGCTGTGCTGTTGCATGGCGCTCCTTCCTTGACACTTTAGTCGCCTTTTACGACAAGCCGAGCGCACTGTGGTAGAATTCTTACCCCGCCACCACACGGGAGTATTCCTCATCCGCCATTTCTGTTGGCCATCTCATCCTTGCGGACACGCTTCATCATGCGGACTATGATTTCGTGACCCCCATCCCAAACGTCTTTGTTCGCCATCATAGCGGTAATCAGGCCTCTAGGGCTGAGAGGTGCACCAGCGAGCGACTCCAGTTGGACCTTCTCCACAGCGAACCTGGAGCAGTGCAGGAGGATGTGGTCTGCTGTTTCCACCGCGTTTATGCAAAAGAGGCATTGCGCTGTATCCACATGGTGGAACCTAAACAGGTACCCTCGGAAACAACCATGGTCCGTTAGGAACTGGGTCATGTTGTAGTCCACCACTTTGCGCTCACACTCTGCCCATTCCGTTAGGTCAAGGATAAGCTGGTACGTCCATCGCCCTATCTCCAGGTCTATGGGTATAGTGCCTGAAAGAGCATGCGCTGCGTGATCCGAAAGGGTTGAAAAGCCTCTGATTAGTCTCAGTGCCAATGTCCGTGATACTGCCCGCGCACTAGCCAAGTAGGTTACTTTGCTTGTAACACAGCTCCAGATAAGGGCAGCGTACAACAGCGTTGCCTTAGTAACCGCCGCAAGTAGTTTCCTTGCCGGCATTCTGGGTCCTCCCACGTTGGGCATAATTCTTGCCAGCGCTGCAGCTGTCATTGCCGCTTTTCTGCTGGCATACGTTGGGTGGTCCTTAAAGGAGAGCCTATGGTCTATTAGGACTCCCAACGTTCCTGCTGAAGTGATTATTTCTCCCTTTACTTCGACCTGCATGCTCTCAATCCTCTTTCTGCTGCTCAACAGAACTAATTGCGTCTTATGCGCCGCAAATTCTAGACCGACTTTCTCGAGCCAATCGGTGATCGCCCTGATCGCCACATTACTGTTGTCCTGGAGCTCCGATATTGTCTTGGCAACCGCTGTTACCGCAACGTCGTCGGCGATGCAGTGCAGCTCCACGCCTCTGGGCTTGCTAATCCTCAGGATCCCATCATACATGCTGTTCCACAAGATTGGTCTAAGTACCGACCCTTGTGAAACCCCTGCAGAGACCTGGTGGCATCTTGGACCAGCTTCAGTAACATACAACAGCGTGCATTCCCTGAAGTAGTTGCCAATTACGCTACGGGTATGCCCATGTTACGCATTGCGGCGACGATATTGGGCCATCTCGCTGAATTAAACGCGTTCTTCACGTCGAGCGTGTTGATGGCACAGTACTTTTTACTGCCGCCTAACCATCGTTCGCCGTCAAGTACGTTCTTCGCTACTTCAGTTACGGCTGTGAGAGTATCGAGCGTGCTCTTCCCTTTACGGAAGCCATACTGTTGGCATTGAAAATTGCTTCTATGCGTGTGTATAGAATGCGCTCAAACAGTTTGCCCACAATGTCCAGCAGACCTAAGGGACGGTAGCTGCCTGCTGCGTTTGCAGGCCGCTTGCCTTTCGCCAGAAGGACAAGTTTCATTGTGTTCCACCGTTTGGGAAAGACTCCGTCCAGAAGACATTGTTGGAAAGCCTCCCTGAAGACCTCGGGTCTTGCGGTGGCAGCGGCCTTAACGATTACACCAGGAATACCATCAATGCCAGGAGCTTTGTTCGGCTTGATCCTCTTCGCTGCTTCGACGACTTCGCATGCTGTGATACACGGTAAATCGGAGGCGGGGACTTGTAGAGCGGGTTGCGACAGCGTGTTTTGGCTTGGGAATAGCTCCGACACGATGTTAGCCAGTCCTGTGGGGTTCCTCCACCGGCGGCGTTAAGTTTTTTCCTTACTATTTTGTAAGCAATACCCCAAGGGTCGTCGTCAACGCTTGCAAGCAAGTTCTTAAATGCATTCGCCTTTGCTGCAAGGTATGACTTCGGTGAGCAGGATGTGAAGCCATGTCGCAGTCCCATCCTTTTATAGCTGACCAAGTTGTCACCTCCTTCTGCTCATTAGTCGCCTTTACGACAAGCTGAGCTGGGTGAAGTAGTCTTCTCATCCTGCCACCACTCGGGGATACCCCTCCTCATTTAGCTTCCATCTCTGATAGCCATCTCATCAGCTCGGACCCGATTCATAATATTGATTATGATACGATGCCCTTATTCCCATGACTTTTTGTCGGCCATCATTTTTGACAATAGCCCTCTTGGGCTGAGAGGGTCTCCGGACAGCACCACCCTTTCCGCATGAAACCTCGATCAGTGCAGAAGGACGTGTTCTGCTGTTTCTAACGCGTCCGAACAGAAGAGGCACTGGGGTGACTCTACGTGGCGGAACCGAAACACACCGAACCTGGCCTGCCATTCTCCATGCAACCACCTTTGGGCCTCAAACCGAGTAACGCCATGACGTGTTGGCCAAGTGACTATATCTGCAGGTTAATTAGCGGCATGCCTACCAGAGTTAGAGCTGCGTCCTTGGATATTTTTCTGAACCCTCTGATGAGCCGAAGGCCCAAAGACCGTACCACAGATCGTGCACCTTTTGTATACGAACGTTTGTTAGTGGCACTGCTTAAGATTGGCGCGGCATAGAGCAGCGTTGCCTTTGCCGCTGCCACTAGCAGCTTCCTTGCAGGCATTTTGGGACCTCCCACATTGGGCATTAGTCTCGACAAGGCAGCAGATGTGAGTGCTGCTTTTCTGCTTGCATAGCTTGCGTGTTCCTTAATCGTGAGCCTGCGGTCTATCTGTACTCCAGGGTATTTCAGTGATTCCGCAGAAACCACTTGTATAGCGTCTTCATGGTCTCCACGACTTTTCTGCTGCTCAGAAGAACTGCCTCAGTTTTGTGTACCGCGATCTTAAGGCCGACCTTCTCGAGCCAGTCAATGGTCGGTCACATTGTACTTGTTCTGTAATTCAGCCAATGTTTTTGCGACTGCTATAATAGCCACGTCGTCCGCAAAACAGTGTAGCTCAGCTCCTTCTGGTTTGCTGATGCCCAGGATACCATTGTACTTATTGTTGCACAGGATCGGACCAAGTACCGAACCTTGTGGAACACCTAACGAAACTCCGTAGTATCTCTGCCCCGCTGCCACATCGTAGTAGAGGAAACGGTCCCTGAAATAACTGCCTACAACGATCCTTAGATAATTTGGGATACCCATATTTCTCATTGCGCTGAGAATTACAGGCCATCTTTCCGTGTTGAAGGCGTTTTAACGTCCAGCGTGACGATTGAGCAATAGTCCTTTCTGCCACCTAATCATCTTTCGCCGTTGAGAGCGTCCCTCGCTATGTTCTCCACCGCAGAGAGTGCACCGAGATTACTTCTTCCCTTTCGGAAGCCGTATTTATGCCTTCCTAGACCATAGGAGCTCTCGGTAGTGGTTTCTATGCGAGCATACATCGAATATTTTACCCATTAAATCCAACAAGCATAGAGGTCGGTAGTTGCCTGCAGGATGCGCTGACCCTTTCCCCTTCGGCAATTGGACCAGCTTTTGTCTTTTCCACTGCTTGGGAAAGACTTCGTCAAGTAGACACTACTGGAATGTGGCCCTAAAGATTTCAGGTCTGGCCAACGCCACTGTCTTGATGACCACTCCCGGGATTCCATCTAAGCATGGGGCCTTGTTGGGCTTGATTCGCTTAGCTGCCTTGATGACTTCGCATACGATGACATCCGGAAAGGGGGAGGCAGGGGATTCTACTCTTGGCTACCATAAGGAGGTCTGCGTAGGGAACAGTTCCGACACAATACTGGACAGTATCTCGGGATCATCAGGAGTACTCTCCCTCCTGCTCACCTTTTTGCTTACAAGCTTATAAGCTAGACCCCACGGGTCGTCGCCTATGCACTACAGCAGATCCTTGTAGGCTCGTGCTTTGGCAGCCGATATAATTTGCTTGACCTCTGCGCGTTTAGTTTTGAAGGCTTCTAATAGTTCCGCGTATTGAGTGGCGCCTCTAACTCGTTGCGCGCGTCTTCTTGCCTTAAGGCAAACCGACCGTAACTGGTGTAAGGAGGCATTCCACAAGTATTCCGGAACCTTACACTTAGCCTTATTCAACCTTGGCATCGTTGCATCACACGTTACTACTAGAAGCTTCGTTAAATCGTCCGCCATTGTCTCAGCCTGCCCGTTTGATATGCATGGAGTCCATTTGGTGCGCCAGCATGTCGTGATCCAGTTTCTCGACATCCCATGCTGGTCGAGGTGCCCCTTTCCGCTGTTGGTGTATCGTACCCATTGGTTGTTTAATGAAATTGATCAATGCATGGTCACTTAGCGTTACCCCGTCAAGGACCCTCCAGTTTGTGTTCGCCACTAGCCCTCTGTTGACAAAGGTAACATCAAATAGGACGTGCACCTGCTGTTGTTAAATGTCTGCTTGCGTCCGTCATTTAGCAGGACCAGATCAAGCATAGTCATGGCGTCAACTACTGAAAGCCCTCTGGCGTTGGAGATTCGGCTACCCCATTCAGTTGCCCAGGCATTGAAGTCACCAGCTATGACTGTCGGCCTGCGACCTCTCGGGCTGCAACACATGATCGCCGCCTTGCCCGATATATCCAGGATCATAGCCGTGTTTCCGACCCCTTGGGAGTAGGTTGGGTTCGCTAAGAAGCATCAGGTGTGGATTGCAGTCCACCGCTGTCTGGGTCAGGAAGCTCTAAGCAGCAGAGCAGTGATTTACGTTAAGCAGCATAATATTATTTTTGTCCTACCTCGCTGCTGCAGATGAGGTATTTGGGGGAGCCACGCATCCTTTACCCTTGGGGCCGCGCTCGCCGCATCGCAAACACCAATCAGAAAGATCAACCGCTTTACAGCTGGCCGCACGGTGGCCGAAGCCCAGGCACCTGAAGCATTTGGCAGGCCGGACGTCCAGGGTGATTCGGTACCGTACCCATCCAACAGTGACAACTCTTTGCTTGGTCACAGCGATGGCATCGTTCGCGCTCATTAGAACCGAGGCTGTCTGCGTACCATCCCGCATGCTGCGTAAGCCCCTTACATCCTCCGGTTTTATACAGATACCCTCGAATTGGGAGACCAGGGCACCGTAAAGCTCCTCTGCTGTGGTGGCCTCATCCAGGCCGCTGCAGCTTAGCGCTGTTCTCTGCGCCCATGTGCGTACTGAAGTCAGGTCATTGAGCGTCGCTTCAAGCTCCCCTCTGAATTTGGGAACGCTCGATGATGCCTTCCCCTCTATCTCGAGCAGCAGTTCACCCTGTTGCTTCCTCCTTATTTTGCGGACGTGCTTGCCGAATTCACTGAGGCTCGGATCTGTTTTTAACTTGCGAAGCATGTCTGCGTAAGTGGCCTCGCCCGTTTTTTTCACGATAAACGCCTCCGGTTTTTTACGCAGGCGCTTACGCTTCACCTTAGCCCACTCTCCGTCCTTGCCATCGCCCTTGGTGACGGACGCGTAGCTCACAGGCTTGGACTCCTTCGCTGTATGTACCGGACCGGTGGAAATGGCGACAGGTCTTGAGTTGCCCGTTTTAGGCACCTGCACTATGGGTTTTGCCTGCTTGGTTGATTCCAACCGGCTGCGCGTATGTTTTTGTGCCTCCGTCTGTGTGTGTACTCCTGGGGGAAGGCCTTTTAACGGAACCCTCCTGTAGCTCTAGCGCTCTGTTGTTGAGAGCAGATAGGTCCATTAATGTGTCCTTGGTCTCCCTGGTTACGTGCCGCTGGGTCTCAAACGCGGCTAGTAGGGTGTTAATTTTACCATTCATCATGGCGAGGATGCTCTTCAGGTCCTCGTTCTGAAGTGCCGTGGTCAAATCCAGCGACCGATGTGGCGATCCAGATGGGGACTTCGCTCCTGCCTTTTGCGACGGCATGCTAATGAGGTCCATCGTCTTCTTACTTGGCATAGTGGTAGGCATGGTAGGAGCCAGAGTCTCGGCCTCTGCCCTAGCACTGCAGTCGCAAGTTTTTGGTGGATGGGGGCCTGCTTGCTCACACCTTGCCGCCAACGGGGCTGCGCTTTCGGCTCCTTGAATCGGGTTTCCAGCTCCTCTAGTGGGGGATCTCGACAGCCTGGAGCTCCTCCTGAACGGGTCGTGGGGATCGGGGGCATCGCCCCCCATATGTTGGAGTTTCAGCGGCCTGTGATTTGTTGGGCACAAACTTTACAATTTGGTCTGCTTCACAGGGATCCAGAGAAAAAAAACAAATTTGAATTTGAATTTTACGAATTTCAACGGTCGCAACGCACAGTTTACGTAACGCAAAAAAAAGAGCCGAACGCAAAAAAAAGCCAAACGCAAAAAGGATCGCAGCGTCGATCTGGCAACGCTACACGCGGACAATTGCTCACTGTAACAGGTTGGCAGGTCCGCTTCACAGGGGTCCAGGAAAAAGAAACAGATTTGACTTATTAATTCAAATTTTAATTTGAATTTCACGAATTTCAGCGGTAGCAATGCACAATTTACGTAACGCAAAAAAAGAGCCTAATGCAAAAAAGAACCGAACGCAAAAAGGATCGCAGCGTCGATCTGGCAACGCTACACGCGGACGGTTGCTCACTGTAACAAGTTGGCAGCGCTAGCAGCTGTTTTATCAACTGAAAAATTGCCAAGTTATTATATTTGCAGCTTGCTGAAACAATCGGTTATTTAAACAGTTTCTTTGTCGCGCCGGACAAAAAGCACAAATCCACAGGGTGGCTTTGCAAAAGTTGCCGCCTGTTCCGACCGACTACACTCCGTAATTCTTGAATTTCGCGCAGCGTAACTAAGACACGTCCGTAATGCGCGGGATTTCAACATTTATCCATCGTGTGCGTGTTTTTTTTTTTTTTTTATTACAAGTACGGCAGGAAAATAAAATCTTCGAAAGATACCATCCACCGTCCGTAGATGGTATGCACGATTTATAACTCTCCAAGTATAGTTACGCCTACGTACTAAACGAAAACCTCCGTATGCTCTCCAATCCTTGCTTCGCTCACTGGTACTTCCAATCAAGGTATTACTTCGGTGAGCAGGATGTGGTGCCCGATCGCAATCCCTCTCTTGGTGCGTTGCTGCGTAACGCTCCTTCGTTAACTCTTTAGTCGCCTAAAGACAAGCCGAGCCCGCTGAGGTGGTATTCTTGGTCCGCCACCACACGGGAGTGCTCCTTTATCTAACGGGTCTGCTGGCCGTCTCATCGATGCAAACACGTTTCATCATGCCTATGATAATGCCATGAGCCCTCTCCCACACGGTTTTGTCCGCCAGCATATTGCGCATTAGACTTCTCGGGCTGAGCGGAGTTCCAGCAAGAGTCTTCAGTATCTCCCTCTCTGTACGAAACCTAGTGCAGTGCAGTAGGATATGTTTCGCTGTTTCGGCTACGTCGCTGCAGAACAGGCACAGGGCTGAGTCCACATGGCGAAACCTGAAGAGGTAACCCCGGAAGCAACCATGGTCGGTGATGAACTGGGTCAAGTGGTAGTCCAGCACTTTGTGTTCACACCCTGCCCACTCGGATAAATCAGGAATCAGCTGGTAGGTCCATCTCCCTTATTGTGAGTATTGCCACCTAGTCTGCCACACTCCATAAAGCCAGTCGCTGATCTCTTCCCCGGTAACACCTTCTCAAGACAGGTATTGGGCTTCTATCTCAAGATCGATCGGGGGATGCCCGCAAGAACATGAGCTGCATCTTCCGATATTGTCCTTAATCCTCTTATCAGTCTAAGAGCCAGGGTCCGTGATACTGCACGCGCGTTGTCCAGGCAAGTCACTCTATTCGTGACACTCCTCCAGATGGGGGCAGCGTATAGAAGCGATGATTTCGCGACTGCCACAAGCAGCCTCCTGGCCGGCATCCTGGGTCCACCTATATTTGGCATGAGTCTTGCCAGTGCTGCTGCTGTCATCGCTGCATTCCTACTGGCGTATCCCGCATGCTCCTTGAATGATAGTCTATGGTCAATAAGAACACCCAGATACTTCAGGGATCCAGCAGACTCTATTTGAGCGTCTTTGACCGTGACTCGTATTCTCTCGACGGCCTTTCTGCTGCTTAACAACACTGCTTCGGACTTGTGCGCAGCGATGCTTAGACCGGCATTCTCCAGCGAGCTAATAGCTGAGGTAATCGCTGCATTGCTCTTGTCCTGTAGCTCCGGAATTGTTTTGGCAACCGCTGTTACTGCCACGTCATCAGCAAAGCAGAGTAGCTCCACTCCATTGGGCTTGCTGATGGACAATATCCCGTCGTACATTATGTTCCACAGGATTGGTCCAAGTACCGACCCTTGTGGGACACCTGCGGTGACGTGGTGTTTTCTTGGCCCGCCATCAGTATCGTACCATAGTATACGGTCCCTGAAGTAGCTGCCAATGATGATCCTGAGGTAACGAGGAATACCCATGTTACGCATGGCCCCAAGGATGTTTGGCCATCTCGCCGTATTGAATGCATTTTTCACGTCTAGCGTGATGATGGCGCAGTACTCCTTGCTGCCACCTAGCCATCTGTAACCATCGAGGGCGGACTTGGCCAGATCTCTTATAGCAGTGAGAGCGTCGAGAATGCTTTTTCCTTTCCGGAAGCCATACTCGTGTCTTTGTAGGCCATCGGGGCTCTCAGTGATCAGCTCAATTCGGGTGTATAGGATGCGTTCGAAGAGCTTTCCCACAATATCCAGCAGACATAGTGGGCGGAAACTGCCTGCAGCATTAGTTGTAGCCTTACCTTTCGGCAACAATACCAGCCTCATGTTCTTCCAGCGAGATGGAAAGACACCATCTATCAGACACTGTTGGAAGGTGTCCCTGAAGATTTCAGGCTTAGCATTTGCGGCAGCCATAACTACGACGCCTGGGATGCCATCGAGACCTGAGGCTTTGTTTGGCTTAATTCTCTTTGCCGCTTCGATGACCTCACATGCAGTGACACACGGGAAATCGGGGACAGGGATTTCTTGTGCGGGTTGCCATAGAGTATCCTGATCTGGGAATAGCTCCTCCACGATGCTTGATAATAGAGCCGGGTCCTGTGGAGTGCCTCCTTCAGCGGCTTTCAGTTTATTACTAACCATTTTGTAGGCGGGACCCCACGGATCATCGTCTACACTCGCCAGCAGCTCTTTAAAAGCATTTGCTTTAGCAGCAGCAATGCCGTTTTTAAGCTCAGCACATTTCGATCTGTACATCTCATGTAGATCTGAGTGCTGAGAGTGTCCTCTGGCTCGTTGCGCCTGTCTCCTTGCCCTGAAGCATTCCGAGCGTATCTGGTTGAGGGAGCCGTTCCACCAGTAGACCGGAGGTTTGCGTTTACTCGTTTGCTTCTTACACGGCATCGCTGCATCGCATGCAGCTTTCAGCATTTTCATGAGCGCCGCCACCATGGGTTCCGCATGTCCACTTGTAAGCTCCATTTGTTCGATGTTGAAAGCCAGCATGTCCTTGTCAAATTTTCTGATGTCCCATGCTTGCCCAAGAGTACTCCTTGCCTGTCGTTGTGTAATGCACGACGTGCGGGCGCTGAATGTAATTAGGGCATGATCGCTCAGCCTTACGTCCTCCTGAACCGTCCATTTAGCAGTGGGGGCTAGGCTTCTGTTGACAAAGGTGACATCGATGAATGATGTACCTCTATCGTTATTAAACGTCGGCTTGCCGCCGTCATTCAACAGCACCAGATCAAGCTGGTTCATGGCATCAATAACGGCCCGTCCTCTGAGATTGGATATCCGGCTTCCCCATTCTATTGCCCAGGCGTTGAAGTCACCTGCAATGACTACAGGCTTGCGCCCTCTAGCGTGGTGAAATAAAGTATTTAACAGTTCCTCGAAGAGGTCCGGACTGTCACTAGGCGGGGCGTAGCAGCTATACAGGTGAACACCCTTAACTTTAGCGTACGCAATGCCACGCATAGGCACGCTTTCCTGTTCCTCCATGTAGAGGTTTCTGCAGCATATGACTGCCGCCTTACGTGTAGAGCCGAAGAGCACTCCTGAGTTTCCCGCACCAGGGACGTACGGTTCGCTCAGAAGCATGACGTCAGCATTGCGCTCTCTCGCTGTCTGGGACAGGAGGCTCTATGCAGCTGCGCAGTGGTTAACATTTAGCTGGAAGATTTTAATCATCAGCACGGCGACTCAGGACTCCTTTTATACCCGCTACTCATAGAGTAGAAGGGTATTATAACTTTGTTCAAACCGAAAATGTATGTAACAGGCAGAAGGAGACACCTCCGACCCCATAAAGTATATATATTCTGGCTCAGGATCAACAGCCGAGTCGATATAGCCATGTCCGTCTGTCCGTCTGCCTGTCCGTGTGAAAATCTAGATCTCAGCTATTATAAGAGCTAGAACTACCAAATTTGGTGACAGTATGTGTTATTATTGCACGCTGGTCAAGTTTTTTTTGGATTTTGGCCACGCCCCCTTCTGTAAATCGAAAAAAATTGATTACATGTGCAATTTTGATGCCATATTATTCATTTTCGGTTTATATGATAACTATATCTAGGCAGATGATCTCTAAAAGTTTGGTAACAATCGGATAATAAACACAGAAGTTATTCAGCTTAAAGTTTTCCATAGCTGTAAGCAGCGGTGCCGGCAGCGCTGCTTGCAGCATTGTGCCGAATAGTGTGTGCGTGTACGGTGGTGAAATGGGTTAAGTTGTGGACTGCAAAACCAACAGAACTATTATGCATTTACGGGTTCGAGTCCCGCACGCATCAAAAATTAAATGTGTGCAAAAATGTTTTTTTTTTTATTTTATATTTTGACTTTGCATAAATATTATAAGTCCATAGTCTTTTACGGTCAAAATATGATTGTAGCCGTTTTTTTGTTCCGCAAATAAATTATGTACAAGCAGCTGGGTAGCGGGTATATTACAGTCGAGCATTCTCGACTGTAGCTTTCTTACTTGTTTTGTGCTCGCTTTGAAGGTAGGGCATGCATAACTACCTGTCGGGTGATTCCTGTCTACATCGCTGTTGCAGATCAGGCATTTCGGCGGATTATCACAGCCCTTCGCTTTGTGTCCACGTTCGCTGCACCGAAGACAGCAGTCCGAGCGGTCAGGCTCCTTACAGTTGATGGCCCTGTGACCGTAACCCAGGCATTTATAGCATCTTGTGGGGCGTGTGTCTTGAATGATGCGACAGCGAGACCAGCCAACGGTTACCGAGTCCTTTTTTAGGACGCCTATTGCGTCGTTAACGCTAATCGTAACCGTCGCCACTTGGGTCCCATCTCGCATTTTGCGCATCCCTCGCACATCTTCTGGCTTCAGCTGAATCCCTTCGAATTTGGAGGCCATGCAGTTGTAGAGCTCCATTGCTGTCGTCGCCTCATCCATGCCGCTGCAGGTTAGCGCCATTCTCTGCGCGCCCGTGCGGACCGCAGCTATTTCCCTGATGGATTCTTCGATCGCTCCTTTATATTTGGGCACGCTTGCAAAAACTTTTCCCTTCACTTCGAGCAACAACTCGCCTTGTTGAGTCGTCCTGATTTTCTTGACATGACTGCCAAGTTCTGTCAGGCCCGGGTCGGCTTTGAGCTTACGGAGCATGTCCGAGTATGAAATTTCTCCCGTCTTTTAAATTATTATGGCCTCCGGCTTTTTGCGTAGTCGCTTAGGTGCCACCTTAGTCCACTTCGCCTTTTTGTTACCCTCTTTGGCTACGGACGCGAAGCTGGGCGGAAGTGGCTCCTTAATGTTGGACGTCTGCAATGTCACATCCTTGCTAGCGAGAAGCTTCTTCGGGGCAGGCTACACTGGGGCGCTCTTTTTGCTGGCTGCCGGGGTGCACGCTGGTTGCAGTCGCGCTTCCGTCTGGGTTGCCGTGCTCTTTGATGGGGCCACCTTAGCTATGGCATCCTGCAGCTGGATTGCTCTGGCATTTAGAGCTGCCATCTCCGAAATCACACCCTTAGTTTCCCGGGTAACGTGGCGCTGCGTCTCAAAGGCTGATAACAGTACCGTTATTTTCCGTTCCATAATGCCCAAAATGCTGCGCAGGTCCTCGTTTTTGTAGGCCGACAGGTCTTGTGGCCTAATCGGTGAAACAGGCGGGGTTTTCGCTGAGGCTTTTTGGGTCGGCACGCTGATGAGATCGGAGATCTTCTTCTTAGCCACTGGCGATGCTGAAGGGGCCAAGTTCTCTCCTACTATAACATCACTGATGCTGGGTATTGGAGTCAGCGTCTGGGAGACGGCTTGCGCTACGCTCACGGCCGCTGGAACTGGGATTTCAGCTCCTCGCTCCGTTGTTCCCACTCCTCTTGTGGGGGACCTGGACATTCTGGCGCTTCGTTTGAATGGGTCTACCACGTCGTCGGGGGCAATGCCCCCCGTTGGACCGTCCATTAACTGGCAGGTGTCAACAGATTACCCTATGCGTACGTGGAGCACCAATTTTAGCAAGGGTCCTATGTAGGCCATGGATTTCTCCTAGGCTTCTCTGATGGAGGTTAATCCACCTCTACACGGACACCAGAGCCTCTACTTAGGCACCGAGATGGTGAGAGGTTGATGATTAATCTGTCCGTGACCTTTGTGCCGTTTCCCTTGCTAGATATCGGTCAACTCCACAAGATTTAAATATAAATATAAATATATATTTATAAATATAGATATTTATATAAATATAAAATTTAAAGTAAATATCTGAATTACGCGCCCAACTGATCGAGCAGCCCTAGCAGCGCCGTTCATCTGGCAACGCCACTCAGGTCCGATCGCTTACTGACGTAAGTTGGCAGCGCTGACAGCTAAGGTTCTCTGCCGGCCACAATGGCGTGATTTAGGAAAAGGAGAAAGCGAGGAAAAGTTGAGTGAAAATTAAATTTTCACCTTCACTCAGCCCTCGCGGCGCTCTCCTCGCCCCCACCACCAATAAGCGCAGTGATATGACCTGGGAAAAATCTCCCGATTTGGATTCCAGAACCCGAAGAACCTCGCAGTGAGTATTGCCACCAATGCAGCAGACTTTGACCAAGCACTTTGCTCTTTCAGGTCAGAGTTCTGGGCAGAAAAACCGCAGAAACACAAGAAAAAACTCTTCACTATGAAAAAACACGTCTTGCTATTTTCGTGGTAGATTCGGTGTCCGTGTGTGTTTTTTTTTTTTTTTTTTTTTTGTAAAGAAGTTGACGCACCGCAGTACTTCAAGTGGTCTTTGTGACACCAGGCCGTAGCCTGTTGTTGAAACACTGTTCTTACTCCCTCCTGGCCCCACCGTTAGGCATAACAACAGGGGGGAGTATAGCCTTAGAGGCTCGCATCTGCTCGAATCCTTTCCTCTCGCCTCAGCTGCACCATAACGCTACATGCCATCGCGTTCACAGCATCCCATTTTTCCTGGCAGGCCACCATGTTCGGCACAAGGTTTCCGGGTGTTGGTGTCTCTCCGAACGCCTCCTCCACCGCATATCTTTTTCTGTTGAATCGGGGGCACACGAATATGACGTGCTCGGTATCTTCTTCATAGCCTGCACCGCAGGTCGCGCATATGGAATCCTCGCTATGACAGAAGCGGTGCAGGTAGGCTCTAAAGCAGCCATGTCCACTTAGAAACTGGGTCAAATAGAAGATTATCTGCCCATACTTCCTTCCAATCTAGGGTTCGATTTGCGGGATAAGCCGTCGCGTTCAGCTGCCCTTCTGGAAGACCGACCATGTATCTTGCCATCGTGGTATGAGGCTACCTAGGTAGTCATTACCAGTATCCTGGTTTCTTATCGCCGCTACCCTTGACTCGACTAGAAGGTCAAAGGGTGGCATGCTGGCGATCACATGCGCAGCCTCACCCGAGATAGTTCGGAAGACGCATGCTATCCTGAGGGCGCACACTCGGTAGATCGCCCGAATCGCTCTTGTATGCGTTTTCTTCGCTGTTACCTTTGCCCATATGGTTGCAGCATACAGCGTGATGGACTGGACAACGGACGTCAGAAGTCGTCTCCTCAGCTGCTTCGGTCCCCTTGTGTTGGGCATGATTCTTACCAGTGCCGTCCATGCTACTGCCGCCTTCCGTGCTGTGTGGGACATGTGGTCCTTAAAACTGAGCCGATGGTCCAGAACCACACCAAGGTACTTAAGTGAGGGTCGCGAGCACACAGTTGTGTCGCCAAGTATGATGCTGGCTATCTCCACCCTTTTCCGCGAACTGATTAGTACCGCCTCTGTTTTTTGCTCCGCTAAGGAAAGACCCTCTTGGGAGAGCCATGCTCGCGCCATCCTGATGGCTGAGTTGGCCATCTCCTGGAGTTCATGCAGTTGCTTTGCAACGGCTACGAAAGCCACGTCGTCCGCGAAGCCCACGATCTTGACTCCTTCTGGCAGGGCTAGCCTCAGAAACCCATCGTACATCAGGTTCCATAATGTTGGACCCAGTTCTGATCCCTGTGGGACTCCACTGGAGACACGGTACGTCGACTCTCCTGCACTGGTCCTGTAGTGGAGCACTCTTCCCTCGAGGTAGCTTCTCATCATCCCAATCATGTAGCGGTTGATTCCCTTGGCGGTAAGTGAATCCATAATTCTGTCCCATCTGGCGGAATTGAAGGCGTTCCGGATATCGAGGGTGACCACCAGACAATATTGCTTAGTCCCCCAGAGCCATCTCCTGCCCTCTATCGCTTTCTCTGCCAAGTCCGTTACCACTTGGATGGCCTGCGTAGTGGACCGTGCCTTTTGGAAGCCGAATTGGAGTGGTGACAGGCCTCCACATTCGTCAATCTCAATGTTGAGACGGTCGCATAGGATTGTCTCCAATGCTTTCCCAGCAGTGTCCAGCAGACAGATTGGCCTGTAGGCGATGGTTCCTCTGGTGGTTTACCTCCTTTTGGGATCAACGAGCTCCTGCCTCTTCCAGCGCTTGGGGAACACTCCTTCCCTTATGCATGCGTTGAACACGAACGCAAAGTAGCTTGGCTGCCGTTCCATGGCAATCCTTACTATCGCACTAGGAATCCCATCTGGGCCCGGGGCTTTTCCTGTCGTGATCCTCCGAGCGGCGCTTGCGACTTCATCCGTGGTAACCTCGCTAAATTGGCAATCCACGTTGGTTTGGTGGGTCCTTCCTGGGACCAATCCATGCTCTGGGAACAGATGCCTGACAATTGCTTGCATTAGCGTCGGGCACGCTGGGGTAGGCGCTCTGAATGCGTGCAGCCTCTTCATCGTCAGCTTATACGCCATTCCCCAGGGGTCCGCGTCTGCTTTGTCGCACAGCTCCAGGAAGCGTCGCCGAGTATGCTCTCAAATACCCCTATGTCGAGTGTGTCCACTTTATAGCGTCTTTTTCTTGGCATGAGCATCTGGTGTGCTCTCGTTCGGACCTCTATAACAATCGCCAGGTGATCGCTGTGCGTATAGTCCTCGCGCAGGGTCCAGGTGGTGTTCGGTGGCAGGCTACTAGAAGCAAATGTCAAATCAATAATTGACCCAGCATTGCCCCTCGAGAAGGTGTGGCGGGCTCCATGGTTCAGTAGGACGACATCCATTGTGGACATTGCGTCCGTTACAGCCTGACCTCTGCTGTTAATACTTGGACACCCCCAATCGATTGCCCAGGCGTTAAAATCCCCGGCTATCAGGCATGACGACTTGCTTCGTGCGTCTGCTACTAGCCTGTCCAGGGCGCGCATGTAGCAATCCATGGGCATTGAGGGTGCCAGGTACACGCTGTAGATGTACAGCCCGTACATCTTCGTGCGCACGAACCCTTCTTCTTGGAGAACTTCCAGTGGCTGTGCTGCAGGCTGACCGCAGCTCCATACCGCCGCCTTTTCGAGGTGGTCCTCAGCCCACGTATTGGGGGATCTTTTGCGGTACGGCTCGCTCAGTATGGCAACGTCAATATTACTCGCTCTTACCGATTGCTCTAGCAGGTCATGCGCTGCTTTGCAGTGGTTGAGGTTAAGTTGGCAGATCCTCGTCATTGCTGGATACGTCGAGCCTGCGCTGCTGCCATGTATGGGCATCGGCTGCTGTTGGCTGGATGGTCAGTTTCCTTTTCTCCCTTCCTGGTGCATAGGATATATTTGTGTTTGTTTGAACAGCGCATTGCCTTGTGTCCCTTCTCGCCTCACTTGAAGCAAAGACCAGTGCAGTCTTCACCCATGCAGCGGCTGGCAATGTGGCCGAACTCCATGCACTTGAAACATCTCAGCGGTTGCGTTTTGCGTCGAATACGGCAGATGACCCAACCGACTTGGACCTTGCCTTCCTTGGCGAGTTTCTCTGCTTTATCGGCGTGGAGCTTCAAGATTTCCGTCTGGATGCCTCCGTATGATTTGCGGATGGAGACAATCGAAGTTGGCGATGCACCGATTTCGCCGAACTGCGTGATCAGAGCTTCCAAGAGTTCCTCCGTCGTCGTGACCTCGTCCAGATCTTTGATCTCCAGGGTTGCCATTTCGGTGAGTGAACGCACCTCTGTCTCGGGGCCCAGGAATGCCTGCACCGCTTCTTGGAAGGTCCTCGTGTTGGAATCGGCTGACCTTTTGAGCTCAAAGAGTAGCTCGCCCTTTGCCGTTTTCCGGATGCCTTTAACCTGCTGCGCAAGGCTCTTCAGCTTAGGCTCCGTCTTAACAGAACGCAGGATCTCGGCATACGAGGCGCCCTCCTTGCCCTTGACGACGATGGCGTCTGGTTTTAGCGTCTTCTTTCGGCTTTTGGTGTTCTCGACCTTCTTCCATGGTTCTTCATCTTGTCGCGGTATTTTCTCCTTCGCGATTACTGCAGACGTTGTCTGCGTTATTGTGGCGGTCGGTATCACTGCCGTCGTGCCCTTGGACTTCTTAGGGCCGGGGGGAGGTGACAAAAGCTCGCCTCTGTCGTCTCGGGAGCTCTTTCCTTCCCTCGGGGAGCATCTCTGGGTAGGAGGCGTAGTCGTCCTCCTTGTTGATGCAAGACGGCTTTGCTCCTCGTCTGCTGCGACATACAGGCCGAGTATGCTGTCGACCAAGTCCCTCATTGGCTGGTGGATCGAACGTCTGCCTAGTAGCATTTGACTCAGCGCTCTTATTTTCTTCCCAAGTTGCTCAAACATCGAGCTCTCCTTGATAGCCACATTGTCCAGTGGCGTTGTTGGGTCCGTTGTCGCCGGGAACGGGGAGCATGGCGTCGGTCTCGGGGACCTCATCGTCCTGGAGCTGCTTCTAAACGGGTCTCCGTCATTGGGGGCGATGCCCCCAGCTGGACTATCCATTAAAGCTCTGATTTACAGCTAAACTTGCTCAAAATGAATTTGGAGCACCTAATTTAAAGGGGTTTCTCGCTGGCCACGGATTTCTCCTAGGCGTTTGACCGTTGGAGGATTTTTTTGCTCCGCCTCTTCTCGGACAACACAGCCTCTTCTTTGGCACCGCTAGGGTGAGAGGTTGATATTTAGCCTGTCCGCGGCCTTTATGCCTTTTCCCTTAAAAATTAGGTCCACTCCAAATAAAAGAGCAAAGTTGTTGCCGTTTCGCGCTTTGCAGGCGTAGTCCACTCGAAAATTTAAACTTTAAGTTCAAATTTAAATTTAAATTTAAATTTAAAACTTAAAGTTAAATTTAAATTTAAATTTAGTTTGAGCGGGAATTAACTCTTGTGTGTGTGTGTGTGTGTGTGTGTGTGTGTGTGTGTGTGTGTGTGTGTGTGTGTTTCTTTTTTTTCTTTTTTTTTATTACAAATACGGCAGGAAAATAAAATCTTCGGAAGATACCATCCACCGTCCGTAGATGGTATGCACGATTCATAACTCTCCAAGTAGAGTTACGCCTACGTACTAAACAAAAACCTCCGTATGTTCTCCAATCCTTGCTTCGCTTACTGGTACTTCCAATCAAGGTATTACTTCGGTGAGCAGGATGTGGTGCCCGATCGCAATCCCTCTCTTGGTGCGTTGCTGCGTAACGCTCCTTCCTTAACTCTTTACTCGCCTAAAGACAAGCCGAGCCCGCTGAGGTGGTATTCTTGGTCCGCCACCACACGGAAGTGCTCCTTATCCAACGGGTCTGCTGGCCGTCTCATCAATGCGAACTCGTTTCATCATGCCTATGATAATGCCATGAGCCCTCTCCCACACGGTTTTGTCCGCCAGCATATTGCACATTAGACTTCTCGGGCTGAGCGGAGTTCCAGCAAGAGTCTTCAGTATCTCCCTCTCTATACGAAACCTAGTGCAGTGCAGTACGATATGTTTCGCTGTTTCGGCTACGTCGCTGCAGAACACGCACAGGGCTGAGTCCACATGGCGAAACCTGAAGAGGTAACCCCGGAAGCAGCCATGGTCGGTGATGAGCTGGGTCAAGTGATAGTCCAGCACTTTGTGTTCACACCCTGCCCACTCGGATAAATCTGGAATCAGCTGGTAGGTCCATCTCCCTTGTTGTGAGTATTGCCACCTAGTCTGCCACATTCCATAAAGCCAGTCGCTGATCTCTTCCCCGGTAACACCTTCTCGAGA
Organism: Zaprionus ghesquierei; assembly: GCA_018904095.1. Taxonomy (NCBI): domain Eukaryota; kingdom Metazoa; phylum Arthropoda; class Insecta; order Diptera; family Drosophilidae; genus Zaprionus; species Zaprionus ghesquierei. The sequence continues at coordinate 2,211,584 of JAEIGP010000841.1, forward strand.
CAGGTATTGGGCTTCTATCTTAAGATCGATCGGGGGGATGCCCGCAAGAACATGAGCTGCATCTTCCGATATTGTCCTAAATCCTCTTATCAGTCTAAGAGCCAGGGTCCGTGATACTGCACGCGCGTTGTTCAGGTAAGTCACTCTATTCGTGACACTCCTCCAGATGGGGGCAGCGTATAGAAGCGATGATTTCGCGACTGCCACAAGCAGCCTCCTGGCCGGCATCCTGGGTCCACCTTTATTTGGCATGAGTCTTGCCAGTGCTCCTGCTGTCATCGCTGCATTCCTACTGGCGTATCTCGCATGCTCCTTGAATGACAGTCTATGATCAATAAGAACACCCAGATACTTCAGGGATCCATCAGACTCTATTTGAGCGTCTTTGACCGCGACACGTATACTCTCGACGGCCTTTCTGCTGCTCAACAACACTGCTTCGGACTTGTGCGCAGCGATGCTTAGACCGGCATTCTCCAGCGAGCTAATAGCTGAGCTAATCACTGCATTGCTCTTGTCCTGTAGCTCCGGAATAGTTTTGGCAAGCGCTGCTACTGCCACGTCGTCAGCAAAGCAGAGTAGCTCCACTCCACTGGGCTTGCTGATGAACAATATCCCGTCGTACATTATGTTCCACTGGATTGGTCCAAGTACCGACCCTTGTGGGACACCTGCGGTGACGTGGTGTTTTCTTGGCCCGGCATCAGTATCGTACCATAGTATACGGTCCCTGAAGTAGCTGCCAATGATGATCCTGAGGTAACGAGGAATACCCATGTTCCGCATGGCCCCGAGGATGTTTAGCCATCTCGCCGTATTGAATGCATTTTTCACGTCTAGCGTGGTGATGGCGCAGTACTCCTTGCTGCCACCTAGCCATCTGTCGCCATCGAGGGCGGACTTGGCCAGATCTCTTATAGCAGTGAGAGCGTCGAGAGTGCTTTTTCCTTTCCGGAAGCCATACTGGTGTCTTTGTAGACCATCGGGGTTCTCAGTGATCAACTCAATTCGGGTGCACAGGATGCGTTCGAAGAGCTTTCCCACAATATCCAGTAGACATAGTAGGCGGAAACTGCCTGCAGCATTAGTTGTAGCCTTACCTTTCGGCAACAATACCAGCCTCATGTTCTTCCAGCGAGATGGAAAGACACCATCTATCAGACACTGTTGGAAGGTGTCCCTGAAGATTTCAGGCTTAACATTTGCGGCAGCCATAACTACGACGCCTGGGATGCCATCGAGACCTGAGGCTTTGTTTGGCTTAACTCTCTTTGCCGCTTCGATGACCTCACATGCAGTGACACACGGGAAATCGGGGACAGGGATTTCTTGTGCGGGTTGCCATAGAGTATCCTGATCTGGGAATAGCTCCTCCACGATGCTTGATAATAGAGCCGGGTCCTGTGGAGTGCCTCCTTCAGCGGCTTTCAGTTTATTACTAACCATTTTGTAGGCGGGACCCCACGGATCATCGTCTACACTCGCCAGCAGCTCTTTAAAAGCATTTGCTTTAGCAGCAGCAATGCCATTTCTGAGCTCCGCACGTTTCGATCTGTACCTCTCATGTAGATCTGAGTGCTGAGAGTGTCCTCTGGCTCGTTGCGCCTGTCTCCTTGCCCTGAAGCATTCCGAGCGTAGCTGGTTGAGGGAGCCGTTCCACCAGTAGACCGGAGGTTTGCGTTTACTCGTTTGCTTCTTACGCGGCATCGCTGCATTGCATGCAGCTTTCAGCATTTTCATGAGCGCCGCCACCATGGGTTCCGCATGTCAACTTGTAAGCTCCATTTGTTCGATGTTGAAAGCCAGCATGTCCTTGTCAAATTTTCTGATGTCCCATGCTTGGCCAAGAGTACTCCTTGCCTGTCGTTGTGTGATGCACGACGTGCGGGCGCTGAATGTAATTAGGGCATGATCGCTCAGCGTTACGTCCTCCTGAACCGTCCATTTAGCAGTGGGGGCTAGACTTCTGTTGACAAAGGTGACATCGATGAATGATGTACCTCTGTCGTTATTAAACGTCGGCTTGCCGCCATCATTTAACACCACCAGATCCAGCTGGTTCATGGCATCAATAACGGCCCGTCCTCTGAGATTGGATATCCGGCTTCCCCATTCGATTGCCCAGGCGTTGAAGTCACCTGCAATGACTACAGGCTTGCGCTCTCTAGCGTGGTGAACTAAAGTATTTAACAGTTCCTCGAAGAGGTCCGGACTGTCACTAGGCGGGGCGTAGCAGCTATACAGGTGAACACCCTTAACTTTAGCGTACGCAATGCCACGCATAGGCACGCTTTCCAGTTCCTCTATGTAGAGGTTTCTGCAGTATATGACTGCCGCCTTACGTGTAGAGTCGAAGAGCACTCCAGTTTCCAGTTTCCAGCACAAGGGGCGTACGGTTCGCTCAGAAGCATGACGTCAGCATTGCGCTCTCTCGCTGTCTGGGACAGGAGGCTCTGTGCAGCTACGCAGTGGTTGACATTTAGCTGGAAGATGTTAATCATCAGCACGGCGACTGAGGACTCCTTTTTTTTGTGCTCGCTTTGAAGGTAGGGCATGCATAACTACCTGTCGGGTGATTCCTGTCTACATCGCTGTTGCAGATCAAGCATTTCGGCGGATTATCACAGCCCTTCGCTTTGTGCCCACGTTCGCCGCACCGAAGACAGCAGTCCGAGCTGTCAGGCTCCTTACAGTTGATGGCCCTGTGACCGTAACCCAGGCACTTATAGCGTCTTGTGGGGCGTGTGTCTTAAATGATGCGACAGCGAGATCAGCCAACGGTTACCGAACCCTTTTTTAATACGCCTATTGCGTCGTTAACGCTAAGCGTAACCGTCGCCACTTGGGTCCCATCTCGCACTTTGCGTATCCCCGCACATCTTCTGGCTTCAGCTGAATCCCTTCGAATTGGGAGGCCATGCAGTTGTAGAGCTCCATTGCTGTCGTCGCCTTATCCATACCGCTGCAGGTTAGCGCCATTCTCTGCGCGCCCGTGCGGACCGCAGCCATTTCCCTGAGGGATTCTTCGATCGCTCCATTATATTTGGGCTCACTTGCAGAAACTTTTTCCTCCACTTCAAGCAACAACTCGCCTTGTTGAGTCGTCCTGATTTTCTTGACATGACTGCCAAGTTCTGTCAGGCTCGGGTCGGCTTTGAGCTTACGGAGCATGTCCGAGTATGAAGTTTCTCCCGTCTTTTTAATTATTATGGCCTCCGGCTTTTTGCGTAGTCGCTTAGGTGCCACCTTAGACCACTCCGCCTTTTTGCTACCCTCTTTGGCTATGGACGCGAAGCTGGGCGGAAGTGGCTCCTTAATGTTGGACGTCTGCAATGTCACATCCTTGCTAGCGGGAAGCTTCTTCGGGGCAGGCTTCACTGGGCCGCTCTTTTTGCTGGCTGCCGGGGTGCACGCTGGTTGCAGTTGCGCTTCCATCTGGGTTGCCGTGCTCTTTGATGGGGCCACCTTAGCTATCGCATCCTGCAGCTGGATTGCTCTGGCATTTAGAGCTGCCATCTCCGAAATCACACCCTTAGTTTCCCGGGTAACGTGGCGCTGCGTCTCAAAAGCTGATAGCAGTACCGTTATTTTCCGGTTCATAATGGCCAAAATGCTGCGCAGGTCCTCGTTTTTGTAGGCCGACAGGTCAAGTGGCCTAATCGGCAAAACAGGCGGGGTATTCGCTGAGGCTTTTTGGGTCGGCACGCGGCTTGCGTTACGCTCACGGCCGCTGGAACTGGGATTTCAGCTCCTCGCTCCGTTATTCCCACTCCTCTTGTGGGGGACCTGGACATTCTGGCGCTTCGTTTGAATGGGTCCACCACGTCGTCGGACTGTCCAGTAATTGGCAGGTGTCAACAACTTACCCTTAGTGTACGTGCTGCCCCAAATTTAGCAAGGGTCCCACGTAGGCCATGAATTTCCCATAGGCGTTGACTGATGGAGGTTATTCCGCCTCTTCACGGACACCAGAGCCTCTACTTAGGCACCGAGATGGTGAGAGGTTGATGATTGGTCTGTCCACGACCTTTGTGCCGTTTCCCTTGCTAGATATCGAGATATCCACAAAGTTTATATATAAATATAAATATATATTTATAAATATATATTTATAAATATAGATATTTATATAAATATAAAAATTCAAATTGAATATTTGAATTACGCGCCCAACTGATCGAGCAGCCCTGGCAGCGCCGTTGATCTGGCAACGCCGCTCAGGTCCGATCGCTTACTGACGTAAGTTGGCAGTGCTGACAGCTGTAGTTCTCCGCCGGCCACAATGGCGTGATTAAGGAAAGGGAGAAAGCGAGGAAAAGTTAAGTGAAAATTAAATTTGCACTTTCACTCAGCCCTCGCGGCGCTCTCCCCGCCGCCACCACCAACAAGAGCAGTGATGTGACCTGGGAAAAAACTCACGGTATGGATTCCAGAACCTGGAGAACCTCGCAGTGAATATTCCTACCGGTGCAGCAGACTTTGACCAAGCACTTTGCTCTTTTAGGTCAGAGTTCAGGGCAGGAAAATCGCAGAAACACAGGAAAAATTCTTCACTATCAAAAAACACGTCTTGCTATTTTCGTGGTAGATTCGGTGTCCGTGTGTGTGTGTGTGTTTTTTTTTTTTTTTTTTTTTTTTGTAAAGAAGTTGACGCACCGCAGTACTTCAAGTGGTCTTTGTGACACCAGGCCGTCGCCTGTTGTTGAAACACCGTTCTAACTCCCTCCTGGCCCCACCGTTAGGCATTACAACAGGGGGGAGTATAGCCTTAGAGGCTCGCATCTGCTCGAATCCTTTCCTCTCGCCTCAGCTGCACCATAACGCTACATGCCATCGCGTTCACAGCATCCCATTTTTCCTGGCAGGCCACCATGTTCGGCACAAGGTTTCCGGGTGTTGGTGTCTCTCCGAACGCCTCCTCCACCGCATATCTTTCCCTGTTGAATCGGGGGCACACGAATATGACGTGCTCGGCATCTTCTTCATAGCCTGCACCACAGGTCGCGCATATGGAATCCCCGCTATGACCGAAGCGGTGCAGGTAGGCTCTAAAGCAGCCATGTCCACTTAGAAACTGGGTCAAATAGAAGTTTATCTGCCCATGCTTCCTTTCAATCCAGGATTCGATTTGCGGGATAAGCCGTCGCGTCCAGCTGCCCTTCTGGGAGACCGACCATGTATCTTACCATCGTGGTATGAGGCTACCTTGGTAGTCATTACCAGTATCCTGGTTCCTCATCGCCGCTACCCTTGACTCGACTAGAAGGTCAAAGGGTGGCATGCTGGCGATCACATGCGCAGCCTCACCCGAGATAGTTCGGAAGCCGCATGCTATCCTGAGGGCGCACACTCGGTAGATCGCCCGAATCGCTCTTGCATGCGTTTTCTTCGCTGTTACCTTTGCCCATATGGTTGCAGCATACAGCGTGATGGACTGGACAACGGACGTCAGAAGTCGTCTCCTCAGCTGCTTCGGTCCCCTTGTGTTGGGCATGATTCTTGCCAGTGCCGTGCATGCTACTGCCGCTTTCCGTGCTGTGTGGGACATGTGGTCCTTAAAGCTGAGCCGATGGTCCAGAACCACTCCAAGGTACTTAAGTGAGGGTCGCGAGCACACAGTTGTGTCGCCAACTATGATGCTATCTCCACCCTTTTCCGCGAACTGATTAGTACCGCCTCTGTTTTTTGCTCCGCTAAGGAAAGACCCTCTTGAGAGAGCCATGCTCGCGCCATCCTGATGGCTGAGTTGGCCATCTCCTGGAGTTCATGCAGTTGCTTTGCAACGGCTACGATAGCCATGTCGTCCGCGAAGCCCACGATCTTCACTCCTTCTGGCAGGGCTAGCCTCAGAATCCCATCGTACATCAGGTTCCATAATGTTGGACCCAGTACTGATCCCTGTGGGACTCCACTGGAGACACGGTACGTCGACTCTCCTGCATTGGTCCTATAGTGGAGCACTCTTCCCTCGAGGTAGTTTCTCATCATCCCAATCAGGTTACGGTTGATTCTCTTGGCGGTAAATGAATCCATAATTCTGTCCCATCTGGCGGAATTGAAGGCGTTTCGGATATCGAGTGTGACCACCAGACAATATTGCTTAGTCCCCCAGAGCCATCTCCTGCCCTCTATCGCTTTCTCTGCCAAGTTTGTTACCACTTGGATGGCCTGCGTAGTGGACCGTGGCTTTCGGAAGTCGAATTGGAGTGGTGACAGGCCTCCACATTCGTCAATCTCAATGTTGAGACGGTCGCATAGGATTGTCTCCAATGCTTTCCCAGCAGTGTCCAGCCCTCTGGTGGCTTACCTCCTTTTGGGATCAACGAGCTCCTGCCTCTTCCAGCGCTTGGGGAACACTCCTTCCCTTATGCATGCGTTGAACACGTCCGCAAAGTAGCTTGGCTGCCGTTCCATGGCAATCCTTACTATCGCACTAGGAATCCCATCTGGGCCCGGGGCTTTTCCTGTCGTGATCCTCCGAGCGGCGCTTGCGACTTCATCCGTGGTAACCTCGCTAAATTGGCAATCCACGTTGGTTTGGTAGGTTCTCTGGGAACAGAAGCCCGACAATTGCTTGCATTAGCGTCGGGCACGCTGGGGTCGGCGCTCTGAATGTGTGCAGCCTCTTCATCGACAGCTTATACGCCATTCCCCAGGGGTCCGCGTCTGCTTTGTCGCACAGCTCCAGGAAGCTTCTCCTCTTGCTGTACTTTATTAGGCGTTTGACTACTTACCTCTTGACTCTGAGTTGCTCCCTGAACGATTCTGATCTCGGGTCGCTGCGTCTAAGAGCCCTTTGGTAAGCCCGTCTTGTTCGAAAGTAGTCAGACCGGGCCCTTTCAATGTCGTCGTTCCATTAATGGACTGGGCGGCGCTTGGCACCCGTTGCGGTCTTGCGCATTGAGGCATCACACGCTCTCACTATATGCGCCATGAGCTGGTCTGTTCTGGCCGTGGCATTGCCTCTACCATTGAAGTCGCCGAGTGTGCTCTCAAAGACCCCTATGTCGAGTGTGTCCTCTTTATAGCGTCTTTTTCTTGGCATGAGCATCTGGTGTGCTCGCGTTCGGACCTCTATAACAATCGCCAGGTGATCGCTGTGCGTATAGTCCTCGCGCAGGGTCCAGGTGGTGTTCGGTGCCAGGCTACTAGAAGGAAATGTCAAATCAATAATTGACCCAGCATTGCCCCTCGAGAAGGTGTAGGGGGTCCATGGTTCAGTAGGACGACATCCAGTGTGGACATTGCGTCCGTTACAGCCTGACCTCTGCTGTTAGTACTTGGACACCCCCAATCGATTGCCCAGGCGTTAAAATCCCCGGCTATCAGGCATGGCGACTTGCTTCGTGCGTCTGCTACTAGCCTGTCCAGGACGCGCATGTAGCAATCCATGGGCATTGAGGGTGCCAGGAACAAGTTAATGTCAAGTTTATTGACATTACTGACACTGCAACTAAACACTTTTTACGAAACAATTATTAAACACGCGCAACCCAAATTTACACGCGCGGCCCAAAATCTGCATACCTTGCGTCTGGAAGATTTCCTGCGCAAAAGAATATCATGCGCCCAACCGGGTTCACACGCGTGATCGAAAGTTTGCTGACATAGCGCCACCCCATGCACCAACAGCAGCGCAGCCAACGTCGCCGTCGCCAGCGCGTCAGTTCTCTTTAGGGCAGATTAGGGTAATTAAAATTGGTCTTAAATTTGTAACCAATCGAAAAGGTCTTATGACCATAATAAAAATTATATTTCAAATTAAATAAATATTGAAATTAACTGGCGCCCGAGCAGGGACCGGCAGCATACAAAAGAACAAAACGCTTCTACGTGTGTCCTTTGTCGGTTCACATAAAAATACATAAATTGTGTTACGACGAAACAGCAAAACGCCTGTAAGTCGTCGGTCGGTTACAAAAACGCGAAAGAGCAGAACTCTAAGTGAAAATCAACAAGTGACAAGTGGAAGACTCTTGACAGCTATAATTACTGTCAGCCACTGTTGAAAAAAATTATCGGCAGTCTACATATCCTGTATAGGTCCGTCCACAGGATATCCTCAAGAAGTGTGGTCGCAGGATCCCCAGTAGCTCAGCCCGAGTAAACGGGATGCAATCCGGACAACCAGGAGGAGCAGCTGTATCAATTTTATTGTAAGTTAAAACTAAGTGCAAAACAAAGAACTTTAAAGCGAAAACGAAATAAAATTTTAATTAAACAGGAACATAAAAATGTAAGTGAAAATATTTTTGTGAAATCTCGCATGAGTGAAATTTGTAAGAGTGCAATTTAAAAGTGAATTTAAAAGAGCAAATAAAGGTGAAATAAAGCAAACAAAAAAAAATAGCAAAAAAAATATAACAAATCAAATAAAATAAATATATATTTTATTTATATAACCAAACGTAAAACGATCAACTAATAAATTAACGACTGAAAAAAAAACAATTTTTTTTAATAAATAAAAAGGCACAGTCGTATAAAATAGTCTAATTTTGCGATTCCTAACACCAAGGACCCTCCAAAATAAAAGGACAAAGCCAGCTACTGGTTTTCGCAAAATAATAATCAATATAAAAACAAAATAACAAAAATTTAATTTCACCAAGAAAAATTGTATGCTTTTTCTTGCTCATACAAAAATTCACTCGTGTGCGAAAAATACTATAAGCAAAATACCCATATTTAATAAAACAATAAAACACATTCAACACTACACACCTAATTGTAACCACAAATCTTCCAATTGAGCTTTGGTGAGTGAATGGCAAATTATAATAATTTTCTAAGACCCCCTATCCTTCGTCATCATCTAATTTAAGTACCCCAAGTAAATATTGATGAGCAGGAGTTAGAAGAAAATAGGGAAGAAGGGAATATGGAGGAACAAGCAATTCGAAATCTAATTGCTACAGTGGTAGCAGAGACCGTTGCACAGCAGGGTCCAGCACTTATTAGGAATTTGACAAACCCTTCAGCCAGTTTTTTGAACGCCTCTGACCATGTTATTAGACCGGAACTACGACAGAATCTAAACGACTTAGATAAAATTCCCGATGTAGTGCGCAGTCTGAGAGAATTCTCAATTCTCTTCAATTCATGGAAAAAAAGTGTAGATAGAATTCTCGAAGCCTACGCCCCATTAAGAAATACACCCAATATTTCGACATTCTGCATATCATAAGAAATAAAATAATTGGCAATGGAGATGTAGCACTAGAGTCGTACAACATACCTCTAGACTGGGAAGCTATTTCAAAATGCCTTTCCTTACATTATGCAGATAAACGCGATATTTTATCCCTTGAATACCAAATGACAACTTTGGTACAAGGTAACCTAACAGTAGAGGAATTTTACCAAGAAGTTTATAAACACTTGGCACTTCTACTTAATAAACTAGGTTCTATGGGATTAAGCAGGGAATCTGAACAACTGCTGACAAAGTTGTATAGGGACAAGGCCCTGGATATGTTCATGAGAGGTCTAAGAGGTAATCTCCCGCGACTTCTTGCCATGAAAGAACCAATGGATTTACCATCGGCCCTACATCTTTGTGTAAAGCTCGAGAATCAAACTTATCGGACAAATCATGCAACTTCCAAAGGTCAAAATATGACTTTTAGAAATACCGGACCAAAACCAATACCAGCCCCTCGCAATCCTCATCATGTTAACGTTAATCCAGGGTATAGATACCCAATACAGACGCAAACAAGAAATTATTTACCACAACAACCTTTAGCCGCTCCACGTAATAATTTTTGGCAACAGCAAATAACTGCTGCACCAAGACATGTAAACTTTGGATATCAACAACAATATCCAATGCCCCCTTCTAGGCCAATAGCACCAAAACCATTACCGCGTCCAGAACCCATGGATGTAGATCCAAGTATCAGGACATGGCATGGTCAATTATATTAACCGTCCTAATTTTGAAGTTGGAAAAGGACCTCCATGTCTGACAGCCCAACCAGAAAAAAGGCAACGCAATTTTAATATCGAATTAAATACAATAGGCAACGACGGAAATTATACTGACCCAAATCTTGAACAATACGAACAAACTATGGAAACAGTCGAAGTATCAAACGAATATGACGAAGACCTAGAAGATTACGTAGCACAAATAGAGGAAAACGACAATGACGGAAACCATTTGGACTACTCTGACTTGCATTTTTTAGGGTAGCGAGCTCTTCTCTACCATATTTTGAGTCTAAGACGAAGAGCGGACAAATTTTAAAAATTTTAATAGATACAGGGTCAAACTGTAATTACATACAACCTAGATTGGTCACTAATCCAATTCCTAATGAAAATCCATTTGAGGCCACAACCGTTAAAGGAAAAATAAAAATTACACATTATAAAGTAGCCAATCTTTTTAATATAACAGATATCCCAATAAAATTCTTTTTACTGCCAACATTAAAATCTATTGACGCAATATTAGGAAATGACAGTTTTAAGGAATTGGAAGCAATAATTTGCACGGACAGAAAAATCATGAACATCAGGAAAAACGTAAACAGAAATATAAAGGAAAAAGAATGCAAGCAGTAAATACCATAATACCAAGGACAGAACACTTAACAGAACCACAGAAAGCAGCATTAAAAAATCTTGTTACCAATTATCCACAACTCTTTACTCAACCCAACGAAAAGCTTACTTTTACTACCAATGTTAAAGCCGAAATTAGAACAGCGAATGATTCACCAGTATATTCCAAGTTTTATCAATACCCAATGTCATTAAAAGAAGAAATAAATAAACAAATCGCAGAATTATTAAATGACGGAATTATTCGACCATCTCGGTCCCCCTACAATTCACCTGTGTGGATTGTCCCCAAAAAAATAGATGCCTCTCAAGAGAAAAAATATAGAATGGTCATCGATTATCGCAAATTAAACAAAATTACAATTGCTGACAAGTACCCCATTCCAGAGGTAAACGAAGTTCTCGCCCAATTAGGCGACAATAAAGTGTTCTCTGTCATCGACCTAAAAAGCGGTTTCCATCAGGGACCTGATAGAATCAGATAAAAAAGATAGAATCAGATAAAAGAATCAGATATGGAAAAACTGCATTCTCCGTGAACAACGGAAAGTACGAGTTTACACGACTCCCATTTGGTCTCAAAAATCCGCCGTCAATTTTTCAACGCGCATTAGATGATATTCTGCGTGAGCATATTGGAAAAATATGCTTTATTTATATCGACGACATAATAATTTTCAGCAAAGATAATGCTTCTTATTACAAAAACTTGGAATCCATATTCAAAACATTATGTAAGGCAAACATGAAGTGTCAACTCGATAAGTGTGAGTTTTTCAAAAACAAGGTGGAATTTCTAGGCTTTGTCATCTCAGATAAAGGAATAGAAACAAACCCAAAAAAAAATCGAAACAATTGCAAGTTATCCACATCCAACTACACTCAAAGATCTAAGATCATTTTTTGGTTTAGCTAGCTACTATAGACGATTTATAAGAGACTATGCAAAACTAGCAAAACCCCTGACCAGCATGTTAAGAGGAGAAGACGGACAAATATCGAAAAATAAATCAAAAGCAAAGACCATCAACTTCAACTAGGAAACAACAAAAGTATTTAATAAAATAAAAAGTGCCTTAATTTCAAAAGAAGTAATTTTAAAATTCCCAGACTTTAACAAAGAATTCCATTTAACAACAGACGCCTCAAATTTTGCAATAGGCGGTGTCTTGTCACAAAATGATCAACCAATAACATTCTTGTCTAAAACCCTTTTAGAGGCGGAAGAAAATTATGCCACAAATGAAAAGGAAATTCTAGCCATTATTTGGTCATTTAAAGCTCTAAAAAACTACCTTTATGGCAAAGCTAAAGTGAACATTTTCACAGACCATCAACCTCTGACTCATTCCCTCAGTAAATGGAATGGTAATGGGAGGATTAAAAGATGGAAAGCTTACTTAGAGGAATTCAACTATGAACTACTCTACAAGCCAGGAAAAGAAAACGTAGTTGCAGATGCCTTATCAAGAATACTCAAACCTATATCCACTAACACAACCCAAAATATAAATTCAATAGCCTCTACTCAACATAGTGACGAGTTCAGGGCATGAAATAATCCCAAGTATAGAAGCCCCAACAAATGTATTTAAAAATCAATTATTTATCAGTAAATCCAAAAAACCTGAATACGCTTTCAGCTTACCATTCCCATCTTACCACAGACACAATATAAAAAGACCTGATTACTCGACAGATGACCTTGTTACAATTTTAAAAAACTACCTCAACCCATCAATAATTAATGGCATTTACACCTCGGAAGAAATTATGGGAATAATTCAATCAATCTATCCAACTCATTTTAAGAATATTAAAGTCCGATTTACTCAAAGAGAAGTACAAGATTAAGATAATGAGTCAGCACAAGAAGAAGAAATTCTGAAAGTTCATAATAGAGCTCATAGAAATGGTCTCGAAAACAAGAAACAACTGTCCGAAAAATGTTACTTTCCCAAAATGAAGGAAAAAATTAATAAAATAGTAAAGCAATGTCAAACGTGCAAAGAGGAAAAATATGATAGAAAACCAAACAATCCTGCTATCAATGAAACCCCTATTCCTGAGTATCCAGGACACATTATCCATATAGACATTTATTCAACTGAAAAAAATTTAGTGCTTACTGCTCTCGACAAATTTTCTAAATTGGGTCAAGGGAAAATTATAAAATCCAAAGCAATAGAAGATATCCGCAAGCCCTTGCACGACCTATTTTTTTATTTCGGATTACCAAAATTCATTGTAATAGACAATGAAAGATCTTTAAACTCAGCATCAAATACCTTCATGATGCAAGACCAAATAAGACCAAGACCAAGGCAAATATTTAAGGCCCCTCCGTATAAAAGTTCTGTCAACGGACAGGTGGAAAGGTTTCATTCCACAATATCAGAAATAATGAGATGCTTGAAAAGAGAAAACGTGCACAGAAATTTTGAAGAATTGCTTGACAGAAGTATTTACGAATACAACTCCACAATACATTCAGTAACAGGAAAAAGACCATTATACTAAAATATTTTTTGGGAGAGCACTAACAGTTGATCCAAAAAGTTTCGAAGAATCCAGACAAGATAATATTGATAAACTAAAACAAAAACAGGCAGCAGACCAAAAAAATCATAATAAAAAGAGGAAAGAAATAGTAGAGTATAAACCAGGCCAAGAAATTTTCGTTAAGATCAACACACGCCTAGGTTCGAAATTGTCACCCAGGTATAAAAGGGAGATAGTGGAAACAGACAACAACACAACAATTGTAACACAGTCAGGGAAAGTTGTTCATAAAAGCAATATTAAAAACTGTTAAGCGCAAATTTTTACAGATGGCTACTCAATATTACATTGGCATATGGATCTATGGAAATAATGAATTATTCTGACTCGCAAACAGTTAGCATACTTAACGGTATAGGGAAAATTCGTACAGGCAGCTCTAAAATAGTCCATATAATAGATTTAAAGCAAATAGAAAATACACTAGAACAAATAACAATACACACAGAAACAGAATTACAAGAGAATTATTTCTATAATACACTGCACCATGAATTAGAACAGGCCCATTCAATATTACGAACGATTAAGACTTGCGAACGTATCAGTACAACATAACAAAACTACAATGCTTTACATAGTGAAAATTCCAATTGTTCAACAAGAAAATTTTAATAAGTTAATAATACGTCCTGTTGTAGAAAATAATAAAATTATTAATTTAAAATTTAATGAAATATTTCAAAATCAAGATCAAATATTGGGTATAAATAAAAATTGTAAATCAATTAACAAATTAAAAATATGCGATAAGAGTAACATTGTTAGCCTAAGATATGATAATTGCTTAGCCAGGATATTAATTGGAGAACACGCAATGTGCGAATTCAGCAACGCCGACCACATTCCTGTCATCGAAGAAATCGACAGCACAACAATAATACTGAATAACTTCAACGGAACAGTACGTTACAACGGATCAAGACAACATTTGGACGGAACCTACCTCATTAATTTCTGGAACTCCTTAATTCAAATCAACAACAGGGAGTTCAGCAACACCGAAACCACTCTGATAAAGATGATGCCTCCCATTATACAATTAACTCCAACGGAAACAGAACATTTAAGAATATTGTCTCTGGAAGCATTAGAAGCCCTACACATAAATAACACAGAACAACTACAACTACCCCGCACCCACACTTCAATTGACCGAATAACTTTCTGCACTTTGTTTGGAGTGGCAGTCCTAATCACCATTGGTATAAACATGAAATGCCACAAGAAGAAAAAGATCATACTGCAGATGAACTCGGAAAACCCCCTCCAAAGCCAACACGACAACTACAAAGCATCCAAAAAGCACCTACACGAGAAACGAAAGAATTCGCCAATACCTTATTCTTCTAATCGATCGCTTGGGGACAAGCTCAAATCAAAGGGGGAGGAGTTAATGTCAAGTTTATTGACATAACTGACACTGCAACTAAACACTTTTTACGAAACAATTATTAAACACGCGCAACCCAAATTTACACGCGCGGCCCAAAATTTGCATACCTTGCGTCTGGAAGATTTCCTGCGCAAAAGAATATATAAAGAATATGCGCCCAACCGGGTTCACACGCGTGATCGAAAGTTTGCTGACACAGCGCCACCCCATGCACCAACAGCAGCGCAGCCAACGTCGCCGTCGCCAGCGCGTCAGTTCTCTTTAGGGCAATTAAAGGCAATTAGGGTAATTAAATTAGTCTTGAATTTGTAACCAATCAAAAAGGTCTTATGACCATAATAAAAATTATATTTAAAATTAAATAAATATTGAAATTAACTTACACGCTGTAGATGTACAGTCCGTAAATCTTCGTGCACACGAACCCTTCTTCTTGGAGAACTTCTAGTGGCTGTGCTGCAGGCTGACCGCAGCTCCATACCGCCGCCTTTTCGAGGTGGTCCTCAGCCCACGTATTGGGGGATCTTTTGCGGTACGGCTCGCTCAGTATGGCAACGTCAATATTATTCGCTCTTACCGATTGCTCTAGCAGGTCATGCGCTGCTTCGCAGTGGTTGATGTTAAGTTGGTAGATCCTCGTCATTGCTGGTCACGTCGAGCCTGCGCTGTTGCCATGTATGGGCATCGGCTGCTGTTGGCTGGATGGTCAGTTTCCTTTTCTCCCTTCCTGGTGCATAGGATACATTTGTGTCTGTTTGAATAGCCTTGTGTCCCTTCTCGCCACATTTGAAGCAAAGACCAGTGCAGTCTTCACACATGCAGCGGCTGGCAATGTGGCCGAACTCCATGCACTTGAAGCATCTCAGCGGTTGCGTTTTGCGCCGAATACGGCAGATGACCCAACCGACTCGGACCTTGCCCTCCTTGGCGAGTTTCTCTGCTTTGTCGGCATGGAGCTTCAAGATTGCCGTCTGGATGCCTCCGTATGATTTGCGGATGGAGACAATCGAAGTTGGCGATGCACCGATTTCGCCGAACTGCGTGATCAGAGCTTCCAAGAGTTCCTCCGTCGTCGTGACCTCGTCCAGATCTTTGATCTCCAGGGTTGCCATTTCGGTGAGTGAACGCACCTCTGTCTCGGGGCCCAGAAATGCCTGCACCGCTTCTTGAAAGGTCCTCGTGTTGGGATCGGCTGACCTTTTGAGCTCAAAGAGTAGCTCGCCCTTTGCCGTTTTCCGGATGCCTTTAACCTGCTGCGCAAGGCTCTTCAGCTTAGGCTCCGTCTTAACAGAACGCAGGATCTCGGCATACGAGGCGCCCTCCTTGCCCTTGACGACGATGGCGTCTGGTTTTAGCGTCTTCTTTCGGCTTTTGTTGTTCTCGACCTTCTTCCATGGTTCTTCATCTTGTCGCGGTGTTTTCTTCTTCGCGATTACTGTAGACGTTGTCTGCGTTATTGTGGCGGTCGGTCTCACTGCCGTCGTGCCCTTGGACTTCTTAGGGCCGGGGGGAGGTGACAAAAGCTCGCCTCTGTCGTCTCGGGAGCTCTTTGCTTCCCTCGGGGAGCATCTCTGGGTAGGAGGCGTAGTCGTCCTCCTTGTTGATGCAAGACGGCTTTGCTCCTCGTCTGCTGCGACATACAGGCCGAGTATGCTGTCGACCACGTCCCTCATTGGCTGGTGGATCGAACGTCTGCCTAGTAGCATTTGACTCAGCGCTCTTATTTTCTTCCCAAGTTGCTCAAGCATCGAGCTCTCCTTGATAGCCACATTGTCCAGTGGCGTTGTTGGGTCCGTTGTCGCCGGGAACGGGGCGCATGGCGTCGGTCTCGGGGACCTCATCGTCCTGGAGCTGCTTCTAAACGGGTCTCCGTCATTGGGGGCGATGCCCCCAGCTGGACTATCTATTAAAGCTCTGATTTACAGCTAAACTTGCTCAAAATGAATTTGGAGCACCTAATTTAAAGGGGTCCCTCGCTGGCCACGGATTTCTCCTAGGCGTTTGACCGTTGAAGGATTTATTTGCTCCGCCTCTTCTCGGACACCAGAGCCTCTTCTTTGGCACCGCTAGGGTGAGAGGTTGATATTTAGCCTGTCCGCGGCCTTTATGCCTTTTCCCTTAAAAATTAGGTCCACTCCAATTAAAGAGCAAAGTTGTTGCTGTTTCGCGCTTTGCAGGCGTAGTCCACTCCAATATTTAAACTTGAAATTCAAATTTAAATTTAAGTTTAAAACAAAACAAAACAAAGGGATGCGGTTTTGTACACTTCTCCACTATTTCTAACAGCACCGTCGTAAGAAATAAATCAAAATCGCGCAGCGTTTAAAAACACGTCTAGTTTGAGCGGGAATTAACTCTCTCTGCCTGTGTGTGTGTGTTTTTTTTTTTTTTTTTTTTATTACAAGTACGGCAGGAAAATAAAATCTTCGAAAGATACCATCCACCGTCCGTAGATGGTATGCACGATTCATAACTCTCCAAGTAGAGTGACGCCTACGTACTAAACAAAAACCTCCGTATGATCTCCAGTCCTTGCTTCGCTCACTGGTACTTCCAATCAAGGTATTACTTCGGTGAGCAGGATGTGGTGCTCGATCGCAATCCCTCTCTTGGTGCGTTGCTGCGTAACGCTCCTTCGTTAACTCTTTAGTCGCCTTTTACGACAAGCCGAGCCCGCTGAGGTGGAATTCTTGGTCCGCCACCACACGGGAGTGCTCCTTTATCCAACGGGTCTGCTGGCCGTCTCATCGATGCGAACACGTTTCATCATGCCTATGATAATGCCATGAGCCCTCTTCCACACGGTTTTGTCCGCCAGCATATTGCGCATTAGACTTCTCGGGCTGAGCGGAGTTCCAGCAAGAGTCTCCAGTATCTCCCTCTCTGTACGAAACCTAGTGCAGTGCAGTAGGATATGTTCCGCTGTTTCGGCTACGTCGCTGCAGAACAGGCACAGGGCTGAGTCCACATGGCGAAACCTGAAGAGATAACCCCGGAAGCAACCATGGTCGGTAATGAACTGGGTCAAGTGATAGTCCAGCACTTTGTGTTCACACCCTGCCCACTCGGATAAATCTGGAATCAGCTGGTAGGTCCATCTCCCTTGTTGTGAGTATTGCCACCTAGTTTGCCACACTCCATAAAGCCAGTCGCTGATCTCTTCCCCGGTAACACCTTCTCAAGACAGGTATTGGGCTTCTATCTCAAGATCGATCGGGGGGATGCCCGCGAGAACATGAACTGCATCTTCCGATATTGTTCTGAATCCTCTTATCAGTCTAAGAGTCAGGGTCCGTGATACTGCACGCGCGTTGTCCAGGCAAGTCACTCTATTCGTGACACTCCTCCAGATGGGGGCAGCGTATAGAAGCGATGATTTCGCGACTGCCACAAGCAGCCTCCTGGCCGGCATCCTGGGTCCACCTATATTTGGCATGAGTCTTGCCAGTGCTGCTGCTGTCATCGCTGCCTTCCTACTGGCGTATCTCGCATGCTCCTTGAATGACAGTCTATGGTCAATAAGAACACCCAGATACTTCAGGGATCCAGCTGACTCTATTTGAGCGTCTTTGACCGCGACACGTATACTCTCGACGGCCTTTCTGCTGCTCAACAACACTGCTTCGGACTTGTGAGCAGCGATGCTTAGACCGGCATTCTCCAGCCAGCTAATAGCTGAGCTAATCGCTGCATTGCTCTTGTCCTGTAGCTCCGGAATAGTTTTGGCAACCGCTGCTACTGCCACGTCGTCAGCAAAGCAGAGTAGCTCCACTCCACTGGGCTTGCTGATGGACAATATCCCGTCGTACATTATGTTCCACAGGATTGGTCCAAGTACCGACCCTTGTGGGACACCTGCGGTGACGTGGTGTTTTCTTGGCCCGCCATCAGTATCGTACCATAGTATACGGTCCCTGAAGTAGCTGCCAATGATGATCCTGAGGTAACGAGGAATACCCATGTTGCGCATGGCCCCAAGGATGTTTGGCCATCTCGCCGTATTGAATGCATTTTTCACGTCTAGCGTGATGATGGCGCAGTACTCCTTGCTGCCACCTAGCCATCTGTCGCCATCGAGGGCGGACTTGGCCAGATCTCTTATGGCAGTGAGAGCGTTGAGAGTGCTTTTTCCTCTCCGGAAGCCATACTGGTGTCTTTGTAGGCCATCGGGGCTCTCAGTGATCAGCTCAATTCGGGTGTATAGGATGCGTTCGAAGAGCTTTCCCACAATATCCAGCAGACATAGTGGGCGGAAACTGCCTGCAGCATTAGTTGTAGCCTTACCTTTCAGCAACAATACCAGCCTCATGTTCTTCCAGCGAGATGGAAAGACACCATCTATCAGACACTGTTGGAAGGTGTCCCTAAAGATTTCAGGCTTAGCATTTGCGGCAGCCATAACTACGACGCCTGGGATGCCATCGAGACCTGAGGCTTTGTTTGGCTTAATTCTCTTTGCCGCTTCGATGACCTCACATGCAGTGACACACGGGAAATCGGGGACAGGGATTTCTTGTGCGGGTTGCCATAGAGTATCCTGATCTGGGAATAGCTCCTCCACGATGCTTGATAATAGAGCCGGGTCCTGTGGAGTGCCTCCTTCAGCGGCTTTCAGTTTATTACAAACCATTTTGTAGGCGGGACCCCACGGATCATCGTCTACACTCGCCAGCAGCTCTTTAAAAGCATTTGCTTTAGCAGCAGCAATGCCATTTCTGAGCTCCGCACGTTTCGATCTGTACCTCTCATGTAGATCTGAGTGCTGAGAGTGACCTCTGGCTCGTTGCGCCTGTCTCCTTGCCCTGAAGCATTCCGAGCGTAGCTGGATGAAAGAGCCGTTCCACCAGTAGACCGGAGGTTTGCGTTTACTTGTTTGCTTCTTACGCGGCATCGCTGCATCACATGCAGCTTCCAGCATCTTCATGAGCGCCGCCATCATGGTTTCCGCATGTCCATTTGTACGCACCATTTGTTCGATGTTGAAAGCCAGCATGTCCTTGTCAAGTTTTTTGATGTCCCATGCTTGCCCAAGAGTACTCCTTGCCTGTCGTTGTGTGATGCACGACGTGCGCGCGCTGAATGTAATTAGGGCATGATCGCTCAGCGTTACGTCCTCCTGAACCGTCCATTTAGCAGTGGGGGCTAGGCTTCTGTTGACAAAGGTGACATGATGAATGATGTACCTCTGTCGTTATTAAACGTCGGCTTGCCGCCGTCATTCGACAGCACCACATCTAGCTGGTTCATGGCATCAATAACGGCCCGTCCTCTGAGATTGGATATCCGGCTTCCCCATTCGATTGCCCAGGCGTTGAAGTCACCTGCAATGACTACAGGCTTGCGCCCTCTAGCGTGGTGAACTGAAGTATTTAACAGTTCCTCGAAGATGTCCGGACTGTCACTAGGCGGGACGTAGCAGCTATACAGGTGAACACCCTTAACTTTAACGTACGCAATGCCACGCATAGGCACGCTTTCCTGTTCCTCTATGTAGAGGTTTCTGCAGCATATGACTGCCGCCTTACGTGTAGAGTCGAAGAGCACTCCTGAGTTTCCCGCACCAGGGGCGTACGGTTCGCTCAGGAGCATGACGTCAGCATTGCGCTCTCTCGCTGTCTGGGAAAGGAGGCTCTGTGCAGCTACGCAGTGGTTAACATTTAGCTGGAAGATGTTAATCATCAGCACGGCGACTCAGGACTCCTTTTTTTGTGCTCGTTTTGAAGGTAGGGCATGCATAACTACCTGTCGGGTGTTTCCTGTCTACATCGCTGTTGCAGATCAGGCATTTCGGCGGATTATCACAGCCCTTCGCTTTGTGCCCACGTTCGCCGCACCGAAGACAGCCGTCCGAGCGGTCAGGCTCCTTACAGTTGATGGCCCTGTGACCGTAACCCAGGCACTTATAGCATCTTGTGGGGCGTGTGTCTTGAATGATGCGACAGCGTGTGTGTTTTTTTTTTTTTTTTTATTACAAATACGGCAGGAAAATAAGATCTTCGAAAGATACCATCCACCGTCCGTAGATAGTTTGCACGATTCATAACTCTCCAAGTAGAGTTACGCCTACGTGCTAAACAAAAACCTCCGTATGCTCTCCAGTCCTTGCTTCGCTCACTGGTACTTCCAATCAAGGTATTACTTCGGTGAGCAGGATGTGGTGCCCGGTCGCAGTCCCTCTCTTGGTGCGTTGCTGTGTAACGCTCCTTCGTTAACTCTTTAGTCACCTTTTACGACAAGCCGAGCCCGCTGAGGTGGTATTTTTGGTCTGCCACCACACGGGAGTGCTCCTTTATCCAACGGGTCTGCTGGCCGTCTCATCGATGCGAACACGTTTTATCATGCCTATGATAATGCCATGAGCCCTCTCCCACGCGGTTTTGTCCGCCAGCATATTGCGCATTAGACTTCTCGGGCTGAGCGGAGTTCCAGCAAGAGTCTCCAGTATCTCCCTCTCTGTACGAAACCTAGTGCAGTGCAGTAGGATATGTTCCGCTGTTTCGGCTACGTCGCTGCAGAACAGGCACAGGGCTGAGTCCACATGGCGAAACCTGAAGAGATAACCCCGGAAGCAACCATGGTCGGTAATGAACTGGGTCAAGTGATAGTCCAGCACTTTGTGTTCACACCCTGCCCACTCGGATAAATCTGGAATCAGCTGGTAGGTCCATCTCCCTTGTTGTGAGTGTTGCCACCTAGTCTGCCACACCCCATAAAGCCAGACACTGATCTCTTCCCCGGTAACACCTTCTCAAGACAGGTATTGGGCTTCTATCTCAAGATCGATCGGGGGGATGCCCGCGAGAACATGAACTGCATCTTCCGATATTGTTCTGAATCCTCTTATCAGTCTAAGAGTCAGGGTCCGTGATACTGCACGCGCGTTGTCCAGGCAAGTCACTCTATTCGTGACACTCCTCCAGATGGGGGCAGCGTATAGAAGCGATGATTTCGCGACTGCCACTAGCAGCCTCCTGGCCGGCATCCTGGGTCCACCTATATTTGGCATGAGTCTTGCCAGTGCTGCTGCTGTCATCGCTGCCTTCCTACTGGCGTATCTCGCATGCTCCTTGAATGACAGTCTATGGTCAATAAGAACACCTAGATACTTCAGGGATCCAGCAGACTCTATTTGAGCGTCTTTGACCGCGACACGTATTCTCTCGACGGCCTTTCTGCTGCTCAACAACACTGCTTCGGACTTGTGCGCAGCGATGCTTAGACCGGCATTCTCGAGCCAGCTAATAGCTGAGCTAATCGCTGCATTGCTCTTGTCCTGTAGCTCCGGAATAGTTTTGGCAACCGCTGCTACTGCCACGTCGTCAGCAAAGCAGAGTAGCTCCACTCCACTGGGCTTGTTGATGGACAATATCCCGTCGTACATTATGTTCCACAGGATTGGAGCAAGTACCGACCCTTGTGGGACACCTGCGGTGACGTGGTGTTTTCTTGGCCCGCCATCAGTATCGTACCATAGTACAGGAATACAGTAACGAGGAATACCCATGTTCCGCATGGCCCCGAGGATGTTTGGCCATCTCGCCGTATTGATTGCATTTTTCACGTCTAGCGTGATGATGGCGCAGTACTCCTTGCTGCCACCTAGCCATCTGTCACCATCGAGGGCGGACTTGGCTAGATCTCTTATAGCAGTGAGAGCGTCGAGAGTGCTTTTTCCTTTCCGGAAGCCATACTGGTGTCTTTGTAGACCATCGGGGCTCTCAGTGATCAGCTCAATTCGGGTGCATAGGATGCGTTCGAAGAGCTTTCCCACAATATCCAGCAGACATAGTGGGCGGAAACTGCCTGCAGCATTAGTTGTAGCCTTACCTTTCAGCAACAATACCAGCCTCATGTTCTTCCAGCGAGATGGAAAGACACCATCTATCAGACACTGTTGGAAGGTGTCCCTGAAGATTTCAGGCTTGGCATTTGCGGCAGCCATAACTACGACGCCTTGGATGCCATCGAGACCTGGGGCTTTGTTGGGCTTAATTCTCTTTGCCGCTTCGATGACCTCACATGTAGTGACACACGGGAAGTCGGGGACAGGGATTTCTTGTGCGGGTTGCCATAGAGTATCCTGATCTGGGAATAGCTCCTCCACGATGCTTGATAATAGAGCCGGGTCCTGTGGAGTGCCTCCTTCAGCGGCTTTCAGCTTATTGCAAACCAATTTGTACCCCACGGATCATCGTCTACGCTCGCCAGCAGCTCTTTAAAAGCATTTGCTTTAGCAGCAGCAATGCCATTTCTGAGCTCCGCACGTTTCGATCTGTACCTCTCATGCAGATCTGAGTGCTGAGAGTGTCCTCTGGCTCGTTGTGCCTGTCTCCTTGCCCTGAAGCATTCCGAGCGTAGCTGGTTGAGAGAGCCGTTCCACCAGTAGACCGGAGGTTTGCGTTTACTTCTTTGCTTCTTACGCGGCATCGCTGCATCGCATGCAGCTTCCAGCATCTTCATGAGCGCCGCCACCATGGTTTCCGCATGTCCATTTGTAAGCACCATTTGTTCGATGTTGAAAGCCAGCATGTCCTTGTCAAGTTTTTTGATGTCCCATGCTTGCCCAAGAGTACTCCTTGCCTGTCGTTGTGTGATGCACGACGTGCGCGCGCTGAATGTAATTAGGGCATGATCGCTCAGCGTTACGTCCTCCTGAACCGTCCATTTAGCAGTGGGGGCTAGGCTTCTGTTGACAAAGGTGACATCGATAAATGATGTACCTCTGTCGTTATTAAACGTCGGCTTGCCGCCGTCATTCAACAGCACCAGATCCAGCTGGTTCATGGCATCAATAACGGCCCGTCCTCTGAGATTGGATATCCGGCTTCCCCATTCTATTGCCCAGGCGTTGAAGTCACCTGCAATGACTACAGGCTTGCGCCCTCTAGCGTGGTGAATTAAAGTATTTAACAGTTCCTCGAAGAGGTCCGGACTGTCACTAGGCGGGACGTAGTAGCTATATAGGTGAACACCCTTAACTTTAGCGTACGCAATGCCACGCATAGGCACGCTTTCCTGTTCCTTTATGTAGAGGTTTCTGCAGCATATGACTGCCGCCTTACGTGTAGAGTCGAAGAGCACTCCAGTTTCCAGTTTCCAGCACCAGGGGCGTACGGTTCGCTCAGAAGCATGACGTCAGCATTGCGCTCTCTCGCTGTCTGGGACAGGAGGCTCTGTGCAGCTGTGCAGTGGTTAACATTTAGCTGGAAGATGTTAATCATCAGCATGGCGACTCAGGACTCCTTTTTTTGTGCTCGCTTTGAAGGTAAGGCATGCATAACTACCTGTCGGGTGATTTCTGTCTACATCGCTGTTGCAGTTCAGGCATTTCGGCTGACTATCACAGCCCTTCGCTTTGTGCCTACGTTCGCCGCACCGAAGACAGCAGTCCAAGCGGTCAGGCTCCTTACAGTTGATGGCCCTGTGACCGTAAGCCAGGCATTTATGGCATCTTGTGGGGCGTGTGTCTTGAATGATGCGACAGCGAGACCAGCCAACGGTTACCGAGCCCTTTTTTAGGACGCCTATTGCGTCGTTAACGCTAATCGTAACCGTCGCCACTTGGGTCCCATCTCGCATTTTGCGCATCTCCCGCACATCTTCTGGCTTCAGCTGAATACCTTCAAATTGGGAGGCCATGCAGTTGTAGAGCTCAATTGCTGTCGTCGCCTCATCCATGCCGCTGCAGGTTAGTGCCATTCTCTGCGCGCCCGTGCGGACCGCAGCCATTTCCCTGAGGGATTCTTCGATCGCTCCTTTATATTTGGGCACGCTTGCAGAAACTTTTCCCTCCACTTCGAGCAACAACTCGCCTTGTTAGGTCCTCCTGATTTTCTTGACATGACTGCCAAGTTCTGTCAGGCTCGGGTCGGCTTTGAGCTTACGGAGCATGTCCGAGTATGAAATTTCTCCCGTCTTTTTAATTATTATGGCCTCCGGCTTTTTGCGTAGTCGTTTGGGTGCCACCTTAGTCCACTCCGCCTTTTTGTTACCCTCTTTGGCTACGGACGCGAAGCTGGGTGGAAGTGGCTCCTTAATTTTGGACGTCTGCAATGTCACATACTTGTTAGCGGGAAGCTTCTTCGGGGCAGGCTTCACTGGGGCGCTCTTTTTGCTGGCTGCCGGGGTGCACGCTGGTTGCAGTCGCGCTTCCGTCTGGGTTGCCGTGCTCTTCGTTGGGGCCACCTAAGCGATGGCATCCTGCAGCTGGATTGCTCTGGCATTTAGAGCTGCCATCTCCGAAATCGAAGCGTGTGTGTGTGTGTGTGTGTGTGTTTTTATTTTTTTTTATTGTATATACGGCTGGAAAATGAAATCTTCTAAAGATACCATCTACCGACCGTAGATGGTATGCACGATTCATAACCCTCCAAGTAGAGTTACGCCTACGTACTAAACAAAAACCTCCGCTCCTTCTCCTGTCCTTGACATGCTCACCGGGACTGCCAGTCAAAGTATTTCATCGGTGAGCAGGATGTGATGCTAAATCGCACTCCCTCTACTTGTGCGCTGTGTTGTTGCATGGCGCTCCTTCCTTGACTTTTTGGTGGCCTTTTACGACGTCACCACACGGGAGTACTCCTCATCCGCCATTCCTGTTGGCCATCTCGTCCTTGCGGACACGCTTCATCATGCGGACTATAATATCGTGAGCCCCATTCCAAACGTCTTTGTTCGCCAACATAGCGGCAATCAGGCCTCTTGGGCTGAGAGGTGCACCAGCACTCCAGTTGGACCTTCTCCACAGCGAACCTGGAGCAGTGCAGGAGGATGTGCTCTGCTATTTCCACCGCGTTTATGCAAAATAGGCATTGCGCTGTATCCACATGGTGGAACCTAGACAGGTACCCTCGGAAACAACCATTAGGAACTGGGTCATGTGGTAGTCCACCTCTTTGTGCTCACACTCTGCCCATTCCGATAGGTCAGGGATGAGCTGGTACGTCCATCGCCCACGTTGCGACTCTTGCCACCTAGACTGCCAGACTCCACGAATCCACTCGAGAATCTCTGTTTGGTTAACTCCTTCTCGCGCTAGATATTGGCCCTTTATCTCCAGGTCAATGGGTATAATGCCTGAAAGAGCATGCGCTGCGTCATCAGAAACGGGTGAAAAGCCTCTGATTAGTCTCAGTGCCATGGTCCGTGATACTGCCCGCGCACTAGCCAAGTAGGTTACTTTGCTTGTAACACAGCTCCAGATATGGGGCAGCGTACAGCAGCGTTGCCCTAGTAACCGCCGCAAGCAGAGTCCTTGCCGGCAATCTGGGTCCTCCCACGTTGGGCATAATTCTTGCCAGCGCTGCAGCTGTCATTGCCGCTTTTCTGCTGGCATACGTTGCGTAATCCATAAAGGAGAGCCTACGGTCTATTAGGACTCCCAAGTACTTCAACGCTCCTGCTGAAGTGATTATTTCTCCCTTCACTTCGACCTGCATGCTTTCGATTCTCTTTCTGCTGCTCGACAGAACTAACTCCGTCTTTTGTGCCGCAATTCCTAGGCCGACTTTCTCAAGCCAATCGGTGATCGCCCTGATCGCCACGTTACTGATGTCCTGGAGCTCCGGTATTGTCTTGGCCACCGCTGTTACCGCAACGTCGTCGGCGAAGCAGTGTAGCTCCACGCCTCGGGGCTTGCTAATCCTCAGGATCCCATCATACATGATATTCCACAAGATCGGTCCAAGTACCGACCCTTGTGGAACACCTGCAGAGACTTGGTGGCATCTTGGACCAGCTTCAGTAACATACAACAGCGTGCGTTCCCTGAAGTAGTTGCCAACTACGCTTCGGAGATAATCGGGTATGCCCATGTTACGCATTGCGCCGAGGATATTGGGCCATCTCGCTGAATTAAACGCGTTCTTCACGTCGAGCGTGATGATGGCACAGTACTTTTTACTGCCGCCTAGCCATCGGTCGCCGTCAAGTGCGTTCTTCGCTACTTCAGTAACGGCTGTGAGGGCATCGAGCGTGCTCTTCCCTTTACGGAAGCCATACTGTTGGCATTGAAGGCCTGTGGGGCTCTCGGAGATGGCTTCTATGCATATGTATAGAATGCACTCAAACAGTTTGCACACAATGTCCAGGAGACATAAGGGGCGGTAGCTGCCTGCTGCGTTTGCAGGCCCCTTGCCTTTTGGCAGAAGGACAAGTTTCATTGTCTTCCACCGCTTGGGGAAGACTTCGTCCAGAAGACATTGTTGAAAAGCCTCCCTGAAGACCTCGGGTCTTGCGGTGGCAGCGGCCTTAACAATTAGCCCAGGAATACCATCAATGCCGGGAGCTTTGTTCGGCTTGATCCTCTTCGCTGCTTCGACGACTTCGCATGCTGTGATACACGGAAAATCGGAGGCGGGGGCTTGTAGAGCGGGTTGCCATAACGTGTCTTGGCTTGGGAATAGCTCCGACACGATGCTGGCCAGTGCGGCTGGGTCCTGAGGGGTACTTCCACCAGCGACATTAAGTTTTTTCCGGACTTTTTTGTAGGCAATACCCCAGGGGTCTTCGTCAACGCTTGCAAGCAGGTCCTTAAATGCATTTGCCTTTGCTGCAGATATGCTGTTTTTGAGCTCGGCTCGCTTCGCTGTGTATGCTTCCGTGCATTGGGCGTGGTGCGGTCGTCCTCTGGATCGCTGCGCTTGTCTTCTCGCCCTTAGGCATTCCGTACGGAGCTGGTGTAGAGAGGCACTCCACCAGTAAACAGGGGGCTTGCGTTTCGCATTTGTTTTTCTCGGCATCACTGCGTCGCATGTTGCTTTGAGCATGCTCATAAGCGATGCCACCTTGGTCTCCGCGTGTCCATTTGTGGTCTCCATGGATTCAATCTGGTAGGCCAACATATCCTTATCCAGTTTTTTGGTGTTCCATACTGGCCCTAGTGCCCATCTCCGCTGTCTGGGCATCGGTCTCCTTGTTTGTACCCGGAACGTGATCAGGTTGTGGTCGCTCAGGGTTATGTCCTCTTGCACCATCCAGTTTGCGTTGGCCACTAGGACACTGCTGACAAAGGTGACATCGATGCAAGACGAGCCTCTGTCGTTATTAAAGGTCGGCTTGAGACCGTCGTTTAGCAAAACGATCACTGCACGTCCTCTTGGGTTGGAAGTCCGACTGCCCCATTCTATGGCCCAGGCATTGAGATCACCTCCAATTACTGCTGGTCTGCGCCCTCTTGCATGGTCAACATGCTTTCCAAGCATGTCCTCGAATTGCTCCGGACTGTCACTAGGTGGAGCATAGCAGCTGTATAAGTGCACTCCTTTTATCTTAGCGTATGCGATGCCGCGCATTGGTATGGTTTCGCACTCTTCCACTGGTAGGCTAGTGTGACACTTGATAGCCGCCTTTCCCAGTTCATTGAGCACCACGCAGTTACCTACACCTGGAAGGTATGGTTTCCAGCAGTACGTCTACA